>WOXC01009321.1:0-211457 GCA_011680675.1 Gymnobelideus leadbeateri
TCAATTTATCTAGTTTTGAGAGGTGGTAAATTGAGGTTCTCCCACTAGTATAATTTTATTGTCTATAACCTCCACTAACTTTTCCATTTGGTGCATATATTTTTAGTACTGATATTTCTTCATCATCTGAGGTGCCCTTCAGCAATATATAGTTTCCTGGCTTATCTCTTATAATTAAGTCTATTTTTTTGTTTTTGCTTTGTCTGAGATCATGATTGCTACACCTGCCTTTTTCACTTCACCTGAAGCATAATCAATTCTGCTTCTAGTTCTTTATTTTAACTCTATGCATGTCTTTCATTTTCAACTGTGCTTTTCATATAAACTATATTTTTTTGTTTCTGGCTTCTAATAATTCTTACATCGAATTCCATTTTATCAGTAAGTTTATCCCATTTACACTTATAGGTACAATTACATTGTGTTTTCCTCCATTCTATTTTCTTCTATTAATCCTCTCTCTCTCTCTCTCTCTCTCTCTCTCTCTCTCTCTCTCTCTCTCTCTCTCTCTCTCTCTCTCTCTCTCTCTCTCTCTCTCTCTCTCTCTCTCTCTCTCTCTCTCTCTCTCTCTCTCTCTCTCTCTCTCTCTCTCTCTCTCTCTCTCTCTCTCTCTCTCTCTCTCTCTCTCTCTCTCTCTCTCTCTCTCTCTCTCTCCCCCTCTGTTCTCTGTTTACTATAGACCACTGCCTCCATTAATCTACCTCCCTCTTATCCTCCCCTTTCTTTCTCTTATCCTCTTCCCTTCTACTTCACTTTGGGCAATAGATTTCTCTATCCAACTGAGTGTGTGTGTGTGTGTGTGTGTGTGTGTGTGTATGTGTGTGTGCGCGCGCCTTCACTGCGCGAGTGCGTGTGTGCGCGCGTATTTGTTTGTTTCTTCTACCCTCTTTGAACCAATTCAGACAAGAATAATGTTCAATTATTGCCTTCCCCTCCTATTTTCCCCTCCACTGTAAAAACTGTTCCATGTGCACCGCTTTTGTGTGCTGTAGTTTCCCCCCATTTTCCCTCTGCCTTTTCTTTTCTCCTAGTGCATCCATCTTTCCCCTCCCCTAATTTATTTTTGAGATTATCACATGCCCCTATACTCTGCCTGAGCAGACTCCTTCTAACTTCCCTAAAAATGATAAATTTCTTAGGAGTTACATATATCATTCTCCCCATATAGGAATGTAAATAGTTTAACTTTATTGTCTCTTGTAATTTCTCTTTAATGTTTACTTTTTTATGTTTGTATTTAGTTTGGGTTTGAATGACAAATTTTCGATTCAGCTCTGGTATTTTTTAAGGAATAGTGGAAAGTCTTCTATTTCATCAAATATTTTGAAAGATTATATTCATTTTTGCTGAGTAGGTCATTTTTGGTTGTAATCCTAGCTCTTTTAGCCTTCCAGGATATTATATACCAAGCACCTTTTCCCTTTAACACAGTAGCTGCTAAATTTTGTGTGATTTTGACTGTGCCTCAGTAGTAATTCAAAGATTTCTTTCTAAGCTGATTGAAGTATTTTCTTCTAGACCTTGAACCTGTGGAATTTATTTATAATATTACTGAGAGTTTTCATTTTGTAATCTCTTTCAGGAATTGATCAGTGGATTCTTTCAACTCCTATTTTACCCTATGGTTCTAAGATATCAAGGGAATTTTGCTTTATAATTTCTTGAAATATTATGTCTAAGCTCTTTTTATTTTTGACTTTAGGCAGTCTGATAATTATTAAATTATCTCTTTAAAAATTTCCATGTCAGTTGTTTTTCCAATGTGATATTTCACATTTTTCTTCTACTTTTTCATTCTTGTGGCTTTGTTTTACTGGGTTTTTTTTTTTCATTTCTCTTGGAGTCATTATATTGCACTTAACCAATTCTGATTTTTAAAGACTTCTTTTTCTTCAGTGAGATTTTAAATGCTTTCTTTTAACCATGTGATCAACTCTGTTTTTAAGATATTATTTGCTTCAGCATTTCTTGTTCTTCTCAATGATCTTTTAACTGTCAAATAGAATTGCTTTTCTTCAATGCTTATCCTTTTTGACCTCTCTGCCTCCTTTGACACTGTTATTCAACCTCTTCTCTTGATCTTAAATCCTCCATAGGTTTTCATGACAATAATCTCCTGATTCTCTTCCTATGTTTCTTATTCATTCCCTAGTCGTCTTTGCTGGTTCTTTCTCCAGGCCATTTCCACTATTCATGCATGTCCCCTAAGGGTCTATCTTTATCTCTCTTGTTGATTCCCTCTATACTCTTGTACTTAATGATCTGGTAAGCTTCTATCATTTTAGTTACCATTTCTAAGATTATACTTAGATCTCTAAGATCAACCCTAACCTATCACTCACATCAACAACTACCTATTTGACATTTCAAAATTAATACTCTGTAGATACCTTAAATTAGACATGTCCAAATCAGAATTTATTATCTTTTCCTAAAATTCCTTATTACTCTCAATATTTCTCAATTACTCAAATATTTTCTCAATTTTTCAAATTCTCAGTTACTCAAATATTACTATCATCCATCCAGTCCCACATGCCCACAACCTAGATCTCATCCTCAATTCTTTACTCTCTCACTTTTTGTAACCAATCTATTGCCATGATCTGCCACCCCTCACATACAGCCCCTTCTTTCTGATGATTCTGTCACGTACCTGTTCCTGGTCCTCATCATTTCACTAGCAGTCTTTTACAGTCGCCTCTTTGTTCATCTCCTTGCCTCATCTCTTTCTATTCCAGTCCATCCGCCATGTTTAACTCATGTTCCTAAAGTTCAATTATGACCCTGTTATGCCCCTATTCAATAAACTCCCATGGCTTCCTAATTACCTCCAGGCACAACTATTAAATCAAACCACTTCATAACCTGACCCTGTCCTACCTTTCAAGTCTTCATGCACTTTATTCTCCTCCACATATGCTACAATCCAGTGATATTGGCCTCCTGAATCAGAGTGCTTTCTCTGATTCTTCTCCATACCTAAAACTGTCTTCTATTTCTTCACTACTTAGATTTTTTTGGTTTTCTTCAAGTATCAGGCAAAAAAAAGTTTCCACCTTCTATAAGAAGGCTTTCCTATTTCTCATTAATCTAAGTACCTTCTTTCTGAGAATACCCATATTTATCATTATCTTGTTTGTAAGTAAATGTTTGCATGCTATCTTCCTCAATTGACTGTGAGTTCCTAGAGAGTAATCAGATTTTTTTTCTTTTGGCCTTTTTTTGATATTCATAGTACTCATAACAGTGTCTGACACATTGGTGCAATGGATAGAGCACTGGGCCTGGACTCAGGAAGACTCATCTTCTGAAATTCTAATCTGGTCTCAGACACTTATAAGATAATGTGACCCTGGGCAAGTCACTTAACCATGCTTGCCTCAGCTTCCTGATCTGAACTGGAGAAGGAAATGGCTCCAATATAATTGCCAAGAAACCCCCAAATGGGGTCATGAAGAGTCAGACATGATTTAAATGACTCAATAACAAATTTTTGTTAATGATTTCACTATTTTCCTGCTATGTCACTGTAGTTATTTCCTTTCCTTTGAACTGTGTCCTCTGGCTGACTATTAAAGGCAAGTATATTGATGGGGACTTATAAACCATAGTTTTAGGAGGATGTATTCATCTCTTATAACAAAATTAAAAAGAAAGAGGAATAAAAAGCAGTTCAGTAAAACTAGGCAACACATTAATTGATTCTCACAGTATATGCCTTATTCCATATCCATAGACCCTAACCTCTGCAAAGACAGGAGGGAGGTACTTATCTCTCCTATAGAGTCAAATTTGATCATTATAATTCCACAGGTTTTAGTTTTTATTTTTTTGGTTATTATTCTTTTATGTTGTTATCATAGTGTATATTCTTTATACTTTGCTTTGATTCAGTTCATATTAATTCTACTTATGAACCAAGAAAAATTATTATACTCATATATCACAATTTTTAGCCATTCCTCAAATGATACCTGTTTACCTCCCCCCTTCCCAAGCTCTTTCTTAGTAAATAAGTTCTGCTATAAATTATTTAGTATAATCTAGACCTTATTATGTTTGACCTCTTTAGTACCTGCACATATCAACAGGATCTATGGGTCAAAAAGCATGAGCATTTTATTTGCTTTATCATCATAATTCTCAATGGATTTTCAGAATGGCTGAAACTTCTTTGATGTCAGAGATGGGAACCCCATTCAGATGTACTAAAGTGATACCTCATTTTTCCCTATGAAGGTCCTGGTCCCCTGCTTTCTATAGATGGGAGTCCTCAAGTTTGGAAGACATAACCCATTTATCTTTATGTTGATCAAGGAAGAAATCTCTGAGAAATCATTAACTTTTAACAAATACATTGATAAAGCTGGAGAATGTCCTGAGCTGGGCAACCAGGTTGGTGAAAAGCCTTGAGTATATATCATATGAGGATCAACTGAAGGAAATATTAATGAAAAGAAGACTCAGGGGATACAATAGTTTCTTCAAATTCTCCAAATGCTATGTGGATTAGGATTATGCCTTTGCTGTTTGTTTACAGAAGGCAGAGCATAGGTGAGAGGAAGATGCATAAAGGCCAATTTCAGCTTAAAGCAAGGAAGAAAAGAAATTACTTAATAATTTGAGATGCCCAAAAGTTGAACAGACTGCTCTGGGAAGTGATTGGTTCCCTTTCTTCAGAAATTTTACATCTAGATAAACATTTTCAGCTATAAGAATTTGCCCTGAATCCTTCATCTTTTCCTCCCTGATCCCACTCCCAAATGTCTCAAATCAAGCCTAATGTATTCACTTATGGTGCCTATAAGTTAGGCCTATTGTTTTTTAGTATCACTGACTATTTCTACCTCTTTTGAAAAAGTTGCTAAGTCCCGAAGCAGAAATAATTTACTCAGACTTAAAATATTTTTACCTTGAAAAATAAGTAGGAAACTGTGTATGTGTGTGTGTGTGTGCGCGCGGATGCTCACTGTCAAGTCTTCTTGCTTAGAATAGGCTAACAAACCAATGTACTACAAAAAATCAAATAGAAAAAAAAACCACCTTAGATGAAACAGTTGGTTCAACAAATTTTGTATGAATTAACCTTAACTGAAAAACATTAGTCCCATAAGTTCTCCATTTACCTCTTGCTGTATAATCTGTAATTTTATTAACTGAATAACTTTGTCTTCTCTTACATCATTCATTTATTCAACAATCACTTAACTAAATGCCTGACACTTGGACTAAAATTAGAGACAAATGGAAACAAAAAAAATTCTCTTTCCTAAAGGAGCCTATTGGTTGGAAGCAACTTAGGTTGTGCAGTAGATAGAGCTCTAGGCCTAGAGTCAGGAAGATTCACCTTTCCTGAGTTCAAATCCAGCTTCTGACACTTAATAGGTGTGTGACCCTGGACAAGTCACTTAACCCAGTTTGTCTCAGTTTCTTCATCTGTAAAATGAGCTGGAGAAGGAAATGGGAAATCACTTTACTATTTTTGCCAAGAAAACCCCAACCCAGAGTCACAAAGAATCAGACACAACTGAAAAATGACTGAACAAAAAGTTGTTTAAAGATATGTAAATCACTGACCAGAACATTCACAAATTAAGGTGCCTATAAAGATATATATATATATATATATATATATTTATATATATTTATATGTCTGTTCCTAGACCCATTGCATATTGCCTAAGATATTCACATTATACAAAAATAGCTGGTCTGTGGAACTGTTCACTTATGAAAAGTGAGAACTGATATATTATGCTCATTCTTTTCAGCTCAAGGTACAGGGGGTGGAGTCCCTGGACGTGGGATCTCAGTCTATAGTGACCTTGGAGCCAGGATTTCAGGCTGAATGTGGATGGCATTCCATCAAGGAAGGTTCAGGTTACTAGTCCAAGGGGTTTTGGCCTTTGACTTTGGTGCTAACAATGCCAATGCAAACACTAATGGTGTTAATCTGAAAGTTTGGTTAAAAGAGACAAACAGACTAGGTAATACATATATATATATATATAATTTATTCCCTTAAAGCTAGATGAAACTGGCTTACTTGTACACACAAGGAGTCAAAACCAAAGTTCTGACTGCCTAAACAAAAGAATGAGAAAGCTTAAATACATTTTAGAGCCGTTCCAATTCAAGGTGCCTGTGTTACTCAAATTTATGATCTCCATAAATGTTTAATCATTGTATGAAAAAGGAATTTTCTTAATTGAATACATAATAAATACAATAAAATAAGAGAGTTGAGAAAATGTCGATTGAAATTATGACTCAGGATATCTGTGTTTTCTTTACCATTAACATTCCACAACATAGTATATGTCCAAAAAAATCAAGATAAGAAAAAGTCCCATTACTCAAGTTAGTGCCTTGGGTTAAGGTCTCATCCTTAATAGGCATAAGGTAAGCCTCATCTGGATTTGGCATAGGAAGAGGTATTCTCTGAGTTTGCTCAGAGAAAAAAGAAGCTGTTGGGTCTAGGCTCTTCTTCTAGTTGATTAGTCCAGGTTCTGGCCTTTATTTAAATTGATATTAAATTATTGTCAGTGGTTATATAGGAATTAAGTTAAACTGTGAACCTAGTTTCTCTCTCCTGAGAGATCAAGGGGAGTGTATGGGAGATTATATCTTCCTCCCCTCCTGCTCCAGATATTAAGGAAAGAAGGTTGGTTTTTTTTATTATTCTTGCTATGCTTTTGAAGTAAATATTCCTTCATAAAAGCTAATCTGACTGTTAAGTGATTAATTGGAAGTGAGATGCTTAAAATTGGAGTCTTAAAATTGAGAGAACACAGTCCATGGGGGATTGAGCCAATTGTAGAGATTAGACCCCCCCCCCTTTTTAATTTATGGATAAAACAACCTTTTCCATAACATAGTATAATAAAAAGATGATTGCACATGAAACTGTAAATCAACTGTATACAATTTGCTATTCCTTTTAAATATACAACAAAATTATCATGTAAGTTTATATTTTTTCTTCTCTTTCGCCCCTTCCCATGACTACCATTAGACAGAAACAGGTATGGTCAAAGGATATGAATAGGCAATTTTATGAAGAAGTAAAAACAATTTATAGTCATATGAGAAAAATTCTCATTGATAAGAAAAATGAGAATGAAAACAACCTTGAGATGTCATTTTACACCTGCCAGATTGGCTAAAATGATGGAAAGGGAAAGTTATAAATGTGACAAATGCTGCAGGGGATGTAGAAAGATTGGGACACTAATTCATGGCTGGTGGAATTGTTAACTGATCTAATCATTTTGGAGAACAATCTGGAATTATACCCCCAATCCTCTTAAGCATACTTGATAACCCAATGGGAAGGTTATAATATAATACATCTATCTACCAAACAATGGTGGGACAGAGTAGTCACTGTCATATATTATTATTCTAATATTTATTTTTAGAGGTAAAATAACACATTTAGGAAAGTCAAAATGAGAAAATATTCACATCTGTCAGCTTCTGGCAAGATTAGCAAAAAATTCATCAAAATTAAAACTAAATACATTTATTTTTTGAGGTACAGAAAATATTAGAGAAAATACAGCAAGCTACTGTTTCTTAGGAAACCACTCTGTTTCTCAAAATCGGCATATCTATCTCTGCTGTTCATGAAGAGAATACATTCACAGAAAGGAAAACATGGACTGCAGATTATAGCCATTGCAAAAATAATTAGACAAAATGATTAAGGAAATGGAAGAGTGGTTGTGTTCACAAGAATTGTAGATGCTCTTCCTGAATGACTAACATAATTCCTCAGCTGTGGGAAGCCAAGCTCCTTCCACTGGTTTTGTTTTCTCCTCTTTCTTATTTCAAGTACCCACTGTACCCCTAGGTCCTAAAATTTTATTCTCATGGTAAATCAAATGGGAATGATGGCAGTTAGAGGAAAATAAAAGTATTTGGATTTCATGTCCATTTAAAAAGATGTAGGCAGTTTCTGGTGCAGGTTTAGAGAAATGGGTGATAGAAATTGCAGAATTTTAAAAAGAATTAGTAGATCTTAACAGTATAAACATGATTTAAAGCAAGATATTTATAAATTAATTACCTTTTTCATTTCAGGGAGTTTTCCTCCCAAGTGCAGAAATTCTTATCTATAGTTTGATATTTAACGTTCTTTTAAATGTTCTAATAAATTGATTTTGACATCACCCTGCATTTGGAGACAACTTTGCAATGTTTATCTGTGCTCACTTTGAGCCAAGTTAAAGCAAGAAATTGGAAATCAGACTGACACCTTGTCAGTGAAATGCAGCAGCTTGGTTCAAACAGGTGAGAAATCAGCTTTCGAATACTTGGGGAGGAGCATGCCATTCATATAAGGATGCCTAGTAGGTGTGGCTGTCAACAGGCTCATCTGGGGGAGAAGGGGGATTTGTGGGGAGAATGGATGCACAGATAAGGGGCAAAAATTAGGGGAAAAAAAAGCTATATTCAGGCAGCTGGGTCAGATGATTCATCAGCTGAATCATCCTCTTCTTGCAATAGCGTTGAGTTTATTAAACCCAGCTGCAAGAATGTTCCTTTGCTTGCCTCTAAACTAAGCTGTCAAATATTCATCCTTATTTGTTCTAGTCAATGTTTCTGTCTTGGAGCTTGCCTATTGGGTTAAGATTGTGTCCTATCTATGCATTACTGAGAGGAGAGGAATCTCTTGAAAGGGGTGCTGCTACTCTGAATCTATCTGTGAACAGTAGGAAAGGACCCAGGAAGCTGGTGTCAGATTATGAAAGAAAATTGCTGCTGACTAAAGCTGCTGTGTGTTAGGTCAAATGAACTCTTGTCCAAGGGCCAAGGGAATAGTCATGACGCTTGTCCAGCATGAGGAGAAACAGTATAGGCTCCCTATGTGTTCCCAGGGAACAGTTAGAATTGAATTCCTCTTATGGCTGTGCTTCTGACTTCCTTCACTTCAGTTCAGTTGCAGTCTCACCCTGGAACCTCCCTCAGTGGGTCTCCTCATCCTAGAATAGCCATCTTGCCCAAGCTTCTAACAGTGGAACATCTTTTGAAATGCCAGTCTTCTTTTCTTCTAACATTGTCCAAGTTCCTCCCGGGGACTCCATTTTGGAGAAAGGCCAAGCCGACAGTGCTTCTGATTGGCCAAATATTAACAGCATGTCCCCAATCAGGTCTTTTTTCTCTTTTCTCTGTTATTTCTTCCCACTGCTTTTTAGTGCCTTTTTTGTGTATTGTCTTCATTAAAATATAAGCCTTTGAGGGAAGGGACTGTCTTATTTTTCCTTTTGCTTATATTGTATCTCCCATGGTTAGTATAGTGCCTGTCATCTAATAAGAGCTTAATAAATGCTTATTGCCTTAACTAATTCAATTCATAAATATGACATTAAGTGAGTTTTCTCTACAAAATTTTTGGAGTTTGAAATGCACTGTTGCTCTGCCCATATTCTAGAACAGTGTCTGGTAATGAATAATTACCGATGGATGATTTGGAACTATAGCAAACTTTGAGCCAGAAGGTAAAATTGTCACACCTTGGATTCTTTTTTTCTTTGTGGAAGGGGTGGGCAGGGCAATTGGGGTTAAGTGACTTGCACAAGGTCACAGGACTAGTAAGTGTTAAATGTCTGAGGCCAGATTTGAACTCAGGTCCTGACTCCAGGGCCAGTGCTCTATTCACTGCACCATCTAGCCACACCACCACACCTTGGATTCTTAAAAGAGACATATAATCTTACAGAAACCTAACTTTTAGGAGAAGGGGATCCCAATAACTAATGCAGCAAAGGGGTCAACTTCATTAGCACTGCCCTCTTCAGGATTTAATGAGTTGAGTTGGTGAACATGAGAGTGTTATAGCAGCTTACTGCTTCACCATCTTGGCTCCTAGAAGCTTTAGCCAAATATTTCTAATGATTTGAATTTTACCTCAACTACAAAAATGCAAATTATTAACTAGAGATAAACATTAATTTCAATTAGTGCCAAGAACAGCACCTCTTCCTAAGTATTAGTAACTTTCTGAGTGTCTTGAGATTTTGTGATTGCACTTCTAACTTTTCATTTAATATAAACTGCATAAAGCAGGAGAGACCCACATACACCTGAGGGATCATTATTTTGCCCCCAAAAGGAGTAATTCTTTTAATAGAATATGGCTGATTAGTTCTCTAGAGGCAAAGGAGGTTAAAGAGGAGAGTTCAAGTGCACTTAGGTGGCATAGTGGATAGAGCACTGACTGTGGAGTCAGGAGGACCTGAGTTCAAATCTGAACTCAGACACTTAATATCTGTGTAACTCTGGGCAAATCACTTAGCTCTGATTTCCTGTAAAACAATAACAGCAGCAACAAAGCAAAAAACAGTAAGAACAAAGAAAGTGGAGAAGTCAATTAACCTGGCCAACTGAACCCTCCACAGTAATACCTAAAACTACTAGTACTACCTTTTCATCACAGTTAAGTGCAGAACTTTGAAATCTTCTAGAGAAAAACCAAAAAAAAAAATATCAGGAAAATTGAAAAGTTTCACCAAAACATAGAAGTTGAGTACTAAAATGGGAATTTAGGGGCCATCTAGTTCAACAGAATATGTCAAAGGAATTGCACTATAACATCTCCAATAAGAGATCATTCAGCCTTGCTTGAAGACTTTGAAGTTGTGTCCATAGCCTCTCCAGTCAGCCCAATAGCTCAAATTGTTGTAGAGATTTTTTTCCCAGGCTTTTCTTCTAATTGGTGTTTTTTGCAACTTCTTTTTGTAGCCGTTGTTTCAAATTCTTGCCTCTGGAGACAAACAGAACAAATTTAATCCCTTTTCCAGAAATGCTTGAGTACAGCTCTCTCTCTCTCTCTCTCTCTCTCTCTCTCTCTCTCTCCTGAGTCTTTGCTTCTCCAGGTTAAGTATGCCTGGTTCCTTCTCTTGATTATTATATGTTATAGATTCAAGATCCTTCATTATACTAGTTGTCACCTTTGGACTATCTCCAGTTTATTAATGTTATTCTTAGACCATGGTTTTTCAGAAATAAACTCTATCCTTCACATGAGTTCTGCTAAGGGCAGAGCAGAGTGTAGCTATCACCTCCTATTCCTGGAAACTATGCCCCATTTAATGCAGTTCACTATCATATTAGCTTTCTTTGGCTGCCACATCATGTTGATGATTCATGCTAACCTGCTAAGTCCCCAGATTCTTTTTAGAACAACTGTTTCCTAATCATGTCTTCCCCATCTTACATTAACGAAGCTGATTTTTTTGTAACTATAAAACTTTTCATGTAAAATTTTTGTATTTCAGCTTATCTGATGCAGTCTGATGATCTAGTCAGTCAAGGTCTTTCTGAAGGATGCCTCTTTTATCCAGTATATTAGCTTATTGTCCAGGTTAGTATCAGCTGCAAATTTGATAAGTATAAGCTCTATGTGTTTATCCAGATCACTGAGAAAGATTTAGAGACCACAGGGCCAAAAGGTCCCTAGGGTACTCCACCAGAGACCTTCTCCCTCAGTAATATTGAACAATTAACAACTACTATTTATTCACTCATCCAGCTAGTTACACATGTATTGTGAATGTATATATATATTTTTTCTGAACAAAGTTCTAAATGCAAGAGCTACCCATAAGCTTGGTCCTCCTCTGACTGGCTCAGATGCTTGGACCTGCTCTATTTCTACTCTGGAATGGTTTGGCCCTCCTTAAGTAAACTAAAAAGCTTATAATTTAGTTTTTGAGGCAAAATACCTACAAATGAGAATGATCTTAGACCTACCAAATCAGGAGGGAGAAAAGAGGGAAGATGAAAAAACAATAAATTCTTAAGCTATTTTATTAGGCGAGTATTTTCTTTAACTCTTTCCCATTAAGTTGAGAGTTTTGTATGGATCAAAGGCAGTATGGTATAGTGGCCTGGTCCTGGATGTAGGTAACATGGGTTTAAGTTCTGGTATGGGATGGGATGGCATGGCATGGCATGGCATGGTATGGTATCAGATGTCTGACACTTGCTTGACTTTTCAGTGAAGGCATCTTTCTAAGACTGTAAGTTGCTGATGAGTTACTGATGCATATTGATAGAAGGGGTTTCTAAAATGGGAGTTTTCTATGCCATTAAAATAATAGAACTGAACTTTTTCCCTACCAAAAATAATTTTGGATAGACATTCTCAATAATCTAGGAACTTATCTTCTTGCAATATAAAATATAATTTGCTCCTTTGGTAAATGCCCAGTTTAATGAATACAAACTCAGTGTAATAATGCCAAATATCTGAGGTGTTATTACAGAGCAGTGATACTGATTTTCTCTTTGTAATAAAGGTAATTGATATATTTGATTTTTTCACCTCTTCATATGTATCCCTGCTTCCTCCCCTTCCTGGTAAATCATCTCTTATAATGAAGAATAAATAAAAGGAAAAAGAAAGTCAAAGTTTAGTCAAACTAATTATAATGTTGAAAAACCTCATAGTATATGAAGTGGACTGTGCCTGTGTTCACTGACCCCTGTAAAGGAGAGATGAGGTGCTTTCTCTTATTCCTTTTCTGGGGAGTCAAATTCAGCCATCATTTCACAGAACTTATTTTTTGTTACTTTTGTTGCTTTTCTGTCCATTTCTATTATTGTAATTATGGTGTATACTGTTTTCCAGGTTCTTCTCACTTTACATACGTTCATATATCTTCCTGTGCCTCTCTATGTTTATCATATCATACTTCCTTACAGTTCAATAATATTCCATTACATTCAGGTACAATATTTTTTTCATGATTCTCCAGTCAGTGGATGTATATTTGTTACCAGTTCTTTGTTACTATAAAAAGACCATAGGGGTTTAGTCTAACAATTTCAATAAGAGTTATGGATTTCCTTGGACAACTTGAAAACCACCTTGTATTTTGAACAATGGCAGAATCATGGAAGTAACTCTCATAGTATATTTTGTACTTACTTCATTTGCATGTGTAAATAGTGATGTTTTGTTTAAAAATAATCTCCTTGCTTCATACAGACTTTTCATTGTTGCATTTTTTAAAAAGATAAAGCAAAAGTTTTCAAGCAGAAATTGGTTTTCAAATATCAGCATAGCATAATGGGAAAAACTTTGCATTAAAAAGAGTTGGTGACTTCTGGGAGCCAAGATAGTTGAATAAGTAATAAATTGCCATATGTTTCCCATATTCACTCCCAAAGAACCATAAAATAGCACTCCAAACCAAATCCCAGAATAGCAGAATGAGCAAAAAGGTGGGGGAAACAATCACTGAGTCCAAGAAACTTGGAAGATGGGCAGGAAAGGTCTGTTTCACTTGGGTAAAAGCAGAGTACCATGCAGGAGAGGCGGCACCCGGTAAGCCAGCAGCAAGCCCCACCTTAGTAAATCAGCGGGAGATCCTGAGCCCCAGTGTTGTGGAGCAGGCAAAACTACAACACCAGGACCCCCAGTGTGACACAGGATAGCCAGGGGAAAGAGTCAATCTCCAGTAGCCAGACTCCGCGTGCTCCACCATAGGCCCTGACAAACAGGTAAATGCCGACCATACCCGTGCTAAGCAAACTGAGAGCTGCCAGCAGCCAGACCTCTACATCCTTCAAAGTAGCCCCAGGGAAATGCAGAAACACCCTCACTGGCCTCCTCATACTCCAGACACCACCAAAAAGCATTGGTTTAAATGCTGGCTCTAAAATTTACTGTGACCTCAGCATGTCTTCTCATCAGTCCGTACCTTAGTTTCCTCATCCATGAGATGTCTGAACTATAACTAGGTTAAAGATGCCTCTTTCTAGTTCTGCATCTAATTCAGAAACTTTTAAAGCTAGTTGGAACCAAAAGATTTCCATGATCTTCTGGTTCCAACTAGCTTTAAAAGTTTCTGAATCCATAAGGTTTCTTGAAACCAAAAGGAGAAAGATGCCACCTAGTGAAATGAATGCACACTTAAAATATTGTATTAGGGAGTGAAGATCTTTTTAATAGATTAAAACATTTTATGTTGCTGTCTTTTGAGGACCAAGCTGTAATTTAATGGAAAAAAGCTATAAATTACACTTGACTTATTAGAGTATGCAGGTTACTGTAGGAAGTTTCCATCTTTCTATACTGACACCCAGGGAGTTTATTATAAGAATTACTGAAAATAATTTGTTTTGCAAGTTTTACTTGATCAATAACATAATCCCTCATAGATCTCAAAATTAAAATAAAGTTGTCATTTGCTATTTCCCGTTCTATTTATTTTTATCTTTTATTAATTTCTAAAGGTTATCTTAAAGATTTTATGACTCACAAATTGCAAAGATTTCATGACAACCAAATTCTATGAAAATACCAAAGAAAAGGGCAGACATGAGAGAACTTCCTAAAACCAACCCCTAAATCATCCCATCTGCAAAAACAAAATTGTTTTGTGAATTAATTGAAATCCACTTACGAGAAAAGGTAGTTACACGAACATTTTGGATGTTCCACTAGAGTCTACTAAAAGAGGAAAACAAAAACCCTAATTGCATAATGGAAAATAAAAAATGTCAGCCCTTAGAAATAAAAAACACCAATATTTTTGGTTATATATTTTGGCTTATAGTCACTTTATAATACATCTCAAAGAAATGTGTATGTTCACCAAATGGTAAATAGAAGAAGAAACGTAGAAAATAGAAAGAAAACAAGGTGTCTAATATTAAAATAAGCCTATTGTGGATCCTTTTGTGGGTTTTTAGTTCAATGTCGCCCTCTAGAGTACTTGAAGAGGAAACAAGTTTACAATTCCATTGGTTCAGTGGAATCCTGGACTAACCACTTCATATTACAGTACAGCTACTGTTTTATATACTTTCAAAGGAAAAGTCATTTGCCTGGTGGAATGAAGACAATTTCTAAAATGATTACTTTTTCTTGGACTATAGTTCAGATCCCACTTCCAATGTTCACTACATCAGGGAAGTCACTTGATTCTCCTGAAACTGTCATCTGTAAAATGGGGTGGTTGAAGATGGCCTTCATATTCCCTTCCAAGATCTAAACCTACAATTTTTTACAATATAATGATCCTACAGTCTTTTCCCAATGTCTCTTAAACCTTTTACCCTTCCTTCTTTTCCAGTTTCCTTGTATTTTATATCCTGTCCTGTGTTCTATGATCCTATGGTACTAGTCTACTTGGAGTTTCTTGAATAAGGGACTTTATTTCCCTTCTTTATATTGGCTATTCACTATACCTGGAATGCTCTGCCCCCTTATCTCTGCCTTTGTCTCCATGATTTCTAACAAGACTCAGCTCAAGATGTTTTTCCTGCTTTCATGAGCTACTAAATATTTCCTTTTTTCTTATTATCTTCATCTATTCTGTAGGTATTATCTATGAGGTGTATGATATTCATGGAGGACTGGCACATCTGGCGTGAGGGCTCGCCAAGTCCTTTTCAGGGCTGCTCATCCACCTTTGGTTTCCACCTATCACCCAACTCTAACCTATGACTCCAAGAAGCTGTGGTATGTGTAGTGGCCATACCCCAGCAAAACCCCAGTTTCAACAAATGGGCCAAACAAGGTTGAATGTAATCAATAGGCCGAAAACCTCTCTGTGAGTTAGGGGGATGTCTACCCCAGGCATGCTAAAACTTCCCCTAGAGGAATGAACAGATGAAAATTTGTTCCAGTAGCCATGAAGACAGATGAAGCAAGCACCATGGAGTGCTGAGAGTTTGGTAGGAAATGAAAGATGCCAGCATTTTCCATTACATCCTGGGCCATTACCAGTTGGTTGTTTTGGCTTTTGTCTGGACTTTGATGAATATGGAAGAGAGAGTGGTGCTGATGATTTTATGCAGCTCTGCCTCACTTAAATGCAATTCACAGGCAAGTCAAGACATTGCCCCTTGATGTCACTGGTCTTCTTTGAAAACGAAAGATAAAAAAAGTGTATTACCTAAATATCTGAGTATTTACTTATTGTCACCCCCAATAGACTGTACAGTTCTTGGGGGCTGGGACTGCTTGTATTTTATAGTGATTGGCACATAATTAAGTTCTTAATAAATGCTTATTGGTGATGATTAACAGGTCAGAAGAATAAGCTGGGTCAACCCTAGGCAAAGTTAAGCCAGTAAATTTGTCTAAGTACTCATAGTTCCCCCTTTTGCCCAAATTCTCCCTTGTATCTGATGCCATCATAATTTCCATCATTGATCAAGTATCATAAAATCCTGAATTTAGAACTAGATAGAAATTTAATGGCCACTGAGTCCAACCTCCTCAGTGAACAGATGAGCAATCTAAAGTACAAAGCAGTTAAGTGATTTGCCCAGAGTCACATAGCTAGAAAGTATCTGAGGCAGAACTTGAGTCCAAATTTTCATGACTCCAAATACAATGCCCTGTCCAGTAAACCATGCTATCAGGCCATTCCTGCAAATTCTCCATTTGTCATTCTTTTCCTAGTTCACATTCCCCATTAAATTTAATTGACCTTTGCTCTTGATATGATTTTTCTCTTATCTTGGAACCTTGTAAGCAAAGGAAAAAACTCAGATTAAGCCTAGTAAATAACTGCTTATAGTATCAATATTAAAAGACAAGGAAGGTAAAATTAGGCGTCCTTTTATATATTACATTTTATGTAATTTGAATAACAGACAATTCCCCTACTTTATGGCATTTGTATATTTATTTTGTCATAAGCTAAATCATAAGGGTCGCAAGGATATTTTCATGAATCTGAGAATCATTAACATGACATGACATCAGACTTTGTCTACAATGCATAGAAATACCTTATCTTAACTTTGTTAACAAGATGGTTTGCTACTCTGAGAAAATATCCATGGTAAATGTTAATGACTAATAATGGTTTAAAATAGAAGGCATAAGTTTGACATGAAGAACTCAACTAAAAGGTTGTTATAGTTGGTACAAGTAAATTTTAGTGGGTTTTTATAAAGGGCAATCATATTTTTGGGGATAAGGTGAGAGACCACACGTTATGTTTATTATTTAATCCCCATAAAATCTGGTTCAGTCTTAAAGAAGTCACTCATTGACTTATGGGGGGGGTGTAATTTTTTTGGTATTATTTGTGCTGAGACAGCTACAGGGCATGGTGGATAAAGTATTGGACTTGTCTTCAGGAAGTCTTGAGTTCAAAGCCTGCCTTGGACACTTAGTAGCTGTGTGACCTTGAGAAAATCACCTAATCTCAATTTGTCTCAGTTTTCTCAACTGGAAAAGAGGGGTAAAAATAGACCCATATCCCTAGGTTATTGTGAGGATCAAATGAGAAAATACTTATAAAGTGCTTAGCACAGTGCCTGGTACATAATAAAGACTATACAAATGTTATTATGATTTTATACATGAACTTTTCAATTACTCTGAAAAAAGAGTAAAGTATCATTTGAAGACAAATCAAAACATAGCCTTTGATATATACTCAAGGTAGAAATGTAGTAATTATGTATCAGTCTTTATAGTTAAAAAAAATCAGTTAGGGATCAATGTTGTTCATCTTCACATACAACTGAGCATGGTGTAAAGTAATGCAATATTTTTGCATCACCAATTTTTTAGTTGAATCTCTAGGTTTTCCCAAGGTTATCATCATATTGTCTGCTAAAAGCTAGCTGCCTATATTAAACATTTACTATGTGCTAAGTACAGTACAATACACAAATTCCAAGATAGAAACAGTCCCTGCTTTTAAAGATCTCAGATTTTGAAAGGAGAGACCACATGTATACATGCATGCATACATACATACATACATATGCACACATATATGCGCATACACTCATATTGCTATATAAATAGACTGGAATTCATTGGGAATTCCTGGGTATGGAAGCTTCTAAAAATAGGTAACTCTTCTGCACCTTTGGTTTCATAGAGTTTGAAAGTGCTAGTGATGAAGAAGATCCATTTCAGGCATGCTTTGTTTTCATAAACTTCATTATCAGACTTAGAAATTATACAGAAATAATCAGAATGTATTCTGAGGTGTCAACGAACATGTAATGATATACAAAATGTTAATACTAAAAAAGGACAAATGTGTAATTTAATATACATGATAACATTTAACATAAAAGCTACACCTATTCTAGCTCCAATAAGATGTGGTAATATTCCAGTGGGTCTATGATTTCATCCATGTGATAATTCTCCCCAGCGATGTTGATCACAATCCATTCATACCTGTGAAACCTTTCTATGTCCTAACCCATAAAATAAACATAACAACATATATGTATATAAATAATATATGCATATATGCTCATGTGTATATTCATAAGTGTGTATATGTGTCCATATATGCATATAATTTGAGAAAAGAAAGTTAATATACTCCATTATTACCTATACAGCATAGAGATGATGCCTTTCAGAATGTGAGTGCTATATTGATTTTACAGATTAGGATATAGAAAAATTTGGCAGGTATAAATGAATAATGATCAGCATCACTGAGGAGAATTACCACATGGATGAAATCACAGACTGGTTGGAATATTTGTGTATCTTACTGGATATAGAACATGTAGTTTTTATATCAAATGTCATAATGTGTTTTAGATGGCACATTTGGCTTTTTCACATGAACACACACATACACAGATTAAAAGTTTTATAGATTTTCCATCCAACTGCATATCATTATCGGGATATTATCTTGTTTTTTCCTTTGTAGAAAGTTGGGCTCCTCATTGGAGTGATCTTGGCTTTTATGTAGAAATCTTTTTCTTAATGAAAACAGCAGAATACTATTTATGCACAAGACTATCTGAAGGACCTTTCCATCTATAGGAAAGTCCCTTCCACTGGTACTCTACACTGGGCCTTCTTCATGGCAGTAGGAAATAACTTATTTGAACACAAATCTCCCCTTTTAATGTCGTAGTAGATATTAATAAGTATATGGTGGTTCAACAGAGTTATCTCTCATCTTTCAAGGAAACTTATATGATTTTGAAATATCCATGGGAGACACCTGGAAATGAAAGTACTTATAGGGCTTTTTAAATGAATCTAATGCTTTCTAAATAATCCATGAATAATAAGGAAAGCGAAATCTCATATCTAACCCTTTGACTTAATTGTGAGTTGGTAAAATGTGTGGAATAGGGGCGGCTAGATGGCGCAGTGAATAGAGCGCTGGCCCTGGAATCAGAAGGACCTGAGTTCGGAGCCGGCCTCCGACACTTAATCCGCACAAACAAAAACCTAGCCGTGTAACCTTGGGCAAGTTACTTAACCCCAACTGCCCGAAAGGGGCGGCTAGGTGGCGCAGTGAGTAAGAGTGCCGGCCTCGGAGTTTGGATGACCCGAGATCAGATCCGGCCTCAGAAAATGAGCACCCACGCATAAATAATGACTAGCCATGTAACCTTGAGCAAGTTACTTAACCCCAATTGCTTTTAAAAAAAAAAATGTGTGGAATACTTTTTATGAAGGGCTATTTTTTCCTGTTAATATCCTTATTATGGGTGCCTTTAATGTGTATATAGATTAGTTTCATAAATATGTACGTGAGAATTATTAGTATTCTACACTTCTTTAAATTACTTTTATCTCCTACTTATGTGACCATTTTTTTTTTCTGATAGATTAACTCTCAAATCTGATTCTTAATTGTAAATATATCCCAAGTCTCTTTCTTGGGTCTTCCTCTTTATATCCTCTCTAGAGGATCTTATCAACTCCCAATTTGTAGATGACTCCCACTTCTATATATCTGATCCTTTTTTCTATCCGGAGCTCTAGTTCCACATCTTCAAGTGTCTAATGGACATTTACAACCAGATGTTCCAAAAACATCTCCATTCTATTCTATCATCTCTGTACAATGATGTTGAGAAACCTGATGTGTGTTACTTCTCTTCTCTCACTCTACAATGCAGATAAACTGACCTTCTTACTCTTATTTACCCTTGACATTGCATCTCCCTTTTCCTAGCCTTTGCACAAGCTGTAATTGATGCCTCTAACATATACTTCTTTTAATCTTTAATTCCCTCCAAAACTGTTTAAATAATACCTTCTATATGAGGCTTTTCCTAATCCTTTCTACTGCTAGTCCCCTTCCCATGCAGTTATTTTGTACTTATTTTATATATAGGCACATATTGTTTCCCTGATAGGATGTAAGATCCTGTTTCATTTTTATCCATACATCCCTAATATCTAGCTCAGGACCAGGTACATAGGGGTGATTAATTAAATACTTATAATTAGTTGTCATTCCAAAATCATTATGTCCAAAATATAACCCATTGTCTTTCTTGCCAAACCCTCTTCACTGCCTAACTTCCCTATTTCTACCAAAAAACTACCATCTTTCTGATTTACCACTTCAAAGTTATTCTGCCTAATTTTATTCTCAGTCCATTCATCCCCCACCCATTTATTCAACCAGTTCCAAATCCCTTTAATTATATGTCCAGAAAATCTTACATCTGTCTGTTTTTCTCTACTCAGAGTCACCACCCTATTCTAAATCCTTGTTACCTCTCATCTGGACTATTATATTAACCTTTTAATAAGATGCTATGATTCTAGCTTGCCACACCCCACTCATTCATTCACACAAGTGCATAAGTGATATTCTTGTTCTGAGAGTAATCATATTTTCTGCTCCACTCAAAAGCTTCCAATGGCTCCCTATTGCTCATCTGGCAAAATACAAATGCCTTTTTTTGCTTTTTAAAGTCCTTTATACCATCTCAAGACTACCTATCCAGGGTTTGTGACACTTTATAGTGGAATGTGAATATACTGGACAAGGTAATATAACTGTATAAGACTTTTGGTATGTGCTATTACATTACTAGTTTTGAATTCATAAGATTTTGACATAGTCTTTAATTTTTCATCACGAAGCTACGCATCATATTGGATACTAAGAGTACCTTTCAAAAACAGCCAATTTTTCTTAGATTGCCTTGATATAAGTTTTTAGAGTTTAAATCCATTTTCAAGCCACTGGAAGGAATATTCTTATCACCAACTCTTAGATAAATTAATATCTTAACATTTCATGGCATTTGGCATGGAACAAAGTCTGTATTGTACTATTTCATCTTCATGTTTTTGTAACAATTTTGTTTTTCTATATGTCTAAAATATTCATTAGAGTTCTCATTCCTTCAATAAGAAGAATATTTCTAGGAATAGTGAAAGTTAAATGAAAAACTCTCTTTGGTTGGCTGTTCTACAATCAAATGAAGATGCCCACAAGCTTCACCTGGATTTCTTTTTTTTAATTTAATTTTATTTTTTGGAGGGCAATTGGGGTTAAGTGACTTGCCCAAGGTCACCTGACTAGGTCTTGTGTGTGTGGGTGTATGTTAAGTGCCTGAGGCCGATCCAAACTCAGGTCCTCCTGACTCCAGGGCCGGTACTCTATTCACTGTGCCACCTAGGCACCCCTTCCACCTAGATTTCTGAAAACAGTTTCGTTATGTTCTTGAATGTAAAAGTTCATTAATAAAAATTATATTTTTTTCAGTTTCTTTACTCCAGTCTTTGTACTGCCTTTACTCATGACAAGTGTTTTCTCCCCATAGCAGCTAAAAGATTAATAGTCAGGGACGCCCAGACCAGACAGCTGCAGGATGCTGTCTCCAACGTGGAGAAGCACTTCGGGGAGCTGTGCCAGATCTTCGCGGCGTACGTGCGGAAAACGGCCCGGCTGCGGGACAAGGCCGACCTCCTGGTGAACGAGATCAACGCCTACGCCGCCACCGAGACGCCCAACCTGAAGCACGGCCTCAAGAACTTCGCCGAGGAGTTTGCCAAACTTCAGGACTATCGACAGGCAGAGGTTGAAAGACTTGAAGCCAAAGTAGTTGAACCTTTGAAAACTTATGGAGCTATTGTGAAAATGAAACGGGAGGATCTCAAAGCAACTCTAACAGCAAAGAATCGAGAAGCTAAGCAGTTAACTCAACTAGAAAGGACACGTCAGCGGAATCCATCAGATCGGCATGTTATAGTCCAGTCTCTGTCCTCAGCATTATCATCATTGTCATCCTCATTATCATAAAACCTCAGAATAGGATGGGAACTCGGAGTCATCTACTCCAATCCAACCTAAACAGGCAGAAACTGAATTACAGAGAGCTACAATGGATGCTACCAGAACGAGTCGGCATCTGGAGGAAACAATTGACAATTTTGAAAAGCAAAAAATAAAGGATATAAAGAATATATTTTCAGAATTTATAACAATTGAAATGCTATTCCATGGCAAAGCTTTAGAAGTCTACACTGCTGCCTACCAAAATATACAGAAGATTGATGAAGAAGAAGATATAGAGATTTTTCGGAGCTCTCTTTATCCACCTGACTATTCAGCACGTTTAGATATTGTTCGAGCAAACTCCAAATCCCCTCTTCAGAGATCTGTATCTGCCAAGTGTGTATCTGGAACAGGACAGCAGATTCCCACCAGTCGGATAAGAAAAGAACAAGATGATGAAGATGATGATGATGATGAATTAGAAGTTACAGAGGAAGAAAATTAATTTTACATGTGCTTTTTAAGTTTCCCTCAAAATCATCAAAACTTCGATTCAGATCATCAGTTATTAAAATTTTAAAACTAGGCAACAGGAAACTAACTTATGTATATACATATACACACCATTAACAAATATTTCAAAGAACCTAAAGTTTTAAAAAGCAAATCCTCAGAATGGAATGTGGTTAAAGGAAATTTCTGTAGCTCCAAAATTAAATAGCTAAAATTGAAAATACACTACTAGTTTCATTCTTTTATCCAAGGTTGTATTTGTTTAAATAATCATCTTGAAAAGCTATCTTTCAAATGTTGTCATATCACATAGAAAAATGACAATTGCCAAAAGAACTATATCACTTTCTCTCAATTTTGTATTAAGTTTCCATGTCTTTGTTAGAAAAAATTGTATCAGTTAAAATTCCTTCAGAATCATTCTGACAAATTAGTAACATTCCATGAAGTACTTAAATGAAGTTGTTTTACTTATTATTTCTTAGTCAGTTACTATTAAAGTAACACTTTAATAGTCAAAAGAGCATACTAAGCAAAAGAACTAGAAAGGCTAAGGAAAACTGGTTGTTTTTATATATTCCATTAAATACTAAAGGGATAAGGTTGTTAAAGGGTGAAAAAATGGGGCAGCCTTTGTGAATTTCAAATAGTAATCATTACAGTATGTGATCCTGACTTTAGGGAACCTACTGTTCCCTATGGGGGGAGGCACTAGCCAATAGTAAAAGTAAAGAAAGCCTGAAATCACATTAGGATTTCTAACTACTAAAATTTATTCTTATTACTGATTCTTGTACCCAGAAATATCAGGTTGGAGACATTTGAATCATAGGATTTTGTTATATCTGTGACATTTTTTCACTTCCAGAATTAACTTCTGAGAAAACATTTGTAACCTTCATATTATTTCATTGATTCAGACAAGCATATTTTACTAATTGTGAAATTTATTTCCTTTGGAATGCTAGAAAACCAACTATTCTCACATCACATAAAAATACTGACTTTACAAAAACTATGTTGGTTTTGTGATTTGATTTTTAATAAAAGTACTGCTTCTGAAATATTAAAAAAAAGATTAATAGTCACTTAAAAAATAAACTTTTCTTCTAACTTCAAGAAATCTATGCTGTACTGTGAAGAAATCAATAATAGCAGCAACATTTATGTAGTGTTTACCATGTGCCGGGCATTGTGCTAAGTACTTTACAAATATTATCTTGTTTAAAGATCTAAAAATAAAAATTTCCTTAGCTATCAGTTCCCTCTGAAGATCCTTGATTGTCTCCTGAAAACTAATTGTTTCATAGTAATTTTTTTGTCAGTTCTTGGTCTTTCTTTTTTGTTTTGTTTTTGTTTATCTCATACTTTCATTTTCATATCAATGTTCTCCTCATTGCCCTTTTGTTCCATTGTGGTCTTGAATGATCATTGAAATGCATGATTTCTCAAAACATAATTCAAAAGTCTACTTTTACTATAATGAACTCTAAGATTTCAATATTTCAAACACATATTATTTCTCTTGTAGGGAAACCCTCTTCACCTGAGGAAAAACAATTGAGTATAGCTAGAATACCCATGTTCTGTACCTTTCTTCACCCTACTCAAGTATTAGTTGTGAGAGGTCCAGAAACCTTCATGTGAAGACACAACTGGGATGCCATCTCTGGAATGGCTGATATTGAGGTTAGAGTATGTGAGAATTGAGGGGCTTTCTTCCCAGTCAGAGGGTGCTCTTAGCTATGAACCTAGTGAACCAAAGTGAACCTAGGCTTTATTATCTGGAGGTCATATTGTAAAAATCTGTCTGAAACAGTGCTAGACAGAGGACATTAGGAGATCTAGGTCTTAGCTCTTACTGACTTTAAAATCTGGGCCTCTTTGTTTGAAATAAAGGGCTCAGACTAAGTAGTCTCTAAGGTTCTTTCCAGCTCTACTAGTCTGTGATTCTTATCATATGGGTTTCATTTGACTCTTAGCTTAGTAAAACTTAAGTGACACTTGTCCTCATCTCTACCTCTTCTCCTCACCCCAATCTCTCTCACCCCCCCCCCCCAATATCCTAGTTATAGTTCAGGGCTTAATGATGCCTGGGTTATCTTGCAACTTAAAATATCTATGAGTGGAACACGTTAATCCCATTACATTCAATGCCTAGAGGCAGTGAAATATAGAGGAAGAGTGCTGGGTTTAGATTCAGAGGATCTGGGTTAATTTGAGATACTTGTGATCTTAGGGAAACCATTCCTCCTCTGTAAAGTGAAAAGATTGGACTACATGGATTTTAATATCCAAGTCTAAATCTGTGATACAATGATCTATTCCACCAAATAATCATTCATTAATCTCCAATGATGAGTAAAGCACTTGACTGGATATTGTTGATACAAAGGCAAAGAGAAACATCCCTTTCCTCCAGGAGTTACTTGTGATCATAATCCTCTGTCTCCAGTTCTTCTCTTAGTCATTTAGCATTGGCTAAAAATTTAATATTAATTTCATTATAAATTGATAATGGTTCTAGTAGACTTGACAAATTTATCCCTTTTATTTTATTTTATGTATTTTTATGAGAGTTTCTAGTGAAAGAAACTAAAATGAAATCATGTTTCTTGGTCTCCAATTAATTTCATCTTAATCTCTGGGTTCTTGTCAGCCGAAATTTTGCTATTTGTAGTTTCTGCATTTTCAGGTTATTTCAGTCATGCTACTTTCCTCTTCTGTGGTTCCTAAAGCTGCTTTCATCAAAGATAAAACCTTTGCTAATAGTTCCCCAAAGCAGCTTCTTGTTGAAGGAAGCATTTCAGTCATAGCTGACTTAAGGGTTAAGCAAAGTCTCTAGGCAATCTCCTTACCTTCCTCATAGTAAGAGAAATATTCAATTAGAGCACCAGGAATTTATAGAAAAAAAATAATAAAGGAAGGAAAAGAAAAGAGCCTCCGGGCATCATGGCTCAAGATAGGTCTGTGCTGCTATCTATTAGCAAGCCCATTTTGAATAGTCAGACACTATGTGCACCTCCCTAGAGTCTGCCTGTCAAAAAATCACTGAACTGGAAGGGACATTGAGATGTCATCTGGTTAGACTAGTAATATCTTTTTTTAACCCCTTGTTTCTCCTATGGGTTCTAATGTTTTCTTGTACCCCACTTCACTCTTTTACCTTCAAAAAAGTGTCAGAATTCTCACTTTGGGGAGAATAAGAGAATAATATCAAGATACCCTCAAGGTTGGCTTAGAAGAGTTTAGTTTCAATGAGATGAAAGAGGGAAAGGGGAACTGGGCAAAATAATAATAGTTATAAAAGGTATCAGAGTGATGAGGATGAAGGATAGAGATGTAAGAGAAATAAATGTACTGGTTTAGAAAAGATAGTTACAGACAATGGCAAGAATAGATGTTTAGAGTAGGAAGGAACCACTGATATCATGTGATCTATATTCCATATTTTATAGATCAGGAAATGGAAGCCCAGAGTTAAAGTTACTTGCATAGGTTCATAGCTATAATTGTTGGGAGTTTTTTTTTCTTTTATTAATTTTCATTGCTCCTATTTTTGTCTTCTAGGTTCAGCAGAACAAATAGGAACCCTCTTCCACATGGATAGCCCTGCATATACCTGGGGATAACCATCATAATTGTCCTTAGTCTTCATTTCTCTAGATCAGTTATCTCCAATTCTTTCACCTAATACCCACCAAGGATTATAATCAGTTCTCTAAATAGCCCAGTACTTCTCTCCTGGATGAGCTCCATTTTGTCAGTGTTTTTCCTTAACTGTGACTTGCCAAATGGAATACAATACTTCAGATGTGATATGATCAGGGCAAAATATAGTGGTACTATTTCCTTCCACATTTATTCTATTAAGATAGCCTATAATTGAATTAATTTGGGGGATTTCCATGGCACACTGTTGATTCATAATAAGTTTATAATTCACTAAAATTCTGAGACCTATTCCCAAAGTAAGTCCTGCCTAGCCATATCTCACCCATCTGCTTCTTTATTTCTGTAATTTTCAAACTCAGCTTTATAAGATGTAATTATTGTACAGTAGAATAGATCTTAAATCAGAAATGAGAGGATCTGTGTTTAAATCCTGAACCAGAACATTTACATATATATGACCTTGGACAAGTTAACTGAATGTTCTCCAACCTCAATATCCTCAAAATGAGAGGATTTTAAAAAATGACCCTTGTAGTTGCTGTCAGCTCTATATCATCTTATTAGTTTATATATATTCAAGTGGTTTTTTTGCTTGTTTTGGTTTTTTTTTTCTTTGTGGAGGAGGGGAAGGCAGGGCAATTGGGGTTAAGTGACTTGCCCAAGGTCACATGGCTAGTAAAGTGTTAAGTGTCTGAGGCCAGATTTGAAGTCAGGTCCTCCTGACTCCAGGGCAAGTGCTCTATTCACTGTGCCACCTAACTGCCCCTAAGTTAAAGTTCTTTTTTTATGTAAGTGTGTTCTGTAGCTCAAATGTCTAATTTATTCCTTCCTATCATTAATACAGATAATAGCTATAAGTGTTAAGGTTAGAAATCAAATGGAAGTTTTTTGATTCCTGATTTTCTTTATAACTAATCAATATTTTCCTATTGGCATCTTATCTAAATACTAAATATATTCATAGGTTTAATAGGAAAACAAAAACCAAAATACACATTCATTAGACAGTGATTTTTCTTACTCTTAGTTCCCCACAAAACCATAGAATGAAATAAGATAATAATTATTTATATTTCTGTAGTTCTTGGAGGTTTACAAAGTGCTTTTGTCATCACCACATGCAGACATACTGCAAGTGTAGCTGTTTTTTTGTTTTTTGTTTTTTTTTCCAGCTGAGGAAACTAAGAGTTGTCAGAAACATTAAGCGATTTACTCAGGGTCACACAACCAGTACAGGCAAATTATAGTATTTTGGGGGACTTGAAGACTTTCTGTTTCTATCAAAATTGAAAAAGAAGAAAAATATGTGTATGAATTGTGATATTTCTCATCATATAATGGAGGATTAGAACATATTTAAATGAACTCTCTAGCCTATTTTCATGTCTGTATCAGGATTATTCCAAACCATCACAGATGGGTAAAAATCAACAAGTATTTATTAGACAGGCAGGCAAATAAGTGGATAAAGTGCTGGGCCCTAAGTTAAGAAGACCTGAATACAAATTCAGATTCAGACACTTTACTACCTGGTGACCCTGGATGAGTTACTTAACCTCTGGTTCACTCAGTTACCTGATCTATCAAATAAGGATAACAATATCTTCCTCTGATGGTTATTATAAGGCTCAAATGAGAGCATATTTATAAAGTGCTTTGTAAACTTTCAAGTGATACACTTGAAATAAATGCATACATATACATTTATATTCACATATACATATGTGTATGTGTATAGATAGATATATATGTTATATGTATATGTTATTTATATGTATGTGTACCTGTAATGTACATGTATGTGTATTGTATACGTATATGTATGTGTGTATAGATATGTACACAGAAGCTAGGCGGAGCAATGAATAGGAAGTGAAATCTGGAGTCAGGAAAACCTGAGTTTAGACACTTATTATCTGTGTGACCCTGGGAAAGTCAGTTAACCCTGTTTGCCTTAGTTCCTTCATCCGTAAAATGAACTGGAGTAGGAAATGGTAAACCACTTGGATCTTTGCCAAGAAAACCCCAAATGTGATCATGAAGAATCAGACATGACTGAAAATGACTAAGCACCAACATATGTTATATAATCATGTGAACATGTATACATGCACAAACATACTAGTTATTGTTGTTATTATGTATTAAGCACCTACTATTTCCTGGGCACTGAGGATATAACTACCAAAAATGAAGATAATTTCTGCATTCAAAGAACTCTTCTAGTGGTTTAATATGTGTTCACAGATGTGCCTGAGTTTCTTTATCTATAAACAGAGAGCTGTAGACTAGATGACCTTTAACGTTCCTTTCAGCTTTTGTTCTATAATGCTATAGTTACACTTTATGGTCTTTGCTTGCTAGTTTACTTTCTAATTCCCAAAGCAGTAATTAATAAAATACATACAGAAAAGAGCTCTGGCTCTGGCTTGTTCTGTTTGACCTAGAGTGCAGAGCTAGGACCAATGAGTAGAAATTAAAAGGTAAGAGAATTCTCACTCAATATAAGGACAGATTTCCTTAGCAATTAGCACTGGCCCTATCAACAAAGGTCTTCAAAAGAGGATAGATAATCATCTGTCTATAGTGCCCTTGATCTTGAGGCAGAAGACATGATTTCAAAACAATAACTGTATATCCTTGAGCAAACCACTTAAACTCCCCTTAACCTGAGTTTCTTTATTTGTCAAGTGGAGAAAGAGTGGGCTTAATGACTTCTGCACAGAAAAAGAGGAGGAAGTTATTCCCAAAAGTTGTCTGGCCACACAGGGATATCAAAAAAGGAAAACAGATGCCAACCGGGAACAGCATCCCCTACACTTCCTCTGGCACTATATAGGTGGTAGCTTGGACATGCAGAGTGATATGTACTCTGATCACAGGTCCCCAGATACTCAAGATTCAAACTGGAGATTTTAGACAGTGTCCTGACTTGGCACTAATAGGGAAACTATTAGTGGCATGAGACAGTAGTGGACCCTTGAAATGAAGATATATTCTCACAGAATCAGGAAAATGAATTCTAACTGTGGTATAGCTTAAATGAGATTGATATGGGGTAGGGAGTGAACCTTGGTCTTTATGTCAGTTAAACCTTGGCATATGTGAACCCCAGAGACTAAAGCCAAACCAATCTGGTTTTATCAGATCCCAAACTCTAAGGTCTGTTTCAATTCTAAATGAATTATAAATATTTACTAAAATGATCATTCTTAAACCAGATGTATCAGATCAGACAGTATCTTCTAAATCTAAAGTTATTTTCAAATAGCTTTCCAAAATTATCAGAACAATTCACAAGTCCACCAATAATACATTAGTGTATCATCTTTCCATGACTTTTATGAATTCACTATTCCCTATCTTTTGTAATCTTTTTATCAAATTTCTGAGTATGCAGTGAAATTTCAGGATTGTTTTGCTTTACATTATCACATTATTAATAATTTTGGAGCATACTTCCATATGATTAAGTTTATTACTAGTTTGCAATTCTTTTGACTGCTATTCATTCATATCCTTTGACCATTCATGTACTGGGAATTGACTCTTGGTCCTATGCATTTTTGTTATTTGTGTATCTTGGAAAAATTTTCTCATAATTGGTCTTCTTACTACTGGTCTTTTACCTCTCTAATACATCTTTTATACAAATGTAAAAATAATCTCTCAAGGCACAATTGCAAAAATGTAGCCCTTCTGTTCAACACTCTATAATGGCTCCTTATTGCATCAAAGATAAAATATAAACACCTTAGCCTAGTGTTTAAGAACTTTCACAACCCTCTGCTACCCTAGCCTCAGTTCGTATTATACCCTCTATTTCCCAGACAAATGAAGAATACTCCCTGTACCCCTAAGTCAACCCTCTTTCTACTGCTCACATAGCCATATGCATTTTGCATCCATGCTAGCTATCTGCCAAGTCTGGAATGAATTTTCTCCTCTTCTCCTCTAAGAATCTTTGCCTTCCTTCAAAGACCAGACTATACATCATCTCATCTTTGAAGACTTTCCTCATCTGCCCAATTATTAATGTTCTCTCTTTTCTCAAGTTTCCTTATATCAAACTTATTTGTATATTCAAGACTTCTATATATTAAAACAAATATAAAAGAACAAAAACCATTCCAAATGAGATAAAAATGAACAATGAATATAATTTTCAAAATGATGATTCTAAACCATCAATTACTATATGAAATGCTGCTCCAAATAACTATTAATAGAATACATATAAATTAACATAACTATAAGATTTCATAACTTGCAAATTGACAAAGATGATTAAAAATATAAATAGTTGGGGTGGCTAGGTGGAACAGTGAGTAAGAGCGCCGGCCTCAGAGTTGGGATGACCTGGGATCGAATCCGGCTTCAGAAAATGAGCACCCACACATAAATCATGACTAGTCATGTAACCTTGAGCAAGTTACTTAACCCCAATTGCTTTAAGAAAAAAAAATATATATATATATATATAAATAGTTAGTGCTAAAGGGGAAGAAGTCACACCATTGCATTGTTAGTGGAGCTGTGCATTTTCAACAATTCTGAGACATAATTTACAATTATTCAAGAAAAGTCGCTAAATTCTAGATATCTTTTTACTCAGAGATTTCAGTACTATGCATATATGTGAAAGAATAGAAATAAGGTCCTGTATACACAAGCAGATACCCATAACAATATGTTTTGCGGCAGGAAAAAAAAAACACCTGGAAAAAAACGGATGTCCCTTGATTAGATTATGGCTGAATAGATTAATATAATGGAGTATTTGTGCAAAAAGAAGTGATGAATATGAGAAGTTCAGAGAAACATGGAAAAAGATTCAGGACTTGTTGGAGAGTGAAAACAGACCCAGGAAAATTAAATGCACAAGTACTCAAACAGACATTGAATCTCTGACTTTATTAGTATAGGAAACTCCTAGAGTTCCCTAGAAAACACTATCATTTCAGAGCAACACCTTCTTGGAAACTTATAGTTTTAGAGAATTACCTAGAACATTTGGAGGTAAAGCAACTTGCACAGGGTTACATAGCCAGTTTGAACTGAACCAAGGTCTTCCTAGCTGGCTTTAAGGTCAGTTCACTGTCCATTAAACCACACTGCCTTTCTGGTGACCAAAATAACATAATTAAAAAAAATACAAACATGAAACTAAATATTGTGTGATTTGTAAAAATTAATTTTGACCCGGAAGAAGAGGTGAGGAATTGAACTTCCCTCCTCTCCAGGGAAGTTTGGATTGTTGTTTATCCTGGTAGGGTCACTGTTAGTGATTGACTACTTAACTATTGTACTTTGTTACAATGAATGGCTATGAGAAGTATTTCTTTTTACAATCTAATGGAGAAGACTACACGCAAAAGAAAGTTGAAGGAAGAAAGCATAATGGAAAAGTCAGAGAAATTCTGAAGTCATGCAGCTAGGTGGAAAATGCAAGCGATACATACACAGGTACTCTTTTGTTTCTCTTTTTTGCTTTTTCGAGGGCACATGGGGCCAAGCAACTTGCCCAAGGTCACACGGCTAGGCTTTTTTGTTTGTCCCTGTTTTTTGTCTGAGGCTGGATCTGAACTCAGGTCCTTCTGACTCCAGGGCCGGCGCTCTAACTAACTGCACCACCTAGCCACCCCTACACAGGTACTCTTTATACCTGTTCATGATGGTATTTCACAGTTAACTTTGAATCCTATCTAGAATCCTATATCCCACGTTATAGAAAAATGTTTTAATTCTATTTTTAAAAGCTCTGTACAGTTTATAACAAGATAATAAGCTATAGTTGTCAGCAATACTACTTTGTCTGTTTCTTGAATCCCAATTTTAACCTTATCTTCTTATATGAAAGGGAAAAGTCAACAACTTTAAGACCACTTGGTGTCACTGTTAGTCTGTATATCATTAACAGATAAGCCATTTTCTTTGACTTGTCCTAGACAAATTAAAACTTCCTTTGAAGAAGGGTATTTTGAATTAAACTGGTCTGGAGCTTTCAGAATTCAGCTAATATTCCTTCCTTACTCATTTTTTTCTTTTAATTTACAAGGTAAACTTGGCAATGCACCATAATAGTCAGCAATAAAACTATAGGAATCTTCAAACCCGCTCATTTTACTTCATTTTTTAAGTAAAGGACATTTCAAATAAAATCTTAACTTTAAATTCATATCTATTTTAAAAACAGAAAAAGAACCTTTCTTTTCTTCAATTCCCCCTTTCTACTATCTTGACTGAGAACAGAGACTTGAAAAAAATCCCTTAAAAGTAGTTGTCCATAGACACGTTCATAATATGTAAATCTTAGTACTTGGTTTTGATTTATTATTGCAACTAGTGATGGAATTATCATTGATATTATTATTCTAAAGATACTTTTATCTTCTGTATATAGAAATTTAAACTATGTCCAGAATAAGAATTGTACTATGCAAAGAATTCATTTCTATTCAGCCAATACATACCCTATAATTTGCAAAGAAGAACATGAGCAAAATTAAATGGAACAAAGAAAAGGAAAAAAAATCCTATAGATAGTTGATTTTAAATTTGTGGGATGATAATTTAACAAATGGTACATCAAACATTAGAATATTGATATCATGTGATTAGGCTGTGTATGTGTTTAGTAGACAGCCATTTAATAATATGATAGCTTACTGTCTTAAAATGTAACACCAGCTCTCCATTTCTCACGTTATAAGTACCTTAGCCATCTGTCCACTGAGTAGGAATTGTGGCATATCTGAGCAGAGAACCAGATCTTTCTTGGACAAATATAGTTGCCTTGATAAGCTCAATGAAAACTAGAGAAAATCCAGGAGAAAACAGTTTTGGTACAGTGTATGTATCTGTGTGTGTTTGTGTGTGTGTGTTTGTGTGATCAGACCAACAATCTTAACTGCATTTCCACCATGGAAATGTTTGTTTGTTTGTTTTTTCATGTATCTTCAAGGCTTCCCAGGCTTTAAAGCTTCCTATTAAAATTCAAATATCCCAAGAGAGTCATCAGGTCCTGGGATTTAGAGTTCCAAACTACCTCAAAGATCAGGAAATTGGGGCGGATAGGTGAGTAGAGAGTTGGCCCTGGAGTCAGAAGGACCTGAGTTCAGATCCAACCTCAGACACTTAATGCACACACAAACAAAAAAAACCTAGCCGTGTGACCTTGGGCAAGTTACTTAATCCCAATTGCCCCCCAAAAAAGAAAAGAAAAAAGATCAGGAAATTTAAGTTTCTTCTATTACAAATGAGAATACCAAGCTCTGGAGGAGTAAAGTGATCTGCCAAGTATCACAGGAAGTTGAGGCAGAAGTAAAGTGAGCATTTTGGTCTTTTAACTCTTACTCCAAAGCTTTTCCATCGCACTACTCTGACTCTCTCCAGTAAATTAACCAACTAACAAATCAACATGTATTTAAGTGCTATGTTCCAGGCACCGTACTAGGTTTATTTTAAATGAGATCAATTGACATCCAGTTAAAAGCATCCCTGCAAAAATAGGAAATCATTTTTGGGATAAGGAGCAGATCTGAAAAGGTATGTGGGATGCTTCAACTTTAAATTTTGATCAATCTCACAATTTTGGTTAGGGAGGTTTCTTTAAAGCCTGCTTGCCTATTTAATTATAACTCAGCCACAGATTTGTTGGGTAATCTTGGTTCTATCAATAGATTTCAGTTCATTACACATAAATGAAAAGTAATACCAAGGACAGAGCCAAGATAGTGGAGTAGAGGCAGTAACTCACTAGAGCTCTTTCAAGTTCTCCTCCAAACAATTTTAAAATAATTCCTCAAATTGAACTCTGGACTTGAAAAATCAACAAAAGATTGAGGTGAGATTTGCAGCTAAGACAATACAGGAAGTCAGCCCCAAAGTTCTGTTAGCAACAGGGCTTCAAAGGTAACATAAGTGGCAACAGTAGCTTCAGGAGCACTTGGTACCCAGATGATAAAGTCACATAGTTGGTGACAAAGAGATTATGGTAGACTTTTTATTGGTGGTGTGCTCAGTTTCCTGTTGCATTGCCCACAAACAGTTCTTGATGGCAGTTCCAGGGCAAAGATGATCATGACTGCTTGAGGCTGCCAGGTTAGTAGAGGCCCTTGTGGAACTTTACTGGTTGGAGAAGAATGTTTGTGGTCACTCAGCAGGGCAGTGGGAAGGGGGGGAGGGTGAAGACCCTAGCCTTAGTTTCAAGGAAGAGGGAAACTAGCACTTGTGAGAAGGAGAACAAAGACCTAGGTCAAATTTCTGGGGTAGAGAAGAGTGCTTGTGCTTACTCACAAGGGAATAGGGATCCTGTCCTCAGTTGTTGTTTTTTTTTTTATGAACAATGGACTTTATTTAATCATTTCTGCATTTACAGCTGGAACTCTGGGAATTCAAAATTAACATCTTTGCCTGTCAGCTTCTTATAAACACCAGAAAATGTTTCTACCTTGTGCTCCACATTATTCTGCTGTGCTTTATCCAAACGGACCTTTATGAGTCTGCTGCCATCTAGTTTCACATGGATTCTCTTGCCAACAATTTCACTTGGAAAGACAAGGTCTTCAAGGATTGCATCATGCACAGCAGTCAGATTAAGGCTCCTGGACACTTTTGCTTATTTTTTGTGCAGCTTTTTCTTGTTGGCTTAGAAAGAATTCTCCTCTGAGCAATAAAGACCACATATTTGCCGCTGAATTTTTTCTCCAATTCACGAACTAGTCGTACTTGGATCTTCTGAAAATATTTTAGCTGAGGAACTGGAACAAAAATGATGATAGCTTTTCTGCCATCACCAACTACAATTTCCTTAGCTGCTGTGATAATCAGCTCTCTTAATTGAGCCTTTAGGTCAGAGTTCATCGCCAGCTCCAATAGAGCCTGTGAAATACCAGACTTGAACTTGTCTGGCTTCTTGCCATTGGGCTTCACAATCTTGGAACTGGAGCTGAACATGGCACCGCCTTGATGAGCGCCAGCCTAGGAAGCCATGATCAAAGCCATGATCAAAGCCATGATTCAAGAAATTCTCAAGGAAAACTGTCTTGATGTTTTAGATCCAGAGGGCAAAATAGAGGTTGAAAGAATCCACAGATCACCTCCTGAAAAAGATCCCAAAAAGAAAACTCACAGGAATATTATAGCCAGGTTCCAGAATCCCCAGATCAAGGAGAAAATACTACAAGCAGCCAGGAAGGAACAATTTCAATATTGTGGAAACACAATCAGAATAGCCCAGGACCTGGCAGCTTCTACACTGAGGGATCAAAGGGCATGGAATATGATATTCCAGAGGCAAAAGAGCTGGGATTGAACCCAAGGGTCACCTACCCAGCAAAACTGAGTATTTTGTTTCAGGGGAAAATATGGTCATTCAGTGGAATAGAGGACTTTCAAGCATTCTTGAGGAAAAAACAGAATTGAATAGAAAATTTGACATCCAGACACAAGAAGCAAGAGATGCCTGAGAAGGTAATCAGGGAAAAGAAATCAAAAGGAACTATCAAAGTTGAACTATTTACATTCCTATATGGAAAAGCAATAACTGTGACTGATGATATCTTTCTCACTATGAAAATAATGGAAGAAGGGTGTGTGGTCATATGAATACATATGTGAATGTGTGTGTATATGGTTACAGTTATATATGGATAGAGGGTATAGGTTGAATTTGTTGGGAAGGGAGGATACTCAAGGGATGAAATTATGAGGTGAGAGAGGAAAGTGGCAAGAGGAGATGGGGATAGACAGGGTAGGGTAAACTATCTCATGTAGAAGAAGCAAGGGGAAGTGGTTGCAAGGGAGGGGGAGAATAGGAAGGCAAAAAAGGCAAACCACATTCTCATTGAATTTGGTTCAGGGAGAGAATGACATACATACTAAATGGGATATCTCAACCTGCAGCAGAATAGGGGGAAGGGGGATGAGAGGAGGGATGATGGATGGGAGGGCATCCCTGGGGGGAGGGGTGGTTGGAAGTACCCACTATAGAAGAGGGACAGGATCATGTAGGGAATGGACCAGTTGGGGGGTGGGATGAGTGGGAGGAAATTATAAGCAGCCTTGTACAATATATCTACTATGATAATGTTTTGCATAGCTAGACATGTACAATATATACTGAATTACTTATCTCCCCAGAGGGAATGGGTGACAAGGGAGGAAGGAAATGGATCTGAAATTTGAGGTCTTAACATTAAATGTTTCAAATATATATAAATACTATTATTAATACTTTTTTGCTTATAATTGGGAGATAAGATGTTCAGGCATTGAGACACAAAGATTCACCTTCCTCTAATGGAAAAGTCGAAGGGGATATGGGAGAAGGTATGGGAGAGAGCAGATTGGAGAAAGCGATATCTTGTGGGACTGCTATTCTGGGAGGTTGGGTAGGGGAATAAAGGGGGGGAAATGATTGTAACTCAAAAGCTGGTGGAAATGAATGATGTAAAACAGAAGTTAATAAAGCATTTGTTTAAAAAAAAAGAAAATATGAAATATCTCATTGGAAAAACAACTGACCTGGAAAATAGATTGAGGAGAGATAATGTAAGAATTACTGGATTAAGCAAAAACCATGATGAAAAAAAAAGCCTAGACATCATCTCTCAAGAAATTATCAAGGAACACTTCCCTGAATTTCTAGAACCTGAGGGTAAAATAGAAATTTAAAATATCCACTGATCATCTCCTGAAAGAGCTTTCAAAATAAGTACGCCCAGAAATATTATATAGCCCAATTCCAGACCTCCTATGTCTAGGAGAAAATAGTGTAAGCAGTCAGAAAGAAACAATTCAAATATGATGGAGCAATAGTCAGTATAATAGAAAATTTAGTAGATTATACATGAAAAGATTTGAGAGCTTGGAATATGATATTCCAGAGGGCAAAGGAGCTAGAATTACAACCAAGAATCACCTACCCCACAAAACTGAGTATAATCCTTTAGGGGGGAAAATTGACATTCAATGAAAAAAAAGGCATTTCAAACATTCCTGATGAAAAGACTAGAGTTGAATAGAAAATTTGACTTTCAGACAAAAAAAACAAGCATAAAAAGGGAAACAGGAAATAGAAATCATAAGGAATTTGATAAAGTTAAACCGTTTATATTTCTTTTTTTTAAGAGAGGGAAGGCAAAGTAACTGGGGTAAGTGATTAGCCCAAGGTCACAGAGCTAGTGTCTAAAGCAAGATTTGAATCGAGGTCTTCCTGACTCCAGGGTCAGTGCTCTATTCACTGTAGCACGTAGCTGCCCCTAAACTGTTTATATTTCTACATGGGAAAATTATATTTATACCTCCTAACAACTTTCTCATTACTAGGACAGTTAGAACATATATGCATAGACAGAGGGCACAGGTATGAGTTGAATATAATAGGATGATATCTAAGAAAATAAAATTAAGGTTGTGAGAAAAAAGAATGCTCTGGGAGACAGAGGAAGGGAGAGGCAAAATGGGATAAATTATTTCACCCAAAAGAGACATAAAAGAGTTCCTACAATGGACAGAATAATGTGGGAGGTAGCTAAGAACACTTGAACTTTATTCTCATAAGCATTGTCTCAAAGAGGGAATAATGCATGCACTAAGTTGGCTATAGAAATATTTCTTATCCTACAGGAAAGTAGGAGAGGAAGGGGCTAGGAAAAGGGATGGAGCTGATGGAAAAGAGGGCAAATTGGGGGAAGTAGTAGTCAGAAGCAAAACGCTCTTGAGGATGGACAGGGTGAAAGGAGAGAGTAGGATAATCAGGTTGAAAATGGGATGGTGGGAATTCAGTTAACAATCATGATTATGAAAAAAATTTACAGCAAGCATATCTGATAAAGGTCTCATTCTAAAATATATAAAGAACTGAATCAAATTTATAAAAATTAGAGACATTTCCATAATTGATAAATGGTCAAGGAATATGAACAGGCAGTTTGCAGACAAAGTAATCAAACATATCTATAGTCATACTAAAAAACAACACTATTGTTTAGAGAAGTACAAATTAAAACAACTCTAAGGTACTACTCTACTTCTATCAGATTGGCTAACATGACAGAAAGGGAAAATGACAAATATTGGAGTGGATATGGGATCATTGAGACACTAATGCATTATTGAATGCAACTGATTCAACCATTTGGAGAGAAAGCTGGAACTATGCCCAAAGAGCTATAAAACCATACATTCCGTACAACCCAGCAATACTACTACAAAATCTATATACCAAAAAGATTTTAAAAAATGAAAGGAAAATGACCTAAGTATATAAAATATTTGTGATAGCTCTTTTTTTTAAAACAAATGCTTTATTAACTTCTGTTTTACATCATTCATTTCCGCCAGCTTTTGAGTTATGATCATTTACCCCCATTATTCCCCTACCCAACCTCCCAGAATAGCAGTCCCACATGATATCGCTTCCTCCAATCTGCTCTCTCCCATACCTTCTCCCATACACCCATCGACTTTTCCATTAGAGGAAGGTGAATCTTTGTGTCCCAATGCTTGCACATCTTATCTCCCTATTACAAGCAAAAGAGTATTAATAATAGTGTTTATATATATTTGAAAAATTTAATGTTATGACCTCAAATTTCAGATCCATTTCCTTCCTCCCTTGTCACCCATTCCCTCTGGGGAGATAAGTAATTCAGTATATGTTGTACATGTGTAGCTATGCAAAATGTTATCATAGTAGATATATTGTACAAGGCTGCTTATAATTCCCTCCCACTCCTCCCACCCCCCACCTGGTCCATTCTCTACATGATCCTGTCCCTCTTCTATAGTGGGTACTTCCAACCTCCCCTCCCCCCAAGGATGCCCTCCCATCCATCATCCCTCCTCTCATCCCCCTTCCCCCTATTCTGCTGCAGGTTGAGATATCCCATTTAGTATGTATGTCATTCTCTTCCTGAACCAAATTCAATGAGAATGTGGTTTTGCCTTTTTTGCCTTCCTATTCTCCCCCTCCCTTGCAACCACTTCCCCTTGCTTCTTCTACATGGGATAGTTTACCCTACCCCTGTCTCTCCCCATCTCCTCTTGCCACTTTCCTCTCTCACCTCATAATTTCATCCCTTGAGTATTCTCCCTTCCCAAAAAATTCAACCTATGCCCTCTATCCATATATAACTGTAACCATATACACACACATTCACATATGTATTCATATGACCACACCCCCTTCTTCCATTATTTTCATAGTGAGAAAGATACCATCAGTCACAGTTATTGCTTTTCCATATAGGAATGTAAATAGTTCAACTTTGATAAGTTCCTTTGATTTCTTTTCCCTGATTACCTTCTCAGGCATCTCTTCCTTCTTGTGTCTGGATGTCAAATTTTCTATTCAGTTCTGGTTTTTTCCTCAAGAATGCTTGAAAGTCCTCTATTCCACTGAATGACCATATTTTCCCCTGAAACAAAATACTCAGTTTTGCTGGGTAGGTGACCTTGGGTTCATTCCCAGTTCTTTTGCCCTCTGGAATATCATATTCCATGCCCTTCGATCCCTCAGTGTAGAAGCTGCCAGGTCCTGGGCTATTCTGATTTGTGTTTCCACAATATTGAAATTGTTTCTTCCTGGCTGCTTGTAGTATTTTCTCCTTGATCTGGGGATTCTGGAACCTGGCTATAATATTTCTGGGAGTTTTCTTTTTGGGATCTTTTTCAGGAGGTGATCTGTTGATTCTTTCAACCTCTATTTTGCCCTCTGGATCTAAAACGTCAGGGCAGTTTTCCTTGAGAATTTCTTGAAGGGTGATTTCTAGGTTCTTTCCTTGATCATGGCTTTCAGGTAGTCCGATAATTTTTAAATTGTCTCTCCTGGATCTATTTTCCAGGTCAGTGGTTTTTCCCATGAGATATTTCACATTGCCTTCTATTCTTTCATTTGTTTGGATCTGCTTAACAGCATCTTGATTTCTCATAAAGTCATTAGCTTCATTTGCTCCAGTCTAACTCTGAAGGAATGAATCTCCTCAGTGAGCTTTTGAGATTCTTTTTCCATCTGGCAAATTCGACTTTTTAAGGCATTCTTCTCCTCATTGCCCTTTGGGCCTCCTTTGCCATTTGAGTTAGTCTATTTTTTAAGGTGTTGTTTTCCTCAGTCAGGCTGTTGACCCTCATTTCATACTTTTCCTGCATCCTTCTTATTTCTCTTTCCAATTTTTCCTCCACTTCTCTTATTTGATTTTTAAAGTCCTTCTTAAGGTCCTCTATGGCCTGCAACCCACTCATGTTTTCCCTGGGGCTTTTGGAGCAGGATTTCTGACCTCACAGTCCTTTTCCCGCTCTATGCCCCCAAAATAGGAGTCTAGGGTTGCATTTTTCTGTTTCCTTTGCCTTGGCATGTTCCCGCTTAATTACTTGACTTTTGGGCTTGTTGCCACACTATGGCTTTAAGGCCAGATAGAGGAATTTTCGTCCTGAATGTGTGGGGGGCAACTTCCGTTTCTGGCAAGCTGTAAAGCCACCCACGACTTCCACCCTAGATCACAATCCAGATCCAGGGAGGTTAAAGCAAGAGTGATTACCCCCCAAGACTGATCGCTGGATCTCCCTACAAATTTGCAGGCCGGGAGCAGGAGCTGCCTCTGAAAACTACAAAATGGCGTTTGTCCTCAGTGGCTTCTAGCCCCCAGGGGAGGGAGCTGACGCATTCCCTAAATACAGGTCCCAAAGTCCATAGGACACTAACCTTACTTTGTCCTAGGCAAGTCTATGTTGATAATTCTGGAGTCGCCACAGCTCCTGGTGTTCTGGGGTACCTTCAGCTGGCTGCTGGCCCTGCCGCCCTGGGGCTAAAACCTCGGCTCATGCGGACCTGGGCTGGGCTCGGCTCCTGCGCTTTACGCTCTGCGTGGCCAGGTCCCAGACCACTGCGCTGGTCCTTCATGCAGGGCTGCTGGGCTGTCCTCAGTGGGAGGTTAGCTCCTCTGTGTCGTTCTATGGTTGCTGGGGCTCCAGAAGTTGTTCAGAGTCCCCTTTTACATCGTTTGGGGGGAATCTGGGGTCAGAGTGGCTTGGATGAGCTGTTTCTACTCCGCCATCCCTCGGGAAGATTTTTAATAGCTGTGATAACTCTTTTAAGTGGTGGCAAAGAATTGGAAATTGAGAGCATGTTTATCAATTAGGGAATGACTGAGCAAGTTGTAGCATATGAATGTGGTGGAATACCATTTTGTTATACAAAATAATCAGTAGGATGCTCTCTGAAAAACCTGTAAAGACTTACACATATCAATGCAAGGTGAAGTGAGCAAAACCAGGAGAATTGTGTATATAGCAATAGCAATAAGGTGTGAAAATCAGCTGCAGATGACTTAGCTATTCTTAGCAATACAATGATCCAAGACAATTGCTAAGGACTTATGATGAAAAAAATGCTATCTATCGCCAGAGAAACAACTGATTAAGTCAATAAATATTGAGGCTTACTTTAAAATTTTTTTTCTTTGCTCAGTCTGTGTTGTCTTTCACAACATGACTAATAGAGAAATATGTTTTACATGGCTGCACATGTACAATATATGTCAAATTGCTTGCCTTCTTGGGGGGAAGGGAAAGGGTAAGAAGAAAATTTGGAAGTCAAAGTTTTAGTAAATGAATTTTATTTGTTTACATGTAATGGGGAAAAATTAAATATTAAATAAAAATAAAATTTGTTTAAAAAAATGATGAATCTTCCTGACTCCAGGCATGGCACTTTACCCACTGTGATACTTAACTAGCTGCCTTTATGATAGAATACTATTATGCTAAAAGAAAAGATGAACTGGATGCTTTCAGAAAAACTTGGGAAGATGTATATGAATTGATTCAAAGTGAATCAAGCAGAACCATGAGAACTATGTGCACAGTAACAGCAATATTGTATGGTGATAAACTGTGAATCACTTAGCTATTCACATTAATACAATGATCTAAGACAATTCCAAAGGATATTTCATGATATCTACATTAAGAGAAAGAGCTGATTGAGTATGAATGCATATGGAAGCATACTTTTTGAATTTTATTTTTCTTGTTCTGTGTTTCTTTTACAAGATGAAAAAATGGAAATTTAGTTTGCATGATTACACATGTATAATATATATGAAATTGATTACCTTCTCAAGCAGGGAGGAAGAGAGTGACAAAGATAGGGAATTTAGTACTCAAAATATTTTAAATGTTAAAAAAATTACACTTAACTGAGAAAAAATAGAATAAGAGATGAAAAAGTAATATCATTGGCTCTCACAGATGTAATTAACATCCCCCCCCCAGAAGGGATGATACTTAAGGGGTGAAGTTAAGAGGTGAGAGAAGAATGTGGCAAGAGGAGATGGGGAGAGACAAGGTCGGGGGTAAACTATCTCATGTAGAAGAGGCAAGGGGAAGTAGTTGCACGGGAGGGGAAGAACAGGAAGGCAAAAAGGCAAAACCATATTCTCATTGAATTTGGCTCAGGGAGAGAATGACATACATACTAAAGAGGATATCTCACCCTGCAGAAGAGTAGGGGGGAAGGGGGATGAGAGGGGGGAGGATGGAGGGGAGGGCATGCTGGGGGTAGGGGAGGTTGGAGGCACCCACTTTTGAAGAGGGACAGGATCAAAGTAGAGAATGGACCAGGTGGGGGGTGGGATAGGTGGGAGGGAAATATAGTCAGTCTTTTACAATATATCTACTATGGTAGTGTTTTGCATAGCTATACATGTACAACATATACTGATTTGCTTATCTTCCCAGCGGGAGTGGGTGACAAGGGACAAAGGGAATGGGTCTGGGATTTGAAGTTTTAAAATTAAATGTTTCAAATATAAATAAACAGTATTATTAATACTATTTTGCATGTAACTGGGAGATAAGATGTGTAGCCATTGAGGCACAGAGATTCACCTTGCTCTAATGGAAAAGTCAAAGGAGGTATGGGAGAAGATATGGGAGAGAGGAGATTGGATGAGGGGATATCTTGTGGGACTGCTATTCTGGGGTGGTGGGTAGGGGGAAAATGGGGAAAAAATTGTAACTCAAAGTCTGGAGGAAATGAATGATGTAAATGAGAAGTTAATAAAGCATTTAGGAAAAAAAAATTTTTAAAAAGCAAAATAAAAACAACAACAACAACAAAAACATCCCCCCACCGAAAGCATTATCTATTGAGTAAATTATTATTGTAATGATCTATTTGAATTTAAGGAAAAGAAATAGTTTATAGTCAAGGGATTTATATAGTTATGATTTATTTATGCTTCAACAAAAGATACAGAGAATTTCTGTGCCAATTGATGATATAATCACCCAGAGATTTCTTTGTTCTTATTCAGGATCTGCCATGCCACATGTAAGGCAGAGAAGCTGCTCAGTTCTTCCAGGACTAGAGTGACTGATCCAAATTATTTTTGCCCACTTAAGCTTATGAAATCTTATATATATAGGAAGACAAAGGCTGTTGATAACTCTAGTGTAAGAAGAAGTGTTAGGGTTCCTAGGTTCTCGAACCTACAAGAACATATTACCTTTTCCCAGCATCAGACGTCTCTAGCTTCCAGACCTTCTGGAAGATCTTTACCCACGCAGAACACCCTTCTGATTTTGGTAATTATCTTTATTTGTCTCAGGACATACGCGCGAACTCAGCCAGGTCTCTCCCTGGACTCCTCCCAGAACTCCCCGCCCCGTCAGGCAGCCTCCTCTTATCTAGCCTCCAGTTCTGGGTCATTAGCACCGCCTTCCCCGCCACTGCGAGCCAATCGCGTACTGCCCCGAGAGTGAGGGGTGGTAACCCACTGCCCACATGGACACGTCAGCTCATCTGGCTAAGAGGTTTCCGGTGTAACAGACCAGGAAATCTCCTAACCAGGAAGTCTCTCTACTGCCACGTCGACACTTAAGATTGTTTTGCTGACGGTCCTTTTGGCCTTCCAGGTTCCTCCTGTAGCCTGTTTCTGATAGGCCAGGGACCCTCCTGCCACTCCCAGGCTGTCGCGCTGCACCCCAGTTGGCTAAGGACTCTTCATCTCCCTTTTCCTGTTATGCGGGAGACCGCCCAATGGAACTAAGGAGGACCTGAGATCTAAGAGGCCACCTTTCAGGAGCCGAACAATCCATTTCCAAAAGCAACACAAAATCAACAATACAAGTAACAAATACAAAAAGGAAGATCCTAAGCTAAGCAATAAGGTAATGAAATTCTTCCCTCTCATCCAATCAAATAATTCTTGTGCTGCATCACTAGGGAGGGAAAAATTCTTTGCAATTTCCTTAAGATCATGTACCAATAGCTGAAGTTGCTGTATATCAGTGGTAACATTATTAGTAAGAAAGGCACCCCGGAGGTGTTTTTCAACTTCCCCCCAGGTCTTGGTAAAATTACTAGTCTGATTCAGCATCAATGGTGTGACACACACCCAAGGCTTGTATTGATAATGACATGGTATTTGTGCCAATAATTCTCTATATACCAATTCATTCCCTAGCACCTCGACTGCCTCCCGCAAGGCAGTTACCTCTGCATTAAGTGCCATATCAATGCGTGCTTGTGTGTTCCAACCATGAGCTTCCTTGCTCATAAAGGTCTTTAACTCACTAGCCAGGTACCCTGTCTGTTCATACAGCTGCTGTATTTGGAATTCCTGGAAAGCGGAGATTCCAAGGTTAATAACATCAAAGAGGAAATCAATACCCTCTCTTCTTTGTCTGCTCAATTGTGTCACTTGTACCCACATTTCTTCAGATTTGCTTTCTGCCCAAGGGGTTTGCGATTTTGCTGGTACAAGGGCATAGCGGGGTTGTTTAACTAAGAGAACATATGGAAAATCATCCTCAAACCTTGAAATGGCCCTTTTAAGCTTACATTCTATACCATTAGTGTGATACCATATACCATCCAAGCTTACAGTAACATTCGAGCATACCATCCAAGCATAATTGGTAGGGGCTATTAATTGTCCTTCAAAATAGTACCAAAAAATGTCACAGTTAGTATTAGTATTGTGTCCCTTTGTATAATTCTTTCCATTTGCAAACATGGCAAACCAGTCAACAAAGGTAGGATCTTTGCAAATATCACATTTACAAATCTCTATAGATATGTTTGTTCCCCCCAAGAGTATGGAGCCTAACTGCCATATGAAGGGGTGACAAGTTCCATTTCTTGTGCATGGAACCGGAGCAGGCAACTGAGTGTAAGTCCGATTATCCAACACATCCCACATGTACACAGTCATGTTTGTTGTATTCACTTGTCTAGGACTCGAGGTGGAACAAGGAACAACAGGAGACCATGTCTTCATGATCCCAGTCAGACAAGTGGGCAAAGGTCCAGTTGCCAAGTTCCCTTCAAATCCCGTTCTCTCTCTTCTGATGGCGTCAGGGTAGTCCATTTTGTCCCCCCAACTTGCTTCAGGATCGTCAACACCAACAGCCCGCAGATTACAAGTCGGGACCCAAGTGCCTTGTTCGGTCTCCCCATCTGGAATGACATAAGCATAACCCGGCCCTAGGAAATCTACTGTACCCGGCCCCCTCCATTCACCTTCTGGATCCTTCCAAATCACTCTTTTATATTGTCTCTTTGGTACTTCTATTGGTGAATCCCGTTTTATTTGCCAGGGGCACCAAAACCTCATTGCAGGTGTAAGCCCTTGGTCATCAATTTTCAAAAAATTGTGGGTATATAAGGCTATATCTAAACTTCTTTTATTGATGTTTCTCAGTGGCTTACCCTTGTTAACCTGGCCAACTTCTCCCTTTTCCTGTTTAAGGAGGATGGTTTTCAGGGTTCTCTTTGCTCGTTCCACTATAGCTTGGCCAGTGGGATTATAGGGTAGCCCTGTAATATGTTTAATTTGAAATTCTTCACAAAACTGTTGGAAGGCTTTAGAGGTATATGCAGGCCCATTATCAGTTTTTAATACCTTTGGGACACCTGCTAGGGCAAAGCATGAATACAGATGGTTGCACACATGTTTAAAGGCTTCTCCCGTTTGTAGTGATGCCATGAGAAAGCCAGAGTGTGTATCTACAGAAACATGTATTAACTGGTGTCTCCAATGTGTTACATCCATTTGCCAAATATCGTTTGGGCTCTGTCCTTTAGGATTAACTGAATGTACTTTGGGGCGTGTTTGAAAAGGGATACATGATAGGCACCTCTTCACTATGCACTGGGCTTGCTCTTTAGATATTCCATATAACCTGCGTAAAGAGCGCGCTGACAAATGGAAGTGATTATGAGCCTCCTCAGCTTGTTTGATGGAGTCTACTATAGCAACAGTCAGAGGGCTAAGTAAGGCATCTGCTGTTTTATTGCCCTCAAAAATGGGTCCAAGACCCCCTGTGTGTGACCTCACATGCATGATATAAATAGGAGCCTTCAATTGCAACAATAATTCTTTAGCTTGCAATAATAACACTCCGATCTCTGAGGCACGGGTGTTAATATAGGCCTCAGGTAATCGTTGGAGTATGTTAACTGTGTAGAGGCTATCAGAGATAATGTTAAAGGGAGGGTCAAACAGTTGTAACACCATTATCACCGCCCACAACTCATTTTTCTGTTTTGATTGGAAAGGGGTATGAAAGACATGACTTACTTTCAAAGCAGGGCAGAAAATGGCCGCCTTTCCATCTTTAGTGGCATCAGTAAAGATGTTAAATCCTTCCACCGGGTGGTCTAATACCACCTTCTGAGAGGTCATCACATATAAAGGCTTAAGACAATGTAAGAGGGTAGGTAAGACAGGAGGAGTAGAAGCTAGATATGGGATAACATCCTCCCTCCCTGTCACTATCACTTGTTCTAGATTAACAAAAACTGACTCAATCCATATCTTTGGAGCTTTTCCACTGATTGCATAAGCCCATGCGATTGCAGCACGGACAAAGTCAAGGAGTAAGTCAAGCTGATGGGTAAGAATATGTGAGGGAGTGGTTGGGTACAACCATTCAATGACTCCATGTTCCTGAAATAAGGCACCATAGCAAGGATTGTCTATAAACATAGTAAACCACAGGGGTGTATCTCCCTTTATTCTAACCACAACTGAACTCAACCTTCCTTCAATCTCCTGAATGGAATGTAATGCTTGAGCACTCCAAGTCCTTAAAGAGGTCAATTGGGAGTCTCCTTTTAAAAGTTCATATAGGGGTTGCATTACTGAGGGTGGTATGGGAACAACATTGCGTAACCATTGAATGGAACCCACTAATTTTTGAAAATCATTCAATGTTTTATATCTTTTAACATCAATTTGTGGAAAGCCTTTTCTAACAGTTAATCCACTTATGAAATATCCCAAATATTTAAAGGGCTCCTTAGTCTGTATCTTCTCAGGGGCCACTACTAGATTATACAAGGCCAATTGTTTTAATACACCCTTTAAGCCTTCCTGCACCATTTCATTAGTGGGTCCTGCTAATAATATGTCATCCATATAATGTATAATATAGAGTTGAGGCTTCATCTGCCTTAATGGTTGTAAAATCTGTGAAACATACCATTGACAGAGTGTGGGGCTATTGGCCATCCCTTGGGGAAAAACTTTCTATTGGTATCTCTGTGCAGGTTGCTTTAAATTTACAAAGGGTACTGTAAATGCAAACTTTTCCCTATCTACTTCATGTAAAGGAATAGAATAAAAACAATCTTTAATATCTATAATAGCTATTTTATATCCCTCTGGAATCATGGTTGGCAATGGTAATCCGGGCTGTAAAGCCCCCATTGGTTGTAGAGCATCATTGACTTTTCTTAAATCTGTTAGCATTCTCCATTTTCCACTTGCTTTCTTTACCACAAATACTGGAGAATTAAAGGGGCTAAATGAGGGCTCTATGTGATCCATGGCCAATTGTTCTTGTACTATTTTATGAAGGGCTTCCAATTTTTCATTACTGAGGGGCCACTGCTCTACCCATATTGGATTTTCCCTTTTCCATTTCAATGGTGGAAGCCGCAGTGCAGTGGCCCCTGCTAGTTTGACTGTAACACCACTTTCATATCAGTCATAACATCCCTACCCCATAGCGAGGAGGAGAGTCCAGAAATCACTATGGGTCTGAACATCCCTTATTTCAGATTAAATTCTCCCCGCTTTTCTGTGTCTGTAAACAGAGGGGGAATTCGGAAGGGCGGCATGGGAGGGGTGGAGGGGCAAACTGCTGCAGCTTTGAAGTCGCGGTTATCTTTTGTTTTCTCTAACTGCAGCTGAGCGAGTGCTTCCTCAACCTGATCGCACAGCTGCTCTAGCCACGCCTGAGCTGCCCCTCCCCCCTCAACCTGATCGCGGGGCCGCTCTAGCCGCGCCTGAGCTGCCCCTCCCCCCGCAACCTGATCACGCAGCCGCTCAAGCCGCGCCTGAACTGTCCCTCCCCCCTTGTCTCGTGGCTCGGTAAGATCGGGATACAGCCGAGCAGTTTCTCTTTCCTCCTCCTCCCCTAAATCCATCTCCCCTTCCTCGGTCTGACAAGCTACCGGCACATTACATTTAGGGGAAGGACCATAAAGTGCCGCTTTTACTAAGCTGTAAATAATAAAATCAAGGTCTCTTACCTTATCTGGGCACTCTTTAGCGTAAGATGTTAACTGATTTCCTATCACCGCCCACCTAGAAACATCTAACCCAGCAAACTCTATCCACGGGGAGGTTGCGAAAATTAACCTAACAAATTGAATACAATCGTTCTTCTTTACTTTCACTCCTTGTCCCTTAACTAAATCAAATATCTGCTTTACATATGTCTCCTCATCAGAAGGGCAAACAACCGGCAAGCTAAAAGCTTGTCCCATACTTACTCTCTCCGACTTCTTGTTTTCACAAGGCTGCGGGGTCTTCTAACTCGGGCTCCCTGTTCGGGACACCAGATGTTAGGGTTCCTAGGTTCTCGAACCTACAAGAACATATTACCTTTTCCCAGCATCAGACGTCTCTGGTTCCAGACCTTCTGGAAGATCTTTACCCACACAGAACACCCTTCTGATTTTGGTAATTATCTTTATTTGTCTCAGGACATACGCGCGAACTCAGCCAGGTCTCTCCCTGGACTCCTCCCAGAAAGAAGCACCTTTGAATACACAAAGTGAGAGGATACTAGAGAAAGATATACAAAGGGGTTTCTAAAATAACATTTTTATTCAGCATTTACACACTATTTTATGTCATTTTAGTTATTTCTGATTAAGTAATACCCTCTTCTACCTATGAGAAGAGGTTGAGTCTGAGCAGGCTGCCTGCCCATCAAAATGATTTTTAATATTTAACTAAATCTCAGTTATTAGCTCTGTTCCTCTTGAAATGACTTTGTGTTACTTTATATACTTTCACTTATTTACATATGTGTATGTATATGTGGTTATACACACACAAAGACACATAGACACACACAGACACACACACATACACACACATGCAGACACAAAACTCCACTTCCCTAAAGAAAATAAGACCTTTCAATAAGATATCTTTCTTTCTTTCCTTCCTTCCTCCTTCTTTCCCTCTTTTTTTCTTTCCTCCCTCCATTCTTCCCTTTTACTTTCCTCTCTCCTTCCTCCCTTCCCTCCTTTTCCCCTCCCTTCTTCCCTCCCTTCATCCTTCCTATTTTCTAACTTCTTTTCTGCCTTTCTTCCTTCTTTCCTTCCTTCCTTCCTTCCTTCCTTCCTTCCTTCCTTCCTTCCTTCCCTCCCCTCATCCCTTCTTCCTGCCTTCTCATCTTTCTGTCTTTCCTCATATCTTCGGTGCCTAACAAATAATGTTTGCTGATTTGAATTTAATTGTGATTTGCTGTTCATTTTAAGAAAGAGTGTTGTCCTTGAAGAGAATATTGTGGAGAGGTAACAGTAAAGTACTATATTTCCATGTAGCAATTAAGAAACCAAGCTAGCTTTAGAAAAGAGCTCAGAGATGCAAAGATTTCTTTTCTAATTTTCACTCACACACCAGCTAACCATTAGAGATACAGATACCTCAGAATTTCCTTATCTCCAATCTTAAAGTTAACTTTTCTGCCAGAGACTCAAGGACTCAATTTATCATTTCCCTTAACAAATGTGCTGGTGTGTCCTAATTCAGAAATCACCTAGCTTATTTAAGAAGATATTGAATTTGTCTCAGAATATTTGCTATGGGTTTTGTATCCAAGTGAGTAAATCATGACCTGGTGAAAATGGTAGACAAATGATGATATTAAGGCATATACATGTAAATACATGCTCATTTGTAAATTCCTTCCTAAATTATGAGTCTTGAAGATTGTCCCTGGATCTGAGCAACGCTATAGAAATTCATGCAATCCTCCTATTTTCCCTATCAACGCCAAAGTTGAAAAGAGAAAAAAAATGAGACAAAGAGAACTTTCAGAAGGAAATGTTTCTAGAACTTCAAATACCAGAGAGGCTGAGACATATAGATCTTTTTTTTCTGACCTATTTTTGACTTCTCACTTTTTCCTGTATACTCATTGGTCTATTGAAAGTCTAACTTCATTGATCCATTTTCTGGAAACCTCATATGAGACACAAAAGGCACTTGTATTGAGCTTTTCAATTGCAATGAGTCATCTTTGCATCAGAGAAAATCTTAGAAAATGAAGAAAGAAGACCTATGAGAGGTGACCTAATTCTTTGCTCTTTTTAATGGAGGGTAAATTGCTCAGTGCTGAATGCATTAAATCTAGTTTTAGACATTCCATGTGGTGGGGATTTCACCGTTTGTTCCCCTGCATTATGCATTCCATTTTAAAAAAAATTTCCCCTTTCTGAAAAGAACCCAGGAATAGGTCTTTGACTGTTAACAATCAATTTTTTCTCCTTCAAAGAATATAGTAAGAAACCACTTATTTGGCTGTTAGACTTCAAGTAAGTTTCATTATATCTAATCATGCTGAATTTATAAATGATAATGATATTTGAATAAATGATAACAAAAACTGTCACAAAGTCCACCTATTTTATTCTACCAGAACCCAGGGCACCTATTCTTACCAAGCCAATTGACTTGTAATGTAAAATAACTTATTGATTTAACAATATTGTTATTTGTGTCTATATCTACATCTGAATGTTTATAGATATGTGTAGAGTATTATGGATGGTAAAAAGGATTGTCCAGGATGCCAGGGTTTTCTACACAAAGAAAACTGTCAGTAATTTAGGTTTCCCCTGCCTCCTTCAATGTCCCTAGTTTGATTCCGACAAATCTTTATTATATAATGTGTGCAAAATACTCCACTGGTGATAAAAAGACAAATCAACCCTTATAGGATAAAACAGGTATGCAAGAAAATCAATAAAAAGAATCTACAAAGCAATACAAGGTAATTTCAATAGGAAAAGAGTCCTAATAATGAGGTAGTTAACATTAAGGATTCAATGTAGGAGAAAGCACCTGAGTTATGCTAGGTATGCCAGACAGAGGTTAGGAGGAAGTACATCTAAAGACTGGTGAATGGGCAAACTTGAACAAAGGCATCAGCTGGGAGATGAAATGTCATGTATAAAAAACAGCTATCAGGCAACTTGGCTGGAATGAAGAGCATATGAGTGGAAGTAATGTTAAATAAGTATAAAAGGTAGGTCAGAGCTAACTTGTGAAGCATGTTAAATGCCGAGATAAAGATTTTGTATTTCATCTGAAAGGCATTAGGGAACCACTGGGGTTTTTTGAGTTGCAGTTGATATCAATGGAGAGTATTTTATGTCCATCTGTACCAGCCCAAAGCACTAATTTAGGACCCTGTGCACAACCATGTTAACTGGTAGTAGAGAATGCAGGCAATCACAATTGAAAATACTGATGCTTCAGGAAATCATTGTAGGACAACCAATAAACTCCTAGGCATGCCCTATCATTCAGCTTCATGACTTACTACAGAAGATCAGTCCTCTCTGAATCCACGTTATAGAAAATTTTCTTCAAAGCCTTGGAATCTACAGCTTAGTGCTTTAAATTCTGCAGATACCCAGGTACCAGTCCAGCCTGGCTTTTCAGTTTATAGTGCATTTGGCCTCCTCACCACTGGGATTCTGCCCTCTAGGCCCCAGGCAGGATTTGCCTTTCCTCCTACATAGAGGTGCACCTAATCTCTAAGACAGGTCAGCTGTGTGTCAGGCAGTAAATGACACCATTTGCTGGGACATCTTATTAAAGATTCCTCTTTTCCAGGTATCTGTCTTCATGTTTTCTATTTGAAACTCCATTCCCCCGCCCTTTTTTTGCTTTAGGATTTATATTTCCATCTGACTAAATGCTATTCTCTTACTGCTTTTACCTATATTAATAATAAACACAGCTATTTATATTCAAATCACTTAGCAATTTATATGTCTGTGATATATTAAAATATCATTATTGATTTATTTTTTCCAGTAGAATGGAACTTAGTGAGGGAAGGGACTATTTTTTGTTTGTTTTTGATATATATATTTGTTGAATTGAACTGAACTGCATTAAGTTGAACCATTAATACAGGGAAAATTAAAATTAAATTTCTAGTCAAGTGTTGCCATGTTTTACTAGACACTTATCTTGACTAATTCACCCCGGACTAATTTGTTTCAATTCAATTCAACAAAAATAAATGTATTACCTACCTGTTGTGTCTGAAGTTTAAATTCACATTGTAGAACATTTAAATGTCAGTTAAGAAAAATTTTGCAAATGAAGGTTTGAGATCTCATGTCTATTGTTATTTGACCAACAATATTATTTCTGATAGCTATCATTGCAACAAATTTGAGGAAAAAATCTGTCAAAATTTATTTTGTATACTGTTCTGTAAACTCATGATACTTATTATTAATAATAACAACAAAGAAAATAACAACTCACATATGGCTCTTCAAAATCTGCAAGATGACTTACATACATTATCTCATTTGAGCCTATTTGTTTTCCTAATAACATGAACTTTTTGGTCTTTGTAAATTTCCTTTCTGAATTTTCCATTTTATTTTCACTAATGATTGACATTTTGGCTAATTGATTGAAAAGTTACCATCTGGCAATTTCTAGGCTTGTGCTTCTTAACCTTTTCTAAAGATAGATACCATATTTCTTTGTAACCAGTCTTTTCCAAGACCTTCCAAAAATCATTGTAAGTTAATTAAATTCTTTGACAAATTCCCTTCATGGCCTAGGGTGTTTGTCATGGAGGCCTACTGATCAGTATATGTTCAAATTTTCTTAGCACTGTTCCCTTTCTTGTTCCTTGTAAATAGTTTTTTTTTTTTTGCAAGGTTTTAATTACTTCCTCGTTATTCAAATTTACCTCCTTCATTACTTCTGCTAAATGCCAATTTTTAAATGGGTTAATTTTCTTTGCTCTTTTGAAGTCGTCATCAATTTCATAAAGTCCTTGGTTTATTGCAGAACCTAGATTGTCCCCAAAATGTTTTACCCTTGGTTTAAACCCTTACATTTTTACTTCTTTCAGTCCTCCTTAAGATCTACTATTTTCATTTGAGAGGTTGCCTTTTTAGGTCTGTTTGCTTAGAATGCTTGTTTATCAAGAAAAAAAGATCTACTCATGACATAGTTTTTTTTAAACAAATCTTGGCAATTAAATGGTTTATTTGTTCTGTGGAGTGAGGTAATATAAGCAAATTTCTTTGTACCTTTAAAACCCTATATCTATGGGAGCTTTTATTAAGATCAATCAATTAAGAAACATTTATTAAGCACTTATTGGGTGCCAGGCAGAGTGCCAAGCACATTGGGGATACAAAAAAACCTGCACACAAAGAGCCCCTGCCCTCATTTGTAGTAATAGCAGCAACAGCACTACTAATAGTATGTTTTTCCTGCTGGCCAAAGGGGTGCAATATCTTCTCATATGCCTCCTGTGATTCTGTGAAATTTCCAAATTTGCATGCTCTTTACTCACGTAACTCAGTTCGTAGCTAAGTGTTGTTGTTTTGAATTTGTTTTTTTTTTAAGAAATTACCCAGACAATTATTCCTCTCCACAGGATTCCTAAACTGAGGGTCCTTTAATTATGATACTTCCGAATCTGCTTGTATTTCTGGATTTTAATAATTCCTTTCAAATGCATGTAAACATAGAAGATCTCACCAGACTATTATAGTATTAGAAGACTATATCTATTGTAAGAGAACATTAGTAATTAGAATGTTTTCTCTGCAACCTCTATAATCTTTTTAAAAATCACCTAATACTCTGGGCCTCAGTTTCTTTTCCTGTTAAATGTGTATTAGACTAGATAATCAATAAATTCATTGCTACATCTCAATGACTAGTTAGCAGTAGAGAAAGTCCAGTTAAGGAAAAAAAATGTAAGCATAGAATATTTTAAAAGACATACTATATTGTACTAAAAACACGAGAGTATAAATTTGCTAGGGATAGTTTGTCCAAGAAATTGCTTTGATTTTATGATGACAAGCAATTATCAACCCCTTGCCCAGAAATAATGCACCAAATTTGTTAAAATATGTTTTTTTTAGTTATTTAAATATGTTGTTGTTCAGTCCTGTCCACCTCTTCAGGACCCCATGGAACATAGCACACTGATATTGTCCATGGGGTTTTCTTGGCAGAGATACTGGAGGGATTTCCTCCAGTAGATTAAGGTAATCAGAGGTTGTGATTTGCCCAGGGTCACATAACTAGAAAGTATCTGAGACTGGATTTGAACTCCGATCTTCCTGACTCCAGTTCTAGTGTTCTATCCACTGAACTATCCAGCTTCTCCTTGGTTTAAATATGAGCCACTCTAATCTAGTTTCCATTGTTAATTTTTGCCCTTCCTCCAATCCCTTTCATTAAAGAGAATGCTGAAGCAGCTGTCAAAGATTCAAAAATAAGGCTACCATATAAAATTTCTGGTCACCCTTTAATTAATTTCCCCTTGCCACTGCCTAGAAGTTAAGAAGAAAAAAATCATTATATAAAGGCTAGATCCCTGAGATTATGACCTTACACAACTTCTCTCCTCCACTGAATTTACCTTTTACCACCTTGACCAGTCTCTCTGATGTTGGAGAGCACATGCAGAATCTAAGAAACAGAGGGGAACTTGGAGGTCATCTAGTCCAACCTATGCCTTACCAGGCTTGGTAGATTGAACTCATTGAGGGTAGCTAAGTGCCTTCCTACCAGCTCCTCACTTATCTTTGGCTTCACTCATTGTTAATCATTGTTAAAAGAAATGAGAGCAAAATAATTCATTCATTCCACCATCATCTGTTATCATCCCACTTATTCTGAGCAGTAGTTCTATAATTCTCTTTATCTTCCTCTTACCTTTGACATAGCTACAAAATGTCTTTTTTTGTCTTTTTGGAGGGCAGTTGGGGTTAAGTAGCTTGCCCAAGATCACACGGCTAGGTTTTTGTTTGTGTGTGTTTAAGTGTCTGAGGCCGAATCTGAACTCACATCCTTCTGACTCCAGGGCCGACGCTCTACTCGCTGTGCTGCCTAGTCACCCCTAAAATGTCTTTTTCTGTTGTCCTTTGCATTCATTTTCGGCGTATAAGAACCTCTAAGGCTCCTGACACCGTTCTTATAGGATTTTATTATTCTCACCTGTTTGACCTCATGGTAAGGAGGGCAACTAGGGATCCATAATCAATTTTATGTTGCTCCAATCATGTTGATGAGATTAAAGGATGTGGACCTTTGTCAGAAAGTCATCTACCACAGAAGGAGTTCATGTGTTTATGTGTTCAAGCACTGCTAAGAGAACACAGTGCATTCTTGATTGGTTCCCAGTGACTAGTGATGTTAGATGAATGGAAATTGAAAATCAGAGAAGCTGGGCCCATCTTGTTTCTATGATCTATGAAGATTTTTGCTATGAGTTATTTAGATAGTCAAAGTCTGAGGTGCATGAATACATTTGTTCAGCAGTTCCACAAAGTGTCTTTATATTTGGAAGAATCATCCTAACGATGTATTTGAGTTTATATTTCAATATTTGTTCCTGGAATCTTGTGAGTCCTTTATATATTATGCCTATACTATGGTAAGTAAAAAAAAGTTGCCCCATACCTAAAACACATATGGTACTTTGAGAACCTATGTGGGTACTGTTACACTTATGAAGAAATTTATACATGAGCAATACACTTTATTTTTAGATATTTCCCCAAAATTTTCTACTATGATGAGGTAATAAACCAAAAAGAGAAAATTACCCTTTGAGGTTAGTCCCTAGGATCAGACTTAAGTCCACGTGATCCTGGAATTTTTGGTTAGACTAAGCCATAAATGACCCACTGCTACTTGTCTTGGCTCTTTCTTTTATACACATCTCATCCATTCAAGTGTAAAACTAATCTTACCACAGTGGGCAGGGTTTTTGTCAATCTATATCCCATTTTATTTCAATGATTTAGCATGGTACAGTTTAAAGCACAGAACCAGTTTTTCTCTTCACTCCCTATTATTCTTCTTTCAAGTCGCCAGGGCCCTTCTTGAGACTTCATCTCTTACAGGAACTATTATTCTTGAAAGTTTACCTTAATTTATCACTGTCCCCTTTCTGCCTCTCTCTCTTCTCACCCCCCATATCTCTAGACCATTCCTAGATTAAGCTCTCTTTAAGATCTTAAGATACTACAGAAGTAGGATCTGTCCCAGAAGAAATTTTTATCTATGCTTTGCAAACTTTAAGCACTATGTTAATGTGTAACATCATTGCCATCACCATAATCACCATCACCACCACCACCACCCACCATCATCATCACCAGTCTTCAAGTCAGAATTGTTATTGGGTTGGCATTTCTTATCTCACTAACTTAGCCAGTGTCTTTCTGCTTACAGGAAATCTTTGCCTTGTCTCTCTCCTGTTTGAAACGACTTAGCTTCTTATTAAGTTTCTATGACCTGTGTCAATCATATCTGCATTAGCACATGTCTGTAGCTTTACAATTTTCAGGTTCTTTATATATTCTGCATTTACTTTGAAGATTTTCCTAATGGGCTGCTTAACCAACCTCTCCAATGCACATTGGAATCCTGCATTTCTCTCTCACCCCATTTTTTCACTAAAAAGATTTCTTCAACCTCTTTACCTCTACCTGCAGTCATCATCAGCCTGGGCAGTCCATGCTGGAGGTCTTCTTCCCTCTATAAGCATCATCTTTTCCCAGATGTTTTGTAGTTTATCTTTCTACTATCATGTTGAAGATTTATGGTCCATAAAAGTTTTCCTAAATTTCCAAAAATGTTTTCCCTTATAAAATTTTCTGTTTATTTTGTTTCCTTTGCCTAGGCATATTGCCACTTAATTACTTGATTTTGGGGCTTGTTGCCACAGTAGGACTGCCACCAGACAGGAGAGCTTCCATCCCGAATGTCAGGGTCTTCACAACTTCCGGAGGTTGGGTGGCCTCTGTAAAGCCTCCACCCACTCTGGCAAATTGGATACCCACCCCAGACCTCCCCCCAAGACCACAATCCAGATCCAATCAGGTTAAAGCAAGAGTGATTAACCCTCAGACTGATTGCTGGATCTCTCTACAGTTCGCAGACCAGGAGCTGGAGCTGCCACTGACACTGCAAAATGGCCTCTGTGCCGTGTTTCCTCAGCTGCTTTTTGCCCCCAGGGGAGGAAGCCCACAAGTTCCCCAAATACTGGTCCCAAAGTCCATAGGGCACTAACCTCTCACTTTGTCCTAGGCATATCTGTGCTGATAATTCTGGAATCGCCACAGCTGCTGGTGTTCTGGGGTCCCTCCAGCCGGCTGCTAGCCAGGCCACACTGGGGCTAAAACTGCAACTCACGTGAGCCTGGGTTTGGCTTCCAGAGCACTGCGCTGTCGGTTCCCAGTGTGCTGTGCTGCCTGCTCTCAGAGCGCTGTGCTGGCCGCTCCCTGCAGGGCTGCTGGGCTGTCCTCAGCAGGAGGTTAGCTTCTCTGTGTCATTCTGTGGGTGCTGGGGCTCCAGAAGTTGTTCAGATTCCCCTTTTACATTGTTTGGAAGTGGTGTGGGGCAGAGCACCTTGGAAGTACTGTTTCTACTCTGCCATCTTGGCTCCACCCCCTTCCCTTATAAATTTAATAAAATGAAAAAACAATATAGTACAGTGGATAGAGATACAGGGTCAGACCTTGCCTCTGACATACTAGTAATATAAATCTGGAAAAGTCACTTAGCCAATCATTGCTTCAAGTAAATTTCTAAGACATATAAGTTCATAGAAGGTGTCAATTTGAGTTGTAGAACAAATTTTTCATGGGGACCTCCTTACACTGATAAAATCACAGGCCCAGTTTATATGTGTGTATATCACATATATATGTGTGTTGTGTACACACATACATCCATATACATATTATATGTGGGGGGGGCACTGGAGGGCAGTGGGGGGTATTATTCCTCTATTATCATATTTGAACCTCACAAGAACCTTATGAAGTAGATGTTAAAAGCATTATTATCATCCCAATTTTACAAATAATAAAACTAAGACTCAGATATGGTAAGTGGCTTTATCAGGGTCACAGAGATACTACTTGATAGAAGTTGAATTTGAACCCCACTCTCTCCAGGCTCCCCTCTGTTTTCTCCATTCTACCATTCTGCATGTGAAATTCAGAGTGAGTGAATGAATTCTTATTTAATTTTTTTTTCTTTCAGTGGTTTTAAAGTAGTCTAGAAACTATTGATTTAGACACTTAATGCTAATAAACTGTTGTAACCATTTCCCATAGCAGACTGGAGAAGGCATTCTTCCTCTCTTCCCTCCTCATTTGTCCCCAAATTGAGCAGTTAGTTGTAAACCTGACTCAAACATCATTTGTCCTCCTTTTGGTCTTGTTGTGCCCAATCCTATATTGCTTACTTTTTATTCCCTTCACAATATGCAATACACTGAGATTTTTCAGTAACAGGTGGTATACGATTGTCTGACTGACATAACTGCTGGTTACAGCTTGCCTGTAATACTCACATTCTCAATTTGTTTTGAAAATGTGAAACCAGAAATGCAAGATTATATTTTATATTTATTTATGTCACATCAGGACCATTAGTTAGGGAGTTTGCAGAATGCTCTAGTAGGGTAGGTGGTTCTTATTACTGTCATTTGATGGCATAGAGGTTTACTTATTTGTCTACTCAAGGTCACACAGAAATAGGGCTCAAATCTCTAGGTCTCAGTACTTTGCAGATGCAATCAGACAGTATTTGTTGTAAGGGCAATTCTTCACTGGCAGGAGGGAGGACTGCCTGACCTCTAAAATCTGTAATATCTAGCTATTCATAAATAACAAGGTGTCTCTGGTGGCATAGAAGGTAATCTGTTGATTGCTATTAATATCATAGAGTGCTTTGCTGATGTATTCTTTCTATAGCTTCCACAGGCTTGGAAGTGGGTTAGGCATGCTTTTTTTCCTGCCACCTGTTAGGATGTTAATGATATCTTATAGTAGACAACCCCTGTTAGTGATGGAGAATGAGGCAGGATAAGAGGCAGAGTTCGAGGCAGTTGAAGCAACAAAGAATTCATCCTATATTGGATTCATTTTTTCTACTATTGCATCAAATTATGCCCTATCAGATAAAATAGTTGAAATAATTTAATTCCTGAAATCTCCCTCCCATTATAGTACTTGCTAAAGAAGCAACTTACATGTAAGTGATAAAATGACCCTTGAGTTCCTTGATTATTCTGCACTAGGAAATCGACTAAAATCTTAACATTCTCTCCTTTGCTGAATTTCATTTTAATGTGCAACCATGAAAATTTCACTGAAGTACTTTTAAAATATGCTTTTAAAAGTGCTTTGGAAATATTAGACAACTTCTATTTCTTCAGGCATGGAGGAAGGGAAAGGACAATTTGTTTTGTAACAGTGGAATTTAGAGAGATTTTAATCTTCTAATTCTGTGGGAATCATTTCACTCATTATATTTTAAGCCCAACAATTTTAGATTAAATTCATTGCATGCATAAAGAGTATATGCTACTTAAAATGCATCTGACTAAGTACAATTATTGGTACATATTGCAGCCAAACACAAATGCACTCAGTGAAGGCTTTATGACCCATCTTTCAAAGGTCAGAGGAATAAGGAGAGGACAAAAATTCCATAATACATAGCTCTTTCTGCCATAAAACTGCTGCAGCTGTGGAAAGAGAATTCTTTCTCAATCTGAGTTACTTTCTTCTTCAAAGTATAAAATATTAACTCTGTGTGAGTTGGCGTATAGTCTGAAGTAGTCACAGAAGCCAAAATAGAAATGTTTATCTGAATGTGACCTGGTAGAAGTAACTAGAAGAAACCCTTTTGAATTCCTGTGTCTACTCCTCAGAGTATGTATCTGGTATTTCAGCCTTGTACATGAGAAATGAAAATTGCTCTCCTCAGTTTGTGAGAAGATAGAAATGTGGAGCTGCAAAATGCTACAAGCATTTTGGAAAGCAATTTTGTAATTATGCAAATGATCACATTGTCTACACTCTTTGACACAGAGTTTCTATTACTGAGATTATAGTTCAATAAGGCCATTGAGAAGTATAAAGTCTCCATATAGACCAAAATATTTGTCGCAACTCCTTTTGTGATGGCAATAAATAAATAAATAAATACATACATACATACATACATATACATACATAAAACCAAATTGATGCCCATTAATTGGGGAATGGCTAAATAGATTGTGGCATATGAATATAATGGAATGTTATTGTACTGTATAAAATGATGAATTTGATGAAACAAAGAAGAATGGAAATATCTACATGAACTGATTCAAAGTCAAGTAAACATAGCAAAGAAAACAATGTATAAAATGAGTAAAACAGTGTAAATACAAACATAAATCAAAATTTAATGTTGCAAATTTAAAATGTTTTTATTTATAAAAAAAGAAGAGATAAGGGTAAATATTCACAAGCCACTCCTTTGTAGATGTGGGGGTGGTACTCACATGGTATACGTTGCACATATTTTCAAACTTTTTCTCTATATTGATCAGTTATTCTGCACTTTTCCTCTCTCTTTGTCTTAAAGTACTATTTGATATGTGGGATGTGTTTGTGGGAGGGGAAGAAAAAATACTGGGGGTAACTATGATGATGTAAAAAAATAAAACATCAATAAAACTTATTTTTAAAAATTACCTTCTCTCATAACCAATCTGAAAAGTGTGTTCTGTGTTTTACTTTTGGGTTTTCACTATAATACATTTTACATAACACAACATAAACATAAATGTGCCATTGGGCATCATGATTTCCTGACATTAAAATATATTCACTTATAAATATTTACAAATGAATTTCAACGTAACTACCCTACCCCATAAGATGCATACAAGGCTTCTATCATGTTTGTCTCTGTGTTCTAGTTTCCCCAATATTTCCCCCACCATTATTACCTGATCTGAGAACATGATTGTCTATTAATTTTACAGTTGGAAAGACCTTAGATAATATCTAGTCTACCCTTTCAATATGATAAGGATAAAGTTAGGGACTTGATTTATTATTTCAGTGACAGAGGGAACTCCAAAGCGAGAGAGTCACTTTATCTATAACTTATTTAGTCTTTTTTTCTCTTCTTACTTGTTAAAAAAGTTATTTTTTCCAATTACATGTGAAAATAATTTTAACATTCATTTTTTAAAAAATGCTTAGTTCTGAGTTCTTTGCTTCCCTTTCTTCCTTCATCCTCATTGAGAAGGCAGACAATTTGATATAGTCTGTACATGCAAAATATATTTCTATATTAGCAATATTGTGGAAGGAAGCACAGATTTTCCCCCTCCAAAAAAAAAAAACACTTAAAAGCATGCTAAAATCTTCATTCAAACTCTAGCAGTTCTTTTTCTGGAGGTGGTAACATTTTTATTATAAGTCTTTGGAAGAGTATTAGATTGTTATAATGCTGAGAATAGGTAAGTCATTCACAGTTGATTATCATGCAGTATTGGTGTTACTACATACAATGTTGTCTTGCTTCTGCTCATGTCATTTTGTATCAGTTTATGTCTTTCCAGGTTTTTCTGAAGGCATGATGCTCATCATTTCTTATAGCAAAATGGTATTTCATCACAATTGTATAGCAAAACTTGTTCAGTTATTTCTCAATTGATCCTTTTTGAGTGCTTCCAGGAATTCTTTTTTGGGCCTGAGACCAATCAACATTTTTCCTTAAGGCTTTGGATGTAATTTTACTTTGTTGTCTTCTGACAACAAAGTTTTGACTTTTTCTGCTGACATTGTAACATTGTATGGTCAGGTGCTTTTTAAAATTGTTTCCTCAATTTTCTAACATATTTCTTTACTCTTATCTTTATGTCAAAGTTAGGCTCTTCTCTGGTGTTAAATGGAGCACTGTCCCAAACATTAGGTTTTTTGTGCTGCTGTTTTCAGAGCTAGTTCTGAGGTTCTGTAAGTTTTTAGTTCTTCCAAGGCAGTATGATCTAAGGAGAGGTGTATAATGATAATGGGAATTTTAAGGTCTTCCCTATAATAGACCTATGGGAATTTGAAAATCTTCTCTGCTTTTGAAGATCTTCCCTGCCCCCATATAGGTTGAATGTAATTACATGGAGTTTGTGGTGGGAGGAGTTTGCTGTATGGGTGTAACAAGTAGGGTGTAGCAGAACCCACAGGAAGCTAGGAGTAATAACAGCTAGATGGTGGGGGAGAGAGAGGACATACCAAGGGAGACAGCTAGACTTGTAAGTATTGGTTTATGGGAAAGATGGTGTGGCTCTCTGCTGTGTTATGGTGTATTAACTTTTATGGGGCTATGAAGGATTTGGTTTCCTGGTGTTGGGATTTGGTTTTCTGGTGTCTGAATAAATATTTTGCTTCTGTCTTCTATATGGGGAGACTGTTATATTTTGTGATTGAGAACTATGAAGATATATTTACAGTTGCCAGCGGCACAGTGAATATTTTGTTGACACTATAAGGTATGGTCCTTGTTCTCCTCACCTGTGCTCTGTTCTGTGAGAGACCACAAGCACTCTTCCACTTTGGATCTGTGAAAAGGGGCCCCTCTCCTTTGCAGCTGCACACTCTAGTATGCAAATGCTCTTCTTGGACCTGGGACTTAGACCCAGAACTGCACATGGGCAATGCAACAGGGTCCTAAACTGAGTGCCAGCAAAAAGTTGCCTGTAATCTTTTTTTGATCAGTTATCCAACCACCTTACCATTTTTGATCTGACAGCTCCGGGATGCCAATTCAATTGCTCCCAAGACCTGCCACTAGCTTGCCGATTTGCAAGGCATTGCTTCTACTGGACTGTGTTCCACTCTCAGTCCAGTGTGACAAACCTTTCCTTCTAAATTGTGTTGTGCTGGCAAATTGTTTCACCTTATCCTTTTGTTGGCTCTGCCAATCCAGAGTTTATTTTGAGGTGTTTGTTTGGAAGGGAATTCAGGAGAACTCAGATGAGTCCTTGCCTATCTTGGCTCCATTTTGTAACTCATATAGTCTTAAATGAGTTGTCTAGATCTTAACCAAGAGTGATTGGCCCAAGGTGACACAGTCAATATTTTTCTGAGGTGAAACTTAAAGCCACGTGTTCTTAGCTTTAAGGCTAGTATTCTATCCATTTTCAACACTGCTTCAATTTTATAGTTGAAGAAACTGATAATGAAAAAAGTTAAAAGGATTGCTCAAGTCCATACAACTAGTTAGTAGTAAAACTAGGATTAGAACCTAGGTCTCCTACCCTATCTTGTTCCATTACAAAATCATCTAATTTTCTTCTTTGCACTGGGGAACATATCTACCCTGGGTAGGCATCCTCTACTTCTATCTCTGGATTGAAATAGATTTATACTTGAGTGGAGGAGGTAATATCAAGTTTATGATCAGATGTGTGCTCATGCCATTCTAATCGTAAGCAACATATAGATGTCTCTCCTTACTGATTTTATGTTTATAGAAAGAACTTCGCATATGAATATTATCAACTGGAGTTATTATGGTGGGAAATTATGAATCAGGACATTCTCTGAACCTTCTCTGACATAGGTTAAGCCCCCACTACAAAGAGAAACTCCAAAGAACAATGACTAAATCTAAGTCTAGTTCTTAAGTATTTATGCTTAGAATTGGGTACTATTTCTCCATCCCCATGTGTCTTGACTATACTTTCACTTTTGTAGAAGAACCTCCTCTCTATCAAAAGAAGACAGGTTTTCTAATTCTTTAAATCAGCACTTGAAATGCTACATATCAACAGATATACAGAAACCCATTTCCATATATTATATCACATTCCAAAAAATGTTGTGAATTGATAGCTACCTTAACTGCTGAAGGATATATAAAAATTAGCTTAAGGGATCCCAGGTTTGTGACCCTGGGCAAGACACAACTTCTATTTGCCTCAGATTCTTCTACTTTACAATGGTGATAATAATAGGTTCTACATCCAAAGGTTGGTATGAGGGTCAAATGAAATAATATTGGTAACATTTGTAAAAAGCACTTAGCATAGTGCCTGACATATAGTAAGTGCTATATAAATGCTTATTACCTTTACTTTTATAATTTGATTTTTTTTATTAATAGGAATTTTTATCTGCTTCCCACCCACCACCACCAAATGGGAAAGAAAATAAAAGCAAAGCCCTTCTAACAGATATCCATAATTAAGCAAAACAAATCCCCTTACTGGCCAAGTCAAAAGATAAATGCACAGTTTTTTGGCCTTCCCTATAGTGCCATGGTACCTGAAGTACCATGAGTTATTAGTCATGACTCTGTTCCTCAACTTTTCCTTTAATTCATTACCCTGAAACGAATTCATAGGAAAATATCACTATCCTTTTCTTATCCTCTAGCATGCCTGACAGTAGAGAAGGATAACATATACACAGCATGCTTTCTATATGTTATTCCTTTCATTCTTAATTGGTAAAGACATTCACATGAAAAATAAATCCTGCTTTCAGCAGCTTCCATCTGGTCCTGTTGATCATGCTCTACCTAAAAGATGCCTGCTCATGATTACATCTCAGTTTCAAATGAGAAGTCACATGCAATGCCATCATTAGAGAACCATAACATCACAAGCAGAATTCCAAACACTATCCCGCTGCCCCCCCACCCCCGCCACCAAACGCATATATACATAACCTAGAACTTCAGCAACATTCCATTGGCAAGACAAGAATATTATACAACCAGCTCTGTGGTCCCTAGTCCATAATGTCCCTGAGCAACTGAGAGACAGATGGAAAAAGTTGGAAGAGATTTCCAAAGAACCTCCTCCCAGACAGCTTCTGGGCAGAGTCACCACAGAACTGCTAGTCTTGTCTGTTGTGGCCTATAGGGTCACTGCCTGAGGCTGTTATTGGTTTTCCCTACAATTTGGCTGCTTCCTTGTCCACCTATGTTTCCCTTAAATTTTACATTTTTATTTTTCTTGGACCTGCCTCAAATATGTTTCAGGGAGAAAGAATAAGGAAATAGATTCTGACCTCATTTCAGTGATTGAAGGATCAATTCATATGATCTAGCAAGAAAACCAGAAGGAAACTCATTTTCCAGCTACCCATGAGTCATTACTTTTAATTACATCATTCTTTAAATTGTATGATCTTAATGGCTGAGGGTTGGGATAGCCATCTATCTATTTTTCTTACCATGGAAAGGGGAGATTTGCAATTAAGTTGGGAAAGTGATGAATGTGTAGCATTAGATGCTAAGATTCCTTCCTCAGTATATATGACCATTCATAACTTGAAGAAGATTATTTGAAGTTTGAAGGGAAATTTATAGAGGACAACTCACTCCTCTCTGCTCCAACCACCTCACCCCTCCCCTGGTCATGGCAGCCTGACTTATAGTATCAATGATTTTAGAGGAGTTTGGGTTAGCCCCTGTCTGGAAATAGCTTCCTGAAAGGCCACCTAACTCTATCCTCTATTTCTGTAGTCTCTCCTCCAGGCTTTTGCCCTCTGATCTTCCCCATGTAGAAATTGCATCTTGACTAACTTCTGCTCAAAAATCTTCATTATCTAATTACTGCAATTTGAGAATAATTCAATCTCCTTTGCTGGATTTTTAATATTCTCAGTTTGACACCATTCTACCTTTTTTAGATTCAACTGATATTACTTCTTTCTATGAGTGTAATTATATTCCATCCAGACTAGCTATTCTCTGACCAACAAAAATATTCTGGACTCTTTTACTTCTGAGCTTTTCCTACATGGTTTCCTATGCTGGGAATGACCTTCCACTTCTTATTCTACTGAATTCCTACTGGGATTTTAAAATCTAATTCAAATGCCACATAAGGGCAGACATAACTTTCCACTTAAACTTGACTTTTCTACTGAGCATTGTGCTATGCACAATGTTCATACTTAAGAAATGCATGTTGACTTGAGACATCTTCAAAAAGAGAGAAAGGAGGGGGTTTATGCTGATGCATAGTGTTTCCTGTGTGAAGTCTGTTGCTTTAATTAATAGTGAGCCTATTTATCTCTCATCTTTCACAGGGAAAGCAGGGCCCATATATACAGGAGTACAGCAAGGACATTCAAGGATAAGCAAACAGGTCCTGCTTCCTTATATGTAGAAGTTCATAGAAGTCCCTACCAAAGACTAAGAAATTTAAGTTTTATAGGAAGTATATCGTGGTAAATTAGGTCAAATAAAGCAAATATGAATTCACTCTGCTAAGAGTTATGAGAGCTGGTTTAAGGTCTTCCTCCAGCTTTCTACTATGTAATATAGACAATTTACTTCTTGTCTCAAAGTCTCAACTTTCTCAACTAAAAAAAAATCAATGAGTGGTTGGAAAATCATTTCTAAGTGCTTACTGTTCCAAGCATTATGCTAAGCTCTGAAGACCAAAACAAAAAAAAAAAATTGACAATCTCTGTTCTCAAGGTATTCACACATTATTTAGGGGGAATAAACACATCTATTAGGATACAGCTGCATACTAGAAGGAAAAGCCTGGAGATCCACAGGATATAGGAATAAGGCAAGTGGGTAGGCCCAGAAATCTGTAGAGTTCTGAGAGGGCAAACGTTATAGCCGAAGGGTCCTTGTGGTCCAGTGGTATGGCAGGTTGTAAGGTTTAGTGTTCCTTTACTTTATTGGAGGGATTGTAGTTAGTGATTCTTTCTTATCCAATTAGTATGAGTATTCATGTCTCTCCTGGGGTAAGGTCAAGGGTGGAAAGGCTTGGTTCACGAGTGTTGTGGAGTAGAGACTGGACTTATGATTGGAATAGAACTGGCAGCCCTGGATTCCTTTCCATAAGAATGGGGCTTGAGGGTTAACCTCTAGCCAAGAAGGGAAAAGGAAAAGGAAGCATTAGCAAAAGGTTTGGTGGGGAGGAGTGCTCTCTGAAATTCCTGTTCTGTGGGGCCTGGTAAGGGTAGGATCTGAGTGGTAGTCATTTGGGGTAAGGGTAGGATAAGGGGCTAGGGAAGGCTTCCCATGGCACTTGCTACAATTTGGAAATATGATACATGCTCAATCTAATCTTTAAGATTATCATGGTAGCTGAATAAGAAGATAGATGTGAAAATACTTGACAAAATCTAATGGCTCCACATATTGAGAGAATCTAATCATATACCAATACACCTATTCTCCATGTTTGTTCTTCATAAACCTAGCAATTTCTTCTTATTTTCTTTAAAAAATATATTGCTCAATACCTCTAGGTTATGTGAAAAATGGGAGGCAGTGTGGCACAATGTCTAGAGAACCACCCCCACAGTCAAGAAGACCTGCTTTCAAGTTTCCCTTCTCATATACCAGATGTGTGAGAGCCCCAGTGGATGTTTCTTTATTCCCTTCAACCTCAGGGAACTTTAAGGTTTTAAGTTGCAGCGGTTGCTTATCTATATTAGCAGAAGGGGATCAAACCAGGCAAATACTCCAAAGAGGACAAAGACATAGTGAAAGGAATAATACATATGAATATATTTAGAGAAATACTTTCTGTTGGAACAAAGAACTAGAAATAAAAGATTCCCAACAATATGTGTTGATTAAACAAATTGTATTATATAAATGTAATGAAATACTATTTTTTCCATTAAAAATTATGAAAAATTCAGAAACAATTAGGAAGATTTAAATGAATTTGTGCAGAGGGAAATGATTAGAACCAAGAAAAAAATGTATATGATAACCCCAATTGTTTAAAGGAAAACAACTTTGGAAAACTTTGGCATTCTGATTAATGTAGTGACCAGTCATAATTCCAGAAGACAAATGATGAAATTTACCTTTTGTCTCTTGGAAAAGAGGTAATATAGTAGAGGTACAGATATGACCAGTGGTTAATTTGATTTGCTTAACTATATTTATATTAAGGGAGCATCAAGGTGGCACAGCGGATAGAGCACCAAGTTCAGAATCAGGAAGACTCATCTTCATGAGTTCAAATCCGGTCTCAGATACTTACTTGTTGTGTGACCCTGAGAAAATAACTAAATCTTATTTGTTTAGTTTACTAATTACACTCACCTGTGTAATGAGCAGGAGAAGTTAATGGCAAACCACTTCAGTACATTTGCCAAGAAAATCACAAATGGGGTCATGAAGAGTTGGACAAGAGTAAAAACAATTAAACAACAACAAAAATTTATGTGTTAAAAGGTAGGTTTCCTATGTGGGGAAGAGAAATTAGTGGAAAGTGATAAAGATGTTAAACAAAAGAAAAAAGCATCAGTAAATATAAAACAATAAATAAAGGAAAATACACAATGTCTCAGAAAGGAAAACAAATGAAAACACTTTGTTAGTATGATGTTAAATTTAATAAACACTTAAAAAAAACCCAGTCCAGTACAGTATGTACATTAGAAAAGTTCACCATTTTATTTGTAATCCTTTTTTAAAAATTCTGTGTATATTGATATTTTGGTGTTTGCTAATTATTATGAAATTCATAATAAGAATTAAATATAAAATAGAGGGAGTTTCCTCTTTGGCAGTTACATAAAATACTGAAATCAAAAGTCTATACATTCCCTACCAAACACTCAAAAGTAAACCCAATTATCCCTTTTGTTTTTACTTCAGTACATGAATGATTAAAAATTCCATGGTTTTGTTCACTGACAAGATGAAAAAAAAAGAAACCTCTCATTTTAGTGAATGGATTCCTAAATTCAGGCTGGGAGGTCAAATAAACTACTTGGTAGCCAGTTCTCTGGTGACAAGCTTTTCCATATTTATTGAAGATGAACTTTAGGTACCAGGTATATTGCCCATCATTGGCTCTGTGCTTAAAAGTCTTTCCATCTTCTTAGGACTTGTCAGTGTTTGCCTTCTCTAGGACCTTGGACCACTCATTTGTCAAAATGAATCATGGCAGAGATAAGTTGTCATAAAATTTACAACTTGTAGAATAGCATAACATTAAAAAAATGGAGCTGGAGATTGTAGCAGAGACTTTCTCCCTTGAAACTTAATGTGAGATCAATTTCAGGAAAACCTTCTTGATAAGCTATCCAAAACTGGCATAGGTTGTGCCACTGGATACTGAATTCCTCTTTAATGAAAGTCTTCATTATGACACTGGTTGATCATTTCTAGAATATGTTGTTTGGATTCTTGCTTCAGGCGAGGATTGGAGGAGATGACCAGTGAAGTACCTTCAAATTCTAAGTCTACAATTATATAAATTCTACTCAATAAAGACATAGGAATAGGTAAATGATAGAGAGAAAACAGATAAATATGCTAGATAGATAAAGATATATGAATAAATATATTATCAGAGAGAGAGATAGATAGATAGGTGGATAGATAGGCAGACTTATTTAACACTTACTATATGCCAGCCACTAAGCATTAGAGACACAAATGCAACCAGATTAGGCAGTCTTTACCCTTGAGGGTCTTCGAAGTGGATAAGGTGGAAAAGATACCAAAAACAGAGTCCAGGAATGAATGATGAATGATTGGAATGTTTCATAAAATGGTGGTCCTGCAAAGGTAACCAATGAAGGGTTTGGAGTAGATGACCTCTGAGGTCCCTTCTGGTTCTAAACCTAGGGTTTTTTGGTATGATGCTGAATTCAGAAAAACTGACCTCATGCTATCTTATTGCTATGAATGGTCATTAGAAGAACGTCCTTGTCTGGAGTGTGCTGAAACAGAATGTTCTGATGACTGTGGAGCTGCCCCTGAGTTACCAAAGGCAATCAGGAACAAGTAGTACTTTCAACTTCAATGCAACCTTGGGCTGCAAGCCATTGTTGATATTCTTCAAAACATGGGGGATGACTTTAAGTAACCTCAGATAGATTAGATCAATAAACTCAGCATAATAAGAATGTGACATGCAAAGCTTGCATTTTCCAACAGAAATGCCAAGAACAAAATGAAGCCATTGATTTGGTTGTCACCAGACTTAGCCAGCAAGCAAAATTCTTCTGAGCAGGACATTTTCATAGATGACATAATGGAAAACCAAGTAAGCTGACAAATACATTTCATGTGGGGGATTTTTGTTTATAGAGAACATGGGCAAGTCCTGAAACAGATAGATCAGAAGCTACAGAATATTTAATATCACAAATGTTTCCATTGACATATATCAGGCTGTTTAAGCAAGGCTTTTTATAAAACAGAACAAATTGAGTTTCTTTAATATTAAAATATGGGCCTGCCATCTGTCACCTTGATCTTACAAATGTAGAAACTTAAGGCTTCTGACTCAAACAGCAGATTTCAAATGAAATTATTGTTAATTATAGACCCTAACACCAACCAATAGATGTGTAGTTCCTGGGGTGGCACTGGCAAGGAGTATTTCATTTTTGTTTTTATATCACCAGGATCTAACATAATTTTGGGTACAAAAATGTGAAATTAATCCATGTTTACCGAAATGAATTGAGTTATCTTCCTCTACTTTTTTGTTGTCCATATCTTTGGGGAGAACTTACAGATCTATTAAAAGGCTTTAAAAGTGAGTTGAGTCCAAGGGTTTTGTCAAATAAACTTTTTTTTTTCCTGAAGAAAGCAAAGTTATTTATAGTGATATATATATATATATATATATATATGTGTGTGTGTGTGTGTGTGTGTGTGTGTGTGTGTGTGTATACACACATATATATAGTTATTACTTTGAGCCAAATAAGCTTTTGCCTAGATAGATTATATCATCAAGAATGATTAGTGAGAAGGCAATTTTAACAACTCATGTACAATATAGAGAAATTCTTTCACTACTGACATTATTATAGAGGCAGGGATTTTTAAAGAGGATTTATAGAGTTAGGAATAGAGGATTTAAATGTGTGAATGTCTATGGTACACATAGATATATGTATAGTCAAAATTGATATGCATTTGTATATAAGTATATGCATACATTCACTCCATTGCAAAAAACTTATTATATGTTTATCATGTGCAAGTCATTATGTTAGGTTTCTGAAAATAAAAAAATAAATAAAAATAGCTCTTGTAGAAGCCTCAAGGAGACTGAGAGACATAGCATATATAGAAATAAGTGAATACAAATTAATTTGAAAAGAGCACCAACAACATATATATATATATGTATGTATGTATGTATGTATGTATTACACATATGCTCTAAGCTCCACATTCTTATGTTCTAAGCTCCAGACAAACTGGCCTACTTCTTACTCCCTGTATATGGCATTCTATCTTCAGCCTCTCTACCTTTGTGGAAGTTCTCCCAAGATCAGAAGTGCTTTCTCTCACTCTCGGAACCCCTAACTCCCTATAAGGACCAACCTCAAGTACCACCTCCTTAAAGAGGTCTTTCCTAATTCTCCCAGTTCTTGGTGCTTTGTTCCCCAAATCACTGTGCCTTCTTTTTTTTCTTTTCTCTTTTTTTTTTTTGCACACACAAAACTGCAAATCTATTATGTACAACTTGCTGCTCTTTTCAAATATATAATAATCGTGTGGATTTCTTTTTTCCCCTATTTTCTCCCTCCCTCACCCTAGAGGTAACTACCATTAGACACAAAAATGTATACACTCACACACACACACACACACCCCTAAAATCATTCTATGCATACTTCTATTTATCAGTTATTTCTCTGGATGCAGAGATGTATATTCATTTTTTAAAAATACCCTGTGTTTACTTGTCTGTGAAAATGCCACATTTCCTCAATTGAATGTAATCTCCTTGCAAACAGAGACAGTCTCATTTTTCTTTGTATCCTTCATGCCAGACAAATTGCATGGTACAAAGGAGGTGCTTAATAAATGTTTGTTTATGATTAATTGATTGCTATATACATATGTGATTTGCATCCACTATGAGAAATTGATTAAACCTCTTAAACAAAGGGAGGATATCTGAGGGTTCATGTGCAGGAGAAGCATAACCTTCCAGATTGGCGTCACCAGGTAGATAGGGAAGCAAAAGTTAGGACCATGTGGACAGGAGAACTCCCTTTACCTGGAATGAAACAGCAAGAGATGAAAGCTTTGCAGTGCTTTGGAGCTATGAGGACCGTTCCTGCAGAAGGTGATTGTTGGTAACAGAAGCAGACTAAGGGAGAATCTGGGTTCTGGAGTCAATGGAATTATCAGGATCCCAAATAGGATGCAGCTGCTGCAGACTATGTCTGGTCCCTCTCTCGACTATCATTGACTTTCCTCCAAAATCATCTTATATGGGTTAATTTTATGCATCCCTGTAGAGACCTCTAGATGGGCATGTTGTCTTGACAGTTAGATCATAAATTCCTCAAGAGCAGCTAAATGATCAATATTAACCCTGTGTCATTTATCTAATGATCCTATTTACAATTAACTGATTTTGTACAGTAACTGCTTAAGTCATGGTCCTCTGTCTCTGAACTTGGTTCAGGATTAAGTTGGCCTGTAATGGGTTAAGTTTAAAAATCCAGCTCTCCTGCTAATCACTGATCTATTTTTGCCTCAAAGAATTTAGCTGACCTTGGGGGATGCATGTGAACACAGGAGAGTCAGGTCTAGTATCTTTACACCATCAAGGATGTCTGGTTTACTGTCCAAAAGGTCAGGTCCATTATCTCTAAACCTTGCAGCTTCACTCAAATAATGAGCTCTTCTCAGTCTCAGGAGAGAAGGAGGTGGTTATTGCTAGCCTCCATTACCAGACTTCCCACCAATCATATTATTTTCTGTGCCTTAGCTATGTAACCAATTATGTTGTCCTCAATCCCATGATGCCATCTACCCTGTTCTATTCTTTGTTCTGTACTCCCAAAAACCTTTAAAAGGGGAACTGTCTTTCTGCATGGGGTCTTTGGTATAAATGGAAGCAAGTAAATGACCCATTTATTGATAGGCAGCATGTACCTGTTAATAAATGTTATCTTGCTCAGGGAAATGTGCCTTAGTTTACCTTTTTTGTTAAATCTCACATGTAACAGTAGGGATTGTTTTATTTTGCATTTGTGTCCTCAGGGCCTTACAGTGCCCGGCATATGGTATCAATAAGCATCTTCTATGTCCCAAGCATCTGCTAGATGTGGGGATACAAAAACAAAGGTAAAAACAGTCCCTGGTTTTAAGGAACTTAGAGTATAGAGGGCTGTAGGAGTAAAACTGAAGGAGGATGACAATATGTGGAGATGTGATAGTAAATGCTTAACAACCCACTTTTCTGCCAAAAAAAAAAAAAGAATGCACACATACTTTTTAGTTTAATCTGCATTTTAAACATTATCTCCAACACTTTCTTAAATCTAGAAAGTCAACAAAATAATAAATCAAGAATTGATTTGTAGTGTTTGCCAATTTCAAAGCCATAAATCCTTACACTGAGAGTGTAACAAGTGACTCAATTAGACCTGACTTCAGCACACTCCACATGTCCTCCAAGAGGACTTTCTAGCTACAAAGTAAATGAAAAGCAATTTTTGGGAAAAGGCAAAAGTAGATTGGGGAGTGGGAAGAGGGATCTCAGGAAAACCCTCATGTAGAAGTGGGCACTTTGAACTAAGTCCGGAAGGAAAATATATATGCATGTCTATGTCTGCATCATGTAAGAATATTTATGTATGTATTTGAATGGACCTGTGATTTTAATAATCAGACTGGAAACTCCCCCCTTAAAGAAAATCCTACCAATTGAGATGGACTTTTATTATACAACCCATAGTCTTAGAAATTTGCATATAGGGGCGGCTAGGTGGCACAGTGAGTAGAGTGTTGGCCCTGGAGTCAGAAGGACCTGAGTTCGGATCCGGCCTCAGACACTTAATACACACTAACAAAAAAACCTAGCCATATGACCTTGGGCAAGTTACTTAACCCCAATTGCCCTCCAAAAAAAGCAAAAAAAAAAAAAAAGAAATTTGCATATAGATAAGCAATACATATATGTATATATATGAAATTAATACAACATATACAAATTGACACACATATTTTCTCCTATCCAAGGTACAATTAAAAAGCTACCTTTTCCATGAATCTCTGATCTCTAGCATCAAAAATTTCCTGACATAATACATGTTATCTCTTTAATACCCTTATCATTGTTCTACTATAGTTTATTGTCTTTATATTCAGAGTATAAACCCCATGAAGGTTGTGCCTAGAGTATTGTTCAGCATACAGGTATTTAATAAATGGTGAGTTGATCTGAATTTAAAATGGACCGCACTGTGTATGAATCCATCTTCCATTATTTTATTTTTTAAAAAAGTTGCAATTAAAATATACCAAAGGACTTCTAACTTTGCTTACAACTCTAGGGTAAATAGAATTCTAGTGACCTCTAGTCATTTTTATGCATTTAAATACATCAAGATCTTGATAGTAATATTTAAGAGGGTTAACAGGCCCCACTGCATCTGAACATTATAGAAATAAAAGGCTTGTGTTTGGATAGACTATTGTTTAATCTTTGCTCAATAACCTCCAAGGACTCCCTGGACTTTTGAGCAATTGGAATAGAAATTTCAACTTTTTTTTTAAGGAAAACCTTCAGTTAAAGTGAAGAGAAACCCCCTTAAAATAATGACTCTGACTCCCTTCTGATGTTCTCATGAAGCTTCTGTGTCTTTCTAGTATCTCTCTAAAATCAGAAGGTTATGTGTTTTGTTTTCTCTTTTAGATGTGTAATTGATATTAATTCATGTATACGCAAAATATTTTAAGGCCAGCAAATTAAGTTCCTCACAATAGTCCTATAAGGTTGGTACAGCAAATATTTGTATCCCAATTTAGGAAACTGAGGTTTGAGAGCTTAAATAAATGATCCATGTGACCATACAAGAATCAAACAAGATTCAGACCCTTCATGTAAAACTCCAAATTAGCCCTTAAACCACAACATGACATAGCTTCTGGGCACAGCATAAGATTTGCCTAATAGCATCTTGGAAGTGAGTAGGAACTGAAGATAATGCCTTGGTTTGATTTTTGAATGTTTTACTTCCCTTTGTTTCTGTCACAATAGTGGTCTTTTCACGTGTTCTGTCAAGTATTTTTTTTAAAGGATGCAAATTTGTTGAACAATAGCTACTAAGATTTCATCACTAAAGAGCTTTCTTTATAAATGTGTGGTATTGTTATTTTTATTATCAGCAAAAGATTTATCTATTTTGGGAACAAAAAGAAAATATCCTCTATACTCAGATTAACTGCCAGGTGATTACAAAACTACTTCTGCCTGACTTGTTGGCATTTTGCTAGTTGTTCAAATAAAACCCTATTTGTTCAGCATTTATTTGCATTATTTTGAATAGAGAAACCAGAATTGATCTTTGATACTATTGCCTGTAACCTTAATGATAAACCGGGGCGGGGGGGGCCAGAGCCAAGATGTCGGAGTAGAAACAGCACGTCCAAGGCTCTCTCCCCACAGATTACCTCCAAACTATGTAAAATGGGACTCTGAACAACTTCTGGAGCCCCAGCACCCAAAGAACGACACAGAGAAGCTAAACTCCCACTGAGGACAGCCCAGCAGCCCTGCAGGAAGGGCCAGCGCAGTGCTCTGGGAGCCTGCAGTGCAGGGCACAGCGCTTGGAGAGCTGAGCCCAGGTCCCATGGTTTTAGCCCCAGGGAGGCTGGGCCAGCAGCCAGCTGGAGGGACCCTAGAACACCAGCAGCTATGGCGATTCCAGAATTATCAACATAGACATGCCTAGGACAATGTAAGTGTCCTATGGACTTTGGGACCAGTATTTGGGGAATGCGTTGGCTTCCTCCCCTGGGGGCTAGAAGCCAATGAGGAGACACGCCATTTTGTAGTTTTCAGAGGCAGCCCCAGCTCCTGGCCTGCGAACTGTAGGGACATCCAGCAATCAGTCTTGGGGGGTAATCGCTCTTGCTTTAACCTCCCTGGATCTGGATTGTGATCTGGGGTGGAGGTCATGGGTGGGTTTCCAGCTTGCCAGAAACGGAAGTTGTCCCCCACACCATTAGGGTCGAAAATTCCCCTGTCTGGCGGCAGAGCCATAGTGTGGCAACAAGCCCAAAAGTCAAGTAATTAAAAAATTAAATGTTTCAAATATATATAAACACTATTATCAATACTCTTGCATGTAATTGGGAGATAAGATGTATAGGCATTGGGGCACAGAGCTTCACCTTGCTCTAATGGAAAAGTCGAAGGGGTATAGGAGAAGATATGGGAAAGAGCAGATTGGAGGAAGTGATATCTTGTGGGACTGCTATTCTGGGAGGGTGGGTAGGGGAAAAATGGGAAAAAAATTGTAACTCAAAATCTGGTGGAAATGAATGATGTAAAACAGGAGTTAATAAAGCATTTGTTTAAATAGAAAAAAAATGATAAACCAAGGGAACTAAATTGAGGCAGTATAGCATCTACAGGAAGCTAGGCTTTTTTTTTCCCTTCTCTAATGACATTTGATGGTTTTTTCATCTTCATTTTCTAATTTCTAACACTCTCTTATTTCAAGGAATGTCAATCTCGATTTTTTCATGTTTTCAATGAGCCATATCTCCTCTCCCATGATAGAGAATCCTTCTGCTGGGCACCACTGAGGGCTTTGCTTTATTAGCAAGCATTGCTCCCCACACATGTTTTTCTCCTACACATGAGACAAGAGACTCATTTAACTTTGGCAGTAGTATTTTTTTAGTGAATGTTTTTGACAACTCACATTCACACTGTTCCTTTTTTGAAAACAAGACTAAAAATGACTTAAACCTACAGAATTCTACTGTAAGAGATGGTGTGGAGTAGCAGAGAGACAGATGGCCTAGACTCAGGAAAACTTGGGTTCTAGCTCTGCCTTAGCTACTTATTGACTAAGTGATCCTGGATAAATCTCTTATCTTCTGAGGGTCCCCAGACAACTCTCTAAGACTTCATTTGTGGCAAAAGTGTTAGTCTACCTTGAAAGAGGAAGTTCTTTACTAGGAGCTCCTTCTATTGATCAAATCAGCAATTTGATAAAATAAAACAATGAATTAAACTATATGTTGTATTTTTTTTATATTTGCTTATTTGTGGACATATTATTTTCCCCCATTAGAAAGTAAAATCCTTAAGTGAAGGGACTGTTCTGTTGTCTTTCCTTCTGCATTACCTACCACAGGGCCTGGAATACAATAGATACTACATAAATGCTTGCTTAATTGAATTATACTTTATATTTGTTGATGGAAACTTATGCTTAAAGACAAATGCTTAAAGCTTAAGTTGCTATCACCAAAGTAAGAATTAATTCAATCAGATACCTACTTTGCATAAGGTATTTATCTTTAATAATTTCTGATAGGTACATGCATTATAAGCAAAGAGACATCCAATGAAGTAAAAGGGATGGACCGTTGTTCTATGATGAGAAATCATGTGTACACATATGCACAGAGTAAAAAAGAGCAATGGATGTGGAGATGCCAGCTTGCTGGGAAAGTATCTCCAGAAAGAGTGGATAGAATGTAGTAAACATCCTTTCTTAAGGATTTATTGAGTAGAGGATACTTCGAAACTTCGGTTATACAAACAGAACTAATATCTTCTAGTTTCTACTTCCTCAGTCCTTACAAAATATAAGTTGTCATGTGGAGAGGGTCAAGAAAAAGAGAAAAAAGGAGTTGAGAAAGAAAGGAGTAGAGAGAGACAGAGAGAGAGAGAGACAAAGACAGAGACAGAGAGACAGAGACAGAGAGAGAGAAGAGGGAGGGAGGCAGGGAGAGAGAGACAGAGACAGACAGAGAGAGAGACAAAGAGACAGAGACAGAGACAGAGAGACAGAAACTGAGAGAATCAAGTAGAGGATCAATTTTTTAAGATTATTTTTTAAAGATTAAAAACAAGTCATGGGTGGCTAGGTGGCTCAGTGAATAGAGCACCAGCCCTGGAGTCAGGAGGACCTGAGTTCAAATCCAGCCTTAGACACATAACACTTACTTGCTGTGTGACCTTGGGCAAGTCACTTAACCCCAAATGCCCTGCCCTCCTCCCTACAAAAAGCAAAAACAAACAACAACAAAAAAAAAACAACAAAAAAAGACAAGTCATCTTCAAAACCCCCTTCAGATATATAAGCCAAGCAACCTCAGAAGCTCTCTCTCTTCAAAGTAACCATCCCGTACTTCCAAATCAACCAGCCTTCTCCCTACTTTTTAGCTTAATATATTTAAAAAAAACAAGTCACAAATATTAATATGCATACACAGATAGATATAGATCAAGATGCAGAAGTAGATATAGATACAAAGTTATAGATACATGATATGGTTATATATATATTGTTAGCATCCTTTGCTTCCAAATGTTAGCTTATGGTATAGTGGAAAGAGTGCTGGGCCTGGAATCAGAAAAGATCAGGGTTTTAATTTTGTCTTTGCCACTTACTGTTAGCCATGAGCAAATCACAACTACCCTGAGCCTCAATTTCTACATCTGAAAAACTGGGGAAAAAATACTTTGTAATACCTGCCTTACAAGATTGTTGGGAAACTGATAGCATCACCTGAGATATTGTATAGTACTTCACAAACATGAAAACCCTCTTTAAATATTATTTATTGTTATTTGTCTTAACATTTCTTTTTGCTCCATCTTAACCTTGCAAGCAATTGTTTCTTTTCTCTGTATACAACTTAGTTAGCTGGATAAAGGAGCATCATAGAGGAATTATCTATTGTCTTTAAGGGGCACAAAGGATTCACCATGAAACTCAGATAGATTACCTTCAGAGAAAATTGGTTAACTGTGTTTTGAACACTGCTGCTCTGTGACATTACATGTTTTGTTTTACCGTGGGTCAAGTTAACCTGTCACTCCTAACCTCCATTATCCATTTATGTTGTTTCATTCCTTGTTCTATTCTTCTTAAGGAAGGAAAAGAATAGGATTCTCTGTTAGTTTCATTTTAGTTTCATATTGTTTCATGTGGCCACTTTTCTAGTACTTCTCACTGTTTCTAGAGATCTACTTACCTGCAGATGAGCCTTTTGGGGCCTTTATTGGCTCCCTTAGGTCTAGGCCTTCCTCTAGAAGGTAGGAGCTATGTCTTCATTAACCTTCTAACCTCCTCGAATAGCCTTGCACAGTACTCTAATTCTCATAAAAGGTTACTGAATTTGAATTCTGTAAGTACTCCAGCATGCCAAGAATCTGGCGTCTCTATGGACTTGTTTGTACAATGTGACAGCTTCACCTCTAAACAACTCAATCACCTAGCACTTATTAAGTATCTCTTCTGTGCAAGCAATGTGCTAGGCAGTGAGGATACAAGGATAGCTATGATATATTCCCTTATGTCAAGGAGCTGATATTCTATCAAGGCAAATAAAACACACATATTGTGAGCTTGTCTGTCTGTCTGTGTAGGTATGTGCTTGAATGTAAGTGATTTTAATCACATCTGAGTCACTGGGCCCTGCTAACTATATCTTCATCATTCTCGTCTTGGCACCTCCAAATCTCTCTCTCTCTCTTTTTTTTTTTTTTTGCTCTTTTGGAGGGGGGCAGGCAGGGCAATTGTGGTTAAGCGACTTGCCCAAGGTCACACAGCTAGTTAAGTGTCTGAGGAAGGCTTTAAACTCAGGTCCTCCTGACTCCAGGGCTGGTGCCCTACACCACTAGCCACCCCAGCATCTCCATCTCTTGGCATCGTTCTATGTACCCTAAATGTGTTGATGTAAATATAGTAGTTAGTATGCCCATTGACTCAGATGTGATTGAAGGCAGATAAGGGCACTTAATGTAGTGCTGGGCAGTCAGTGAATTGTTGGTGTTTCTGCTAATTATAGTGATGATGATGACCAAAGACATATTTTAAATTATCTAACAAATTCTGTATAAATATCTCTTAACTAAATAGATTTCAAATATTAAGTACTGTGTGCAGTTTTACCTCTTAGTTTCCCTAGTGTTCTTCAAAGCACAAGTGTGTCCTCATGCATGAAGTCATTTATGGGCCCCTCTTCCCATCTACTAGTGCCTCCCCACAAAATTATCTCATATTTATTACATATCTTGTGTTTGCATACACACTTATACACACACATGCATTCATGTTTGTGTTTGGACAGGTGTGTATGTATGTGTATGTGTGTATGTATACACATGAATGCATGCATGCATCCAATCCAATTGTGAATCTTCAAAACAATGAGCCATTCTCTGGTTGGCCAAAGAATATAGCTACAGCATGATTGTTTATGTGTTATGGTTACATTCTTTACTTGCACAAAATTAAAATGTCTTTGCTAAGTCAGAAAAAATGCCAAGTACTGAATCAATTCTTCAGTACAAGGAAAATGTTGATTTATTGTCTTCTAGCATCCTAGATATGACATAACACTCTCTTATGGACCCATAATATAAAGAATTGTTAGCACACAAGGCTTTCCCATAATCTTTTTTTTATTAAGAATGCCCACAAATTCACTGTCTCCCATTCATCAGCTTTAATACATTTAAGATGTTTTATAATCCAGCACAGATCAAGAATGAAACTGAGAACTTTAACCTTAGTTCTGTAAGGAGTATCTAATCCATTCAAGTTGTTCTATTCAAGAACATTAGAAAGAGAGTGGAGAGGGTTGAGTACATTAAACCAAGCTTAGATTCAAAAGCCCAAGTTTTAATTTCTTTTTAAATGAAAATCTCTTAAATAGCAAGAGAGCTGTAGATGAATCTAAATATGGACTCTATCTGCATTTATTACTGACAATAAAATGTGAATGTCAAGTGTGAATCTTAGACTTTAAACTAACTGAGAAGACACTTGAAAACATCACAGATCTGGATAAAGGATTGTCTGCATAGTCATCACGGGAGAAAATACCATGGCAGAATGAAGGGTGAGAACAAGCAGGAAAGGAATAGAATATAGTCCTGGAAAATCAAATTATAAAGTAGTAAGGAGGGGAAGGCCAAGGAAAAATGACAGAAAATGTTCTCACCTGCAGTTTTTCCCCACTCATTACAAGACACCAATGAAAAGTCTAAATTGCCTGTATTTGGGTGATCAGTTTTAAATACCCCCTCTAATAGCTTCCCTTCCAACCTGGTCATTCAAACCTGGTATGTGTCAAAGCCCAGTAGAAAAGAGGCCAGTAATGAGTTGAAAACCTAAAGCCCTCCTTATAAAAATAGAGGCACCACTTGGTAGGTGCCATGGGCTGCTCAGTGTCCAGCACTTTGCATGATTCAGAGATGTGAATAAGAAATTACCAGGCCATGTGGGTAGTTCAAGGAATAAATATAAACTCCATTTATTGATTCTCAGGACAAAGTTTTTATAGAGCAATGAGACAAGGAAGGGGACTGAAGTTTTTATATCATTATCTTAAACTCATATCCTGGAAGTAGCATAGCAGGCTTTTTGTTCTCTAGGTTCCAGAAAATCTTAGGAAAAGTCAGTTAACTCCTTTCATATGCAGTCATATTACAAAGGATGCTCTTGAAAGCTGGCTTCAAGGCCTGAAGCCAAAGCCATAGGATCAAGTACATCTGCATAGGAAGTGACCACCTAAGAATTCAAATATTTTGGTTTTGAACAACTGAAGTCTAGGGCAGAGCCTATTGGTCTCAGAACTCAACATCCTTTTAAGTGTAACCCAAATCAAAAGAATTCAGGGGCTAATATCTCAAAGAGGTCTTTGATATTCGGGTCCACTGATATCAAGGTAATTATCTGAGTCCTGGATCTAGCCTCTTTGGCTTCCAACAGGTAGGAGGAAATGTATAGTGGATTTTTGTTGTGATACTTGAAATACTTTCCTTGCTCCCCCATTCCCTTATGTCCATGTGTGAAACTTAACCTGTCAGCATTTAGCCAAATTCATTCCTCACATCAAATCTATATCTCTTCCCTCTGACTCTCTTAGTTTTCCATTCTCTTAGGCACTTATATTTCCTATTATATGTATTTGAGCATATGTCATGACTGCCAACTCCTTCTGGACAGAAATCACAGTCCTACTCATCTCTGTATTATCTTTTGAGTACAGAATAATGCCTTGCACTCAGAAAATCCTCAATAAATTTCAGTTAAATTGAACTGAAGATAATTTTTGTTGTAGTCTGATTAGATTCAAAGGACCTGAGTTCAAATTCTGTTTCTGTTGCTCATAATTCATGTGATGTTGGATAAGTTACTTAATCTTGGTGGGGCTCTGTTTTGTTTTGTCTTTTTGTTTATAAAATAAGTTGGTTTAGATCATCTTCAAATTTTTCTATTGCTCTAAATCTATAATTCTATCTTCCTTAGAGTTGAAAAATGTATTTAAAAGAGAAAGTCTTGAACTTAATTATTTAATGGAAAGAAATCAGCTGTGTTGCAATGGGTTTTGTTTCTGTTTCAATGTCAACATAGTTCTTTTTACATGTTGGTATTTTGTTCAGTTTCTGTTGTTAATCCTAGAAGACAATTAACCAGCAAGCTCTGAGTTTCAGGGAGCTATTGTGGTCTGAGAAAATTCTGGTTGATTTTATTAGGAATATTGTATTAGAAGTCTTTTTTCATGTTTGTTACTTTAATTAGCATGTATATTTTCCTGAAAGTTGAATTTTTCACTTTGGTTTTATTACATTGACTGTAGCATAAGTCTTTCTCACATTTTATTCATTATATCACACATTTAGTTAGTGGTGAAAACTAAAAAGGCAAAGGAATATGTCTGAGCAAACAAACTGTCCCCCTTCTTCCTTCTTTAAAAATTATGCAACAAGGTCATTCTTTCTATTAGATGATATCTTGGGAGGTAAGTCACTTCTGGTGCACAGCAGCGTCTGAATTTTAAAATGCCATCTTGTTAAAGAGGGAATGCATGCTTTATCTCTGTTAAGATTGTGTGTGTGTGTGTGTGTGTGTGTGTGTGTGTGTCTGTGTCTGTGTCTGTGTCTGTGTCTGTGTGTCTGTGTGTGGTATATGAGATAACTAATTGTGATTTTTGGATCATTGTTGGCACCTGTTGAGAGATTGCTGAGAATAGGAGATATGTTGCAGAACTGGAGATAAGCAAACATTTTCCTAGTTTTTTAAAAAGGAAGAAGGTGAATACTATAAACTTTTAGGATGATAAACCTGACATTTCTTGTTAAAATTTTAGAATCTTTGACACTTTAAAACATTTTGTCTGTGAAGTAATTTCTCCATCATTGCAAATTATAATCTGTCTATACCTTCTCATCTCACATGGGTTTTGTCCCTGACTTTATAAATGCATCACAGTGGTAGAAGCATTCCTCTGATTCTTTTATTCTACCATTAATTTCCAGTGCAGCACTTCAGCTATCCATCTGTTACCCCTCACACTGGAGACTTGACTGCTCTATCTGTTTCCCAGCATGTGTGTCTTTGAAAATACCAGAGCAGTGGGGTTCATACCTTCATTCCCTAGTTCTCCCATTTAAAATCTGATAAATCTCTGTTACTTACAGTTTGCTCATTTGTAAAATAAGGCAATTGTTTTCTAAGACCCCATTCAGCTCTAAATCTGGTCTCATACAATTTTCTAAATACTGTTAAATATATTGATTTCAGCCTCTCTAACATTGACTCTTTTGACTACTCTTGTCCTGGCCACTTTTATCTCTTTTAGACTTTGTGACACTATTATCTTATGGTTCTTCTCCACCCTGCCTGACTGTTCTTTTTTGGTTTTCTTTGCTGAATTCTTCATTCGTCTCCTACTCCCTAGCCATGGGTGTTTTCAAAGGCCCAGTCCTGAGTTCTTTTTAACTGGTTGAGTGATACTATAAAATTCTTTCCTAACTGACATGCTACTTTCCTAAGTGAAACTCTAGTGACTGACAGCTAATGGTGGGGGGACTAGACCAGTGTCAGAGCTTAAGTCAACAGCATTAAAGAAGAGATATCACAAATTTCTCAAGTGGTAATTATAGAACCCTCAGGGTGAAATGAAGAGTCTTATTCTGGGAGAGTGAACCCAGAGATACTTGTTACAGTCACACACACACACACACACACACACACACACACACACACACACACACACGCTTATACCTATATATACAGTCTTGAACTCCAGGCTCTCATTATACCATCAGTGAGCCTGTTGGATGTCACCAAACCTTTCCATAAAAATGAAATTGGTGCAAATTGGTTAATTGATATTTAGAGATCAATGGATCAAAATGACATTTGGGCAACAATCCACTGACCAGATAATAGTGAGGATATATTAATTGTTGATAATTATGAAAGAAACACACAGTGGAGACTTGTGAATGATAGTACCAGAGAAAACTGCCCAATCAAACAGGGTTATCTCCAGAATCCTTAGAAGAATGGCAGTTGTACTCTGGTGACCCAACCTACAAGTGCAAAAGAGGTTGAGAGATTTAGCCCATAGTAGATATGTGCTATATTTAGGTTTTCTTCTGGTTTAAACATTGTGCCCTTTCCCTATTCAAGGACCCACTGGAGAGGCTCTCCATCTAAAATTTAAGATATTGAATTCCCTAAATTGGGAATAATTCTAATTTTGTGTATAGTGTTTAGCACAAGGCCTGGCACAGAGTATATGCTTAATGCTAGCTGACTAAGCAAATGTGGTACCATATAAGATCTGTACCATGTTAACTGCTTTAAGACTCTATTTCCACGGCACTGGGGAAGTAAGTAAAAGGTCAATGCTAAGGGCCTCCTCATTCCCCCACACCAAAAATAATATGTTCAAGATAGGCTTTATCAAAATTGAAAGATTTTTAATTAGTGGCAAGAGTATAACAATGGACTAGCCAATAAGAACTCAATCCTGAAAACATGTACAATATGCTCTTCCTAATATTAACTCACATGAAGGTTTGCTGAGCTTGCTTCTAGAAATGAATGTGTGTGTGAATATGCATGTGTGCACACATGTGTGTAATATGCATACACATGAAAGGTCAGTTTCTGAGCCAGAGTCCAGGGTTCAAATCTTGCCTGTGATAGGTCAGTTGATTGAACCTGGATTAGTTATTTAATTCCTTAGTACTTTAAAAAAAGCCTTTCAAACTCTATAAGTTACAGAACAGGAACCAGATACACTGATAGAGGAATTACCTCAAAAGGAGTTAATTATAGCAGTGAAATCAAAGGTCTGCTCCCAATATACACATATCAATTAACAGCCCATTCAACTGCTTATCATAATCTGAACAATTTGTATTTTTGTTTTCCTTCAACTTTTTTCCTACCTATCTTAGTCAGACCAGTCTTTCTGATGTCTGTGGAGTTCACTGAGATGGCTAGATAGCATTCTGGAACTTCATATAGCACCATACTATCATCCTTGAATCAAAGCATCTAGAAAAATCTACCAATGCTTTGAAATTGAAACTGAATTGATATCCAAAATGATGTTGATAGATTAGAATGATTGTCAGAAACTAATAAGAGGAATTTATAGAAATAAAGGAAAGTTCCTAAGCTTGGGTTAAATATATATACATATATGCATATGTATCTGTATACGTGTGTATATGTATTTGAGTATGTATATATGTATGTATCCATCCTTAAATAGAGGGTGGGAAGGGCATGGCTAGAAAGCAGTTCATATAAGACACAATTCAGAGTTCCAGTGTTTCATATGCTCAATATGGGCCAGCAGTGTGGTATAGCAACCAAAACCAAGTAATTCCAAGTATGTGTGGTTTTATAAAAGCATCGTGTTCAGAGCGACAGAGTTGAAAATTACTCTGAACTCTGAAAGTATTTGACCTTGTCAGGAAAACTATGCTCAATTTGGAATGCCACATTGATGATATGTCCCAAGGTGAGGGGATTTGGAAGCTACAGAGAGGCAAGATTCATTTCAACATGAGGAAAACTTCCTAACAAATAAAGCTACCTTTAAATATTGTATATTAGTTTGATAGGTAGTGAGTTCCTATCACCAGAGGCATACAGACTGAGGTTGGATGACCACTGATTGCTGATGTTGTGTATAGGATTCATCTTTCAGCAGATGACTGCCTAAAGTCACATCTACTTCCAAATAGATACACATCTTCCTTGAATGTAGTTATAACTGAAGGCACAAACTTTGTTCTACAGCTTGCCTATCAATTTTTTTAATGATTAATGTCATTATCTCATAGTTAATTCATTATTGTCATTTTTGTTTTTCTGCAGTGATCCTTTATTAGCTTTTTCCTTGGAGATATTTTGTATTTTTCTTTCAAAAAAAAATGACCAAGTGCCCTGCTGACCATAAAATATTTTGGGTTGTACTTTGGATACAAAAAAGGAAAAGAAAAGAAAAAGAAAAAAAGACAGTCTCTGTCTTTTTTAAAAGGATAGCCATTACTCTTCTCATCTCTCTCTCCCATCCTCCCTCCATCCACCCTCTGTCTCTGTCTCTTTCTGAGTCTCTCTGTTTCTCTTTGTCTCTCTCTTTGTGTGTGTGTCTCTGTCTCTGTCTCTCTCTCTTTTTGTAATGGAAATGCAAATTTAAAGATCTTCCCTGCTCCTAGGCCCTTTGATAGGCTTAAGAGACTCTGATAACATTCCTTGATTTGAAAATATACTCTGCCCCCTAATGGGCTGAATGTGGTCACATGGAGCCTGTGGAAGGAGGCTTGGTTTTCAGGAATGCCCACACCTTGATGCTGTGTGATTGGGCAGTGGGTCAAGAGGGTGGTTACATTCTCTGATCCAGGAGAAGGCTATATAATCCCTGATCTGAGGCTTTGCTTTGGGGCTCATTTTGAGAAGTGTTGTGTGATTTGACCAGATGAGACTCTGGGCAGTTGTTAAACACCCCCCCCCCTTTGAAAATCCAGATGTTGATGCTTCCCTCTCTGGTAATTGTGATTTGGTATTGATTTAATGGTCGGGCAGTTTGGAAACTATCTGTATACTCTGAAGTTCAGGGTGCTGACCTTTTTCCCCTGAACTAGGTAAACAGTATATGTTTGATTGATTAAAGTAAGCTTGTTAGCCCATTTTGAGTTGCTTTCCTTTAGAAAAGCAGATCTAAGAACCTGTGTTGGCAGCCACCCTGGGGATGTTGGGGTGCTTGCTGCTACACTCTCTCATCCTGTATGTGTCTGTCTCTGGTTGTCTCTCTATTTCTCTGTCTCTCTTTCCCCCCCTAGATGCATCTATATACCTATCTCTTTCATCTATGTCTATTCCTTTTCTATGAATTAGGGCAAGTACTTTTGATATTTTCAGCAATTAAAGCCTATTATGTTTCTCACTGTCATTAAAAAAAAAAAGTATATCATCCAACGAATGAAAAAGGTGTCATTTACATTGTCAAGTGGACAGACTCCATTCACATACATAAAAATGCACATCTATACATTTATTTGTGAATATATATGGTTCAAATTTTAAAACTGAAATTAAGACAATTGCATTCATTTTTTTGATAGAAAGTTTGTCTCATACTGCTCCTTTAGTAAAGAAATTAGAAATGCCAAAAATACTTATTTAATTGTCAATTTTGGAAGAATTTAAATTCTTCAGCCAAATGAAACAAAGCTTTCATTTAGACTGGCACTGCTGGATCAGGAATATGGAATACAGTATTAGTTTCTGTAAGAATGAATTGGTTTCACTATGAAATAAGGCTTCTTTGGTCTCAGCCCCGCAGAAATATATTGGTTTCAGTTAAAATGTATTGCTATGCTTTCACTAAAACATACAGACATTATAAAACTGTATATTGGTTTCTGTAACAATGTATTCTTTCCAATGGATTCATGTGGCTTTCAGCAAAAATGTATTGATTTCATTAAAATGTGCTTCTTGAGATAAACAAAAATTCAGTTAAAATGCATTGGTTTCTGTTAAAGTTCATTGACTGAAGTGAAGAACATTACACTGTGTTATTGGGTAGCCTTAGGGTCTTTTAAGTATTGGATCGAGAAGTATACATAAGTAATAGTAAAGGTTACTGAAAACAAAGTTATTATGAACTGCATAAAGATGTAAATATGCAGCAGGCTACAGAATGTATTTTTTCACATTCTCCACTTCCATGCTAGGTTACACAGGTACAGGTTACTAAGAGTTTGAGCTACTTTCATTTGTATAAAGAGCAACATCAATAGTCTTTCAGCTTACAATGAATTACCATAGGTCCCGTTTCATAGGCATCCAATCTTCTCTGACTATATCAAGTGACGTTCTCCTGCTGTGTAAACTACTCTCTGGGAGCTAGGGAATTTGGGAAGCTTTTCAATAACTTAGTACTTCCTAGTTTCCACTTACAGAATGTCTCTAAAGAGTTAAAACAGTTTTCCACTGAAACCTAAGTCACTCCAAGAGAATAGTAAAAAAAACAAAACAAAACAAAACAAAAAACATTTCAACCTTTAGATATCAAAAGATCTGTTGTTCTGAGAAGTGGCTCAACAAGCATTAGATGAACATTATTTTCTCTGCATTTGTTTTTACCTTACAGAGAATTCCTGGGAAAGTCTAATTCACCTTCTTGTAAATCCAATCTCCTTCATACAGGTGTATGAAGGAAGGGGAGGGAGAAAAATGGAGGGTTTAGATACTAGTTAAATAGTTGCTCACATTCATGCAACCTGTTAATTCTCAAGGAAATGGAAGAACTTACAATTACCAGTTACCAACTTTATGTGACATGCGGAGTAGTTTTGTTTCAAGTAAATATGAAGGTGTACATTTCATGTATTTAGGCTTCTGATATAATAAAGCAGCTAAAAGATTGAGGCTTTAAGTAGTCAGTTGGTGACCTCCATTACTGCCTCTTCTAACCCCTATCTTTTTATTATCTGAAACATCGTTTCTACATCACAATAATTTCTGCATGAAGTTTAAGAATTATTGATGACCTGACTGTTTCAGGTGCTGCTGGTGGTGATGGTACAAGAAGAATGAGAAGTATAATTGTCACTATATTGAATGACAAGTCAAGTCAAATCAATATGGATTTGTTAAGAACTTACTATGTGCCAGACATTGTCCTAAGTGCTTGAAATACAAATACATGAAAAAAGAAAGACAGTTCCTGCCCTCAAATAGCTTACATTTTAATAAAGGGAGAAAATACATAAAAGAGAACTGAAAAGGATAGGAAGGGGAATATGCAAAGAATAAGAAGCAGAGTGGAGAGAAGAATGAAGAAGTGAGCCTAGGTGGGCTGGGGCTTAAAGTGGTGGCTCCAGGAGGAACTTACTAATAGAAGAGAGACCTGTGGGGTAGAGGGATCTTCTAGAGGGAGAAAACCACTGGGGGAAAAGCTTTCTAATCACAAGCATCCCTGACAGTTTCTGAAACTGATAGCAAAAACTGGTCTAGAGGCAGGACATAGGATGGGGGGGGGGGTGCTGGGAGACTGGGGGGGGGTGGGGGGAACATGGCTGTGGAGAACATGAAAAAATACATTCTGTAGCCTGCTGTATATTAACATCCTATTATTCATCTATTTGTTTAGCTTTTTTGGAGGGGGGAGGGCAGGGCAATTGGGGTTAAGTGACTTGCCCAAGGTCACAGGACTAGTAAGTGTTAAGTGTCTGAGGTCGAATTTGAACTCAGGTCCTCCTGACTCCAGGGCGGGTGCTCAATTCACTGCCATCTAGTCACCCTGCTATTTGTATTGATGAAGGGAATTCTCATACAATAGCAGTTCCCTCTTATTGAGGAAATCACAGGTTTTTGATATGCTAATGTATGGTCAGTCCTATGCTTGGAGCTAAGGAAGATTCAAAGTCTAAAGAAGACTTGTTCCCTACTCTTATTTGTAGTCTACTATGGGAATACAAATGATGGAGGTTTCATTCTGCTAATAACAGAGTAGATAATTAATTCCTGCTTATTCTTGTTGCTATTCTGGATTTTATTATGGACGAGTAAGGAATAACTTTAATAATGGAACTATGAATGGAGTGACCATGTTATGTGATACATAAGGAGGTAATTGTGGGGTGTAATTTTACTTGTATTTTAGCTTTGGTATATCTTTATTTTAGCAAGGTATTTGACAAGTTGTTAATGATATCCTTGTGAACAAAATAATCATATACTACTCAGGAAAGGCCATCACATGAAAATCTTTGAGTAAGGAAAGGTGGTGGCTCTCTTGGGGCTGAGGATCAAAGACTAACTTGGAAGAAAGGCAGACAGCAAAGCCAAGCAGCATTGGTACCAAGGTGCCTATGGAGTGACAGAATCCTAGGAGCGAAAACAAAACTTTTCTTATTTGTATTTTTAAGAAGGCATATAATTCTCAGAAGCTTGGGCAACATAGTGCACTGGAAAAAGCAATATAATTGCTATTGTCAGAGTATACGTCAGATATTAAAGAGCCTGCTAGGAACCCGGAGACATGGAGGAGTGGTGGTAGAGACATTCCCCAATTAATTCTACCACTTATTGAGCCCAATGCCACCCAAATCTCTCAGGAGTCAGCACTCAGAATGGTTTGGGGATTTGGTCACAGAGTGTTGACAAGGCTAAACCTCAACAATTACATAGTTAATTTTGCTCAAAAAAGAGACATAATAGGAATTGGCAGCAAATGATCTACTGAGGAAACTCTCTGACTCAATAAAAACATGATCTACTAGTATATTATCTATTCAATATTCATACAAATCTCTAAAAAAAGTCTCCTTATATAATAAACAATAATCCTATAATTATAAGGCACACAATTATTCCTTTAAAAAAAGGATGATATTGGAGAACCATCAATACCTATCCTAGTCCAAACAGGAGCTTCCATGACATGAGGCCACGTAAAATTTCCATGTCTGGCAGGCACTCCCTCCTCTCCTCTACCTCCTAGAATCACTAGTTTCCTTCAAAAGTCAGCTTACTTGTTGCTTTCGACATGAGGTCTTTCCTGATCCCCTTTGCTATTAGTGTCTCCCCCATTTATCTTTATTTATGTGTTTTTTGCATATTTTGAATATGCATATATTCATAGATTAGACTTGGTTCTACCCTAATGAGGGTGATTCAAAATTTAGTCTACATATTTGTATGTGTGTACATGTGTATATATGTATATTTTTGCATATATATGTATGAATGTGTGTGTATGGCAAGAGAGAGAGATGTATATATTTTCTCCCACAATAATATCCTTGAGGGCAGGGACATGGGGGGGGGGGATTATATTAAGAAAGTTTAGGATGATTGTCACACAATAGGTACTTAGTATAAATACTTGTTAATTGCTTGATTTATTGACCAGAGAAAGAAAAAAGAGAAAAGGGAAGAAACACACTTCTCATCTTCTTCTGTTCAATGGAAATCTCCATCTCAGACTATAGAGAAATTGTGCCATCCTTCAGAAGAGGAAAGACCTTTAGGCCAGAGAGTTAGAAACAGGACACCATCAGGCTATTGTTTCCTCATGGAATAGAAAAGACTGGAGCATGGCAGGAAGTCATTGCTTTTATTGCCAGTCAGAGAAGATAGGGTAAGGAAAGTCAAATCAGAAGACCCCACTAAACCCTAACTGACCCCTTGTGTACAAATTAAGACACATGCTCCTAGAAATGTCTTGTTAATATCAGGCCACTTCCTTAATCTGTGACCCTCTGATCTGTGCTAACTAGAACTAAATGGGAGTGTGCAGGTTGTTTTGTGATATATCTTTATCCCTAAAAAAAATAAAATAAAATAAAAATAAAATATAGTGGGAGCTGAAAAGGCTTCTTTACATTGAGTTTATATTATAATTGTCCTTTTAATTTACATTTGAATTCTTTATGAATTAGAAAATCATTAACGAACATGAGCATTTCCATGTACAAAGTAAGCCATAAAAGTCAGGATTATATATGACAAATTGGGCACCTAGATAGCTAGAATGGATAAAATGTCAGGCCTGGAGTTAGGAAGACATTTTTCTAAATTCAATTTTGGCCTCAGAAACTTATTGGATGTGTGACCCTGCTGGGCAAGTCACTTAACCCTGTTTGCCTCAGTTTCCTCATCTGTAAAATGAGCTGGAGGAAAGAATGGCAAACCACTCCAGCATCTCTGCCAAGAAAACCTAAAATGAGGCCAGAAAGAGTCAGGCAAGACTAAAACACATATGGCACCATAAAACTATTACATATAGTTTGCATTTAATATATTTATGCAATTTACATTTAGTGCATACAATTTAAAATGTAATTATATATTTTTGTATATATATATGCATAGGTATACATGATTGTTAATGTGTATATGTATTATATAATGTGTGTACATGTATACATTAAATTTTTGTGTATTATATTGACCAAAGTTGACCTGCCTTTCTGTCTCCTTCATAATTTCTTTCTGCTCCCTTCTATGCATTTTTAGATATTTCCTTGACGCTATTTTTGGGGGAGGTAGCACTCTCAATGCCCCATTCCACAAAAATCTCCTCTTCCAATAAAAAGTCTATTTTGCAACAAAAATATAGTCAAAGAACATTTGCCCTATAACAGTCATGTCTGAAAATATCTCATTACGTACCCTGAGCTTATCATTTCCCAAGAAAAGGAAGCAGACCTGTGTATTTATTAAGCAGGTTATCTGGGGTGATGATTGATCATTATATTGATCAGAGCTCTTAAGTTTTTCAAAGATGTTTCCCTTTGTGATATTATGATCATATAAATAGTTCTGATTCTGCTCACTTCACTCTGTATAAGTACATTCAAGTCTTCCTAGGTTTTTATAAATCTGCCCCTTCCATTATTTATAGTACAGTAATATTCCATTAATTCATGTACAATGTTATTGCTGTTGTTCAATCGTTTCAGTCATGTCTGGCTCTTCATGACCCCCTTTACGGATTTCTTGGCAAAGATACAGGAGTGACTTGCTATTTCTTTATCCAGCTCATTTTATAGTTGAGGAAACTAAAGCATGAAGGGTTCAGTGACTTACCTACAGCCACAAACAAGTAAGTGTCTGAGGTCAGATTTGAACTCAAGTCTTCCCGACTCTAGACCTGGTGCTTTATTTACTGTGCCTCCTAGCTACCCTGCAACCACAATAATTTATTTAATTTATAGACACTTTATTTCCAGTTCTCTGATACCACAAAAAGAGCTGTTATAAATATATATATTTTTTCACATATGGGACTTTTTCCTCCTTATTTCATCTCTTGTGGATGCATAGGCCTAATAGTGAGGTATAGGTCTATGCTGCTTTCCCAAATGATTGGAACATCTAAAAGCATCATCAAGGATGTATCACTACTTCCATCTTCTTGTAGCCTTTCCAACCATTGACATTTTCCTTCTTTGTAATCTTTGGTAATCTGATGGATGACCTCCTTTTCCTTTTCTTTGAAGAATGTGGAGTTGATTCTGTCCTCTGCTGTGAGGCTAATAAGTCCCAGTAAGATGTTGCAGATTAAACTGAGTTCATGCCTCTTTTATAGCTTTCTTATCACTTATCTTATCTTAACCCTGGTTGTTAATTGACCCTATGCTCTGCTGTGATTTGCTGTGCTCCTAGGGTAGAATGTCTTGGTCCTATCTTCTTGGTTACTGACCACTGTGGACTGCTTCTATACTGGCCTCAATCAAGCTGAGACCTGGGAAAGACCTTATCTTAAAAAGACCAGGGTCTCCCACTGCATCTGGGGCCATCTCCAGTCATCCTGATTTATATCTAGCCTCTGGACCTAAATGGCTCCAGAGGAGAAAGTGAGAATGCTGACTTTGTACAGACCCCTCTAACTTAAATCCAATTTACTTGCAAGTCATGCCATTATCTTCCTGATGTCAAGGTCCTCTTTGTGGACTAGATAAATAACAACAACCTGGCTCTATCTCACACTTATGATCCAACAGGCTAAGGACAGAATCTTTCCAATTATCCAATTATTCAAATAGCTAGTGCTATGCAGATAAGCGTCATCTTAGAGCAGTATCTTTGGGTTCCTTTCTTTCCTATTCATGAGGTTTACTTGTGTACTCATCATGATCTCCCATGTGTTTTCTCCTCTAACTCCCACCCATGACTCTGGTTGTTCTTCCATGTAGTTCTAGCCTTGATGGAAGTTTTCCTACTACTTTTCAGATTTCCTTATCATTGATCTTCGTGGGGATTTAATTCTCTTCATGCTGGCACAAATAAAGGAAGATTAAAATGTAGTAGCTTGACAGGCATCTAATCTAATAAAATCCAATAAAAACATTTATTAAGCTCCTACTACATACTAGACACTTTGCTAAGCACTGACTTCAAGGAGCTTATAATTTAAATGGGGATACAACAGATAAAAAGAGGTAGGAAATCAAGTAGTAAGGGTGGGGACAGGACGTCAGTGGGTACCAGGAGTAGGGACATCTTTTTCTGTGGAGCTAAAATCAGGCAGAGCAAAAAATGCATATGGCCACATGTCATAGAAAGGCAATTTGGTACAATGAAATAATTCCCATAATCAGAGACAAAAAGCCCAGGTTTGAATACCAGTCCCTACAACCCCTGGTGCCCTATAGTCCCATGTTTACTCCAGATATCTTCCAGCCTGCACTCCTGTTGCTGCTGCTGTTCCAAGAAGAGCTGGAGATTCCAAGATGGAATAAACCACCTGATTCAAGATTCCCTCAAGATCATGAAGCCTCATTTTCACCGTGGTCATTTTCTGTCCTGATGTCTTATAATTTATCCCTCATTCTTTCTCCCTACCTATCTCTCCTCTGAGAATTTTAATCAAATTAATATTACCACAGTCTTTGGGAATGAAATGCAAATCTTTGTAACTTCCCAGGCTTTAACTCCCTTCCCTGGTCACCAGTTCCTTATGTTGTCTTCTCTACTAGACCATAAGGTCATTGAGACCAGGGACTGCCTTGATTTTGCATTTTTATTCCCAGAGCTATTTGGCTCATAGTTGGCATTTAATAAATATTTGTCATTTATTATTTCATTACTACATATGTGGGCTCTGTCAAGTTAGTTTTATTTTCTGAGTCTCAATTTCCTCAGGTGTAAAATTAAGAAATTGAACTGGATAATTTCCTCCCTCCCTCACTGAATATGTAACTGGAGTCTGACAAATGTGCAGTCACCATCAGCTTGTGCATTGATGAAACTTAGGAAGATTCTGAAGTTTACCGGGAAAGATAAACTACAAGAAACTGAGGTCCTTTCTCAAACTGAACTACCAAGTATTCAAAGTCTACTACTGCAGAGACCACAATTCTAATGGTCTGGCCACATATTCCAAATGCCAAACACATATATGCCTAAAAGACTATTTTCCAGAGAACTCACAAGAAGACAGTGTTCACACAGAGGCCAGAAGAAGCAATACAAAGACACTCAAGTTCTCTCTGAAGAATTGTGAGTATTGATTATGAGTCATGGGTACTGGCACAGGACCACCCAGCATGGAGTGCATGGAGTGCATGCACAAAGAAGGTACTGTGCTGTTTTGAGAGAAGCAGAATTGCAGTAGCTCAAAAGAAATGTGAGGTGCACAAATCTAGAGACATCTTTACTCCAAGTGCACATCTGGACTATTTGTACCAAACCTGTGGTAGAGCCTCCTGAGCTCATATTGGACTGATCAGTCACAAACAATTGACCTCAACATTGTGAAGTCATTCTTCAAGCTCAATGGATCACCACCAAGATGCAACTTCCCTACCTAGAGAATATGGGAGTTTGTGTCCTGGAGAACTTTAATGATGTATGGGAAGTACTTGAGAAACTTGAGTACTTGAGTACAGACATTCTGCATTTAGTTTTGGTTGGCTAGTCAGGTGATGAAGAGGAGGGTTTTTGATTGGCTACAGAGGTATTCAAAAAGGCCTGTCAGCACCAACCTCTTACCCTTTTGAGTCATTCACTCTTGGGGATCTTATGACTCTCCCATATGGAATCTAGTGAAAGATGAAAGGTCTTAGGGCCTTCTCTTCCTCTGAGGCCATATATTCTGCCAAAATGGTTTCAGTCCTTAGCCTTTAAATTTGTTCTTTTCCATCCTAGGTTAAAAGAGTAAAGATCCTAAGATCTTGTGAGTTCATAAGTTCCAGAGCATACCTTTGGCATTCTGACATTCTAGATCCCGAGTTCCAGTTCCAATGCAACATCAGTGCCCAGGGGACTAAAGAATGGCCTTTGGTAACAAAGACCAGTGGAAGCTAAGAATAAGACAAGGACTCTCAGTTATACCAAATCTGGACATAACTTGATGTGACCAACACTCTGTTGCAATTGAGCTGTTATAAGAATTTAATCCTGACTCTTATTTTATTTTGTTTTTAAATTTTTAAATAGAAAGGGTTCTCCTCTTCGCACTAAAATGATGCGCTGGCTCTGAAGAGGGCATGGTTTCAAATCACACCTCCAATGTTAATCTTTGTGTAATCTTTGGCTTAATTCCTTGGTCCTCAGTTTCTTCATATGTAAAATGAAGTTGAACTAAACAGACTTGGAGCCCCTTCTTTTTTTTAAGCCTCTGGTTCATGCTTTTCCATGTGATTTTTGCTTTGTCTCCATCCTACAAAGAACGATCAGGGAATTTTCTAACTCATTTCCCTTTTATACATATATAACTTGAAGATTTCCAGTGAGATCCATGGTGTCAGGCAGGCAAATTATTTTTTACGGGCTGTCACCTTATACGCTGTGGCTGTTAATGTCAGGAGATTAGAGGTGCCTGCTCTTTGTATTTCTACAATAGAAAAACTTCATATTGTCACAGAAATATTTTGGTTTCTTAGGCCAAGGGACCAAGGGTAGCTGTCATGGTTATGTTCAGATTTGTGGTCAGAAAGTCTATGAAATAGATCCTAGCATTTATCCACTCAGCTTATAGAGACTTTCATGAGCCACAGATCCCAGGAAGGTTCAACAGTTCATGCAAGAGAGCAGGGACATTCTGCCAGTCAAGTGAAGGCATCAGGAAAAATTGTCTTTTGCTGCAAAAATATATGGCTTATGGGTTAACACAATGAAGGCAGTAAAGTTCTTGGTGCTCTTCCCCTCTTCCTAGCATATGTAGGGCACTGGTCTGTTTTTGTGTAGTAGTTCTGGTGAAAAAAAAAAAACTGTCAGCAATAAGGTGAATTAGATATACTCAGTTAATAAGGGAGGAGCCAAAATAATAACCACAGAGGGCAGTGCCATGCTGATGAGAGTTCAAGCTAAGCTTCTCACAACTACCTTAGCCTGTTGTTGTTTATGCCTTGAACTATTAACTGTGAAGAATATGTCAATGATAGGCCATTCCAGTGGAAAACTTCATCAGAATCTAAATCCTCCTGAAGTTGACCCCACTTACAATTCTCTGCTTACCCCTAGAATCTTATTTGACAGTTAATTACAGTTTGCCTGAACTATTGAACTTCATGCCTCACAGACTAGTACAAATTCTCCAACAAAATAAATTTAGCTTTGCTTCATCTGAATTAAAAGGTTGAAGCTTTCATGAGGAAGCTGGACTCTATGCCCTCTTCTTTGAAAAATGAAGGCTCTCCAATGCATGACTTCTCTGTTGAAAACCCAGTTGTGACGGTGCCTAGAGAGTAGTAGAAAACACGCAAGTAAAAAAGAAACAGTCCACTAATTGCTGCATACCCCATTCTGAAGTCTAAATTTCCAGGAAATTCATGAAGGGCAGTGTTCTTAGTTCGAAACGAACTCTATTTGTAATTAGTAAGAGATTTTTCACCTTTAACTTGGGCCTAGAGTTTTTAATATGGGGTGGCTAACAAGGTAAGAAGGGAGCTGATGCAGCACTATGTCCTTGATAACCTCTTTAGGTCCCAGGTTCTCATGGCTTAATTAGACTCTGCATGAGAGATGCCTTTTAAGGTAATTTGGATTCTGCATTTGAAGGTATGTGGAGGGAAGAGAAAACGTGACTAACAGATATATAGCCTTCTTTTAGCTTTTGCCTTTGAGGAGAATATGTTTTAAACTTTTTACCTCCATATCATCCTTTGAAATTAAGCAAGAATTCAGATCCAGAGTTCAGAAAACAGGAAATACTGTCACATGAGTCATTTGAAATAGCTTTAAAAGAGTACTTTTTAAAAAATCGTGGAATGTCTAGTTTATTTAACTTAGTCTTTAGATTAAATTGCTTCATGAAATAACTTTGAGTATGTCCTTACTAAATCTTTGCAAACATGATGTGTAGTATCAGATATAGGCAGAAGAAGGTAAGAAAAAAGGAAGAGGAAACATCACAGAGATAGTTATCAGGATTGATACTTGAACCTTAAGTACTCATACTTATAAAGGGGAAAAGAGAAGAGGTAGAAAGGGAAGTATCTAAAATTTAACTACTTTAAAGCAATACAAAATCTTAAATCTGACCTCAGCAAAAGAAATATTTTAAATTAGGAGCTAATAAAGCTGAAAATGCCTCTCAAAACTGCTCTCTAGAAGTATCATTTTAGAATCAAATGTTCCAAATAACTGTCTGCTTTAAAGCCTCAAAACTCTACTGCAATAATGAAAATGTTGTGTATATGCAGCACCATGGAGGTATATGTGTTGTGTCCTGATGGAGGCCAGATCTCATCACCTTCTCTGATCACCCTACAAATCCAGTCTGGGTCTGGTATTTGTCTTCTTGATGAAATGTATGTTGCTTTTTCTTCATCTAAGTAAAGAATAACTGGGTGTTGTAACTTAAGGGGCACTTGTAAGGACTTTCTCCAAATTGATACTACAAACGTGCCTCTCTACTTCTGTGCCTGACATTTCACTACTTAAAATCTATTCTTTGGGCTGTCAGCTATTCTTGAGTGTCTTTAGGACTGGGAGCCTCCAGAAGTACCCGTTAAAGCGCAAAAATTGCTGGAACAATGTATGTTATATTATTATCAGCCAATGTCACCATAAAATGTGCTAGCTAATTGTGGGTCTTCAAAGAATGATGTATAAGAAAGACAATTTATGTTCAGAAAATAAGGTATTTGAGTACAGGGGATTTCCTGGATAAGTTAAACATTTGAAAAGAGAAGTAACAGTGTCTCTGGGCAGTGCAATTGTGGTGGTTGGTAAGTATCAAGGAAGCATTTGACATCTAGTATGTGGATGGCAAAATTTAATGATGGATGTCACTGAAGACAAACCTCTTGTGTTTGCCTAGTGTGGGTCCTGGTCCTTAATATAAAAGTTGCAATTGAAGTGAAATATTGGTAATTACTATTTGGGCAAGACTTTACATTGTTGAGTTCCATGATGGAGGGAGTCAAAAGATTCCCCAAAAATAAAATTTGGAAGTGGATTTTATTGCCGAGGGACTGCCGGGGTCACATACCCAAATCAGACAGTGAGTTGGCATGGACAGTGTGCTGGTTTTTAAAGAGATTCCAATATTCAGGTTATGTAAGCCGAAACTACAATCAAAGATTGATCAGTGTATATTTGAATTTCCCTCAAGCTCAAAGTTTACCCTAGGCTGAGGGACAGGAAACCTAGAATGGGCAGAGATGGGAGGTTCTGGTCGGGGCAGGGGGCAAGGGATGGAGAAATATCCAGTGATCTGGTGGGGGAAGGGGACTGGGGAGGATAGAGAACTATCCGGCAGGGATTTTACCCTAGGCTGAAATTCCTGCTCATGGATCAGTTGGGGGAGGGAAGGGTGGAGTTGTGCTCTACAACATCAGATCCAAGATGGTGTTCTCATATACACAGGTAGACTGTTGTTGCTTCTGTTGTTTTTTTCTACCACCAATTCCAAAATGCTGTTTAATTTATGGAATAAAAAAAGTATTTTAATAATAAAATAATAAATAATAAAATAATTTTTAAAAAAGTAGAATCACAGAATGTCAGAGCTAGTTTAATCACCTCATTTCATAGTTGAAGAAACTGAGGTCTACAGAAATTCAAAATGTCACAAAAATAACATATCTAGCAAATTATAGAACAGAGGGTAGAAACCATATGTTGTGATTCTGAAGCCCAAACTCTTTCTCATATAGCACTCTGTAGGCTCATTCATTTTAGCCATTGGTGCATATTGAACAAATTTTACTTCCACAATTTCTTGCTACTTAAAGCACACCTTTTATGGGGCAGCTAGGTGGCCCAGTGAGTAGAGCACCAGCCCTGGGGTCAGGAGGACCTGGGTTTGGATCCAGCCCCAGACACTTGACACATAAACACAAAAAACTAGCTGTGTGACCTTGGGCAAGTCACTTAACCCCAATTGTCCTTCCCTCCCCCCTATAAAAAGCAAAAACCAAAACCAAAACAAACAAACAAACAAAAAAACCACACCTTTTTACAAGAGAGTACTATAAGCATGTATTAAGTTCCCCCTAAGCAAGGAAAACTGCACTAGGCCCTGAGGAAAGATACAACATTTACTTTAGATTGATCTTTCATTAAGAAACTAGGAATTTATTGGCAGATAAGACAACTCAGTTTTCTTATTCTTGGTCCCTCTCCATTCACTCCAAGATTCAGCTATATTCATCTTCCTGTTTTTCCTTCAGACACTCCACCTCTCCACTTGTACTTTTTAATTGACCATTCCCCCAGGACTAGAATCTTCTTCTATTTCACCTCTGTCTTCTGGCTTCCTTGGATTACTTTCAAATCTTCCCTTCTGCAGGAAGCTTTTCATGTTCTGTTCTTACTTGCCACCCCTGCCAGTGTCTTTCCTCTTTGACTGCCTTCTATTTACACTTTCTAATCTTGCATATACAGTCATTTGTGTGTTATTTTCCCTATTAGAATGTGAACTCTTTGGAGGTAAGGACCCAGTTTTTGTCTTTCTTTGTTTCACTAGCACTTAACACCATGCCTAACATACAGTAACTGTTTAAAAAATGCTTGTTGAATGATTGGTAAATTTAGATTATTAATTATAGTAGATAATAAATATAAATTTTATTCTGAAACTACTCCTTTAATTAATTTTAATTTTTTTTCTTCCTCCATTAATGGTATTCAAACAACTTTCAGAATAAGAACTAAATTGGAGCTTGGTTAAAACTGTATTTTCTTCTTTCTCCATCCTCTGATTATTTTGTTGAGTCTATATATGTAGTTGTAAGAAATTTGTCTTCCTAATAGGATCTGTGCTTTCTGATATTTTGTTCCTAGAGGAGCTTGCCAAGGTATTCACTGTAATGGAGGAAGAACATAGAATCATAAACTTTGAGTACTTGTTGACAGATGTTTTCCCCTATGGCCTAAGGCCTAAATCTCAGTAATAACAATAATCATGTTTAAGGGGCAAAGTAATCTCCAGGAGTAAAACTGGTATTTTTTCATCTTAATGGACACGGCTGTTTGGGAGAGATGTAATATCCCATTTCATTTTCGTGTACCACCTGGGCAATTTGTCTTCCATAAGAATGACCGAGGGTAACTGGAATGAGAAATAGCATGCAAGCATTAGTGTGGAGGAATGGAGGAAGACTTACCATTAAACAGGAAATATAATAAGTTTAAGGAAGAAACACGAAGTAATCTTTTAACTAAAACCTTTTTACAACCTCTGAGAATTGTGACCAGAGGACGTTGTTGAAGCAAATTTTCAAGTATGATTTGAAACAAGTTTCATAATGTGGGCTGACATTTCATAGTATTTCCCAGAATGGGAAGCTACATAATAAGTATAAGATTAGTTCCAGAGGGTCAATAATTCTTCGCAATCTTTATATAAAGGGGAACAGGGGACATTCTCATTGAACATGATGAGCTTACCAGGTAGTGAACCTTTGTTTCCAGTATTTCAAGATGGAAAGATACGCCATCACTTTAGAGAGTGTGCCCATTGAAACCTTGTTGAGTGGCCAGAAGAGAGCTATTGATTTGGATTCAGAGAACAGGACTGCCCCTAAGATTACATGATTTGCAAGGATTATGGGGACAATGGGCTCTGTTGGAAGAGCTACTCCTCTGGTATAGACTCCAAAAGAGAGATAGAAGACTGCTCTCATCCTGATTTTTAAAAATGTTTTCCTTTTTCACTGTGTAGACCAGAAGAGGGTAGACCTGTGTTATTGCTGAGGTAGATGAAAGGGAGAGACAATACATATGCAAAGTATCCTTCTCCTAGAGGAAGTTACTGATAGCTTTGAGAGAGAAGTACACAGGAGTTCCACAGTTTTCTGAGCATAAATCAGAAGCACAGAATCTGAGAGTAGATTGTTCTGTCCAGAGATTATAGCAAATAGGAGGATGGTTCTGCAAAAGCACATGGCAATATGTGCCTATGTTACCTGAGAGGAGAGTTTATGAGCAATACTCCTGATGCTTAGACATCTGTGTAGAGAAGGTAAGATTTTGTTTGTCTAAGTTTCTTAAAATTCAGCCTTTTAGAGAAGATAAATGTCTTAGTATCAAACTTGGCATTGTCTCATGACTAATCCCATGTTTGAGATTAGACTCACACAGAATTAAATTCAGAAACTGTGATTTTATTGATACAGAAAACTCCCAGATAAGGAAATTTCTCATACCAGTGCAGGTCAGCATCTTGTTTGCAACTTTTAATGTTAGAAGGTTGCACAGCTAGTACATGATAGAGGCAAGATAAAGAGGAATAAAGAAATTACAATTAGAGCTAATCCAAATTGAAATGGATTATCCCCCCTAGAATTCTTCAAGAAAGGGTGAATGAATAGGTGTATGGAATGAGGTGGGGGGGGGGATTGTGTAGATATAGGTATACTGGATAGCCTCCAGGTTCTTCTTCATCGCTGAGAGCCTATGATTCTACAAATTTTCTCTATTAATTGTTGTGCTGGGAAAAGGTTATCCTTCCCTGTGGGATCTATTGCTAGACATAGAAATATTAATCTAAAGAGGCAACAGTTCTGAGTAACAGAGAAAGGATAGAAATCAAAAGTTTTATTCTAGAATCTCATTCTTACTCATTCTAAGGCATAAGCCTGGGGGCATTTCTTTGACTGATTTGTTTTCCTAATGTGTGAATGGTATTGAAGGAGCCCTTAATTTTTCATTGGTTTATAAGTGAGATTCATATATAAAGTGATCTTACTTTTCACAGAAGAGGAAATTTTAAAATTATAAAATAAATTGAGTGTCACCTAAAGGTCAATGGAGGAGCACCCATTGTGTGTGATCAGGCTACAACACATCAAAGATAACCAAGGGTTAAAAGGGTTTATTTGGAGAGACCATCAGAAAAAGAAAAGATGGGCCTGTAATATAATGGGAGTGAGACATATAGGCAATGGAAGCCTGTGTCTACTATTGGAACCCAGTGCCTAAAATCAATGTGAGATCTAGAAGACTGCTGGCACATTCCATAGATTCCCTGAAGAGAATATAGAACATAAATGGGAGGAACATGGGGTAGGGAGGTGGAGGAGGCACAGGCAAATTTTATTCTGTCATTGGAGAGACTACATACATGAATAAAATCATAGCATATTATCATATAAAATTAAACAAATCTACTCCATTCCACTTTTCTGTCCCTCAGACCACATAGCTTTAAAGAAGGAAAAAGTGTTGAGGCTTAAACGCAGAGATGCCAAAAAGCTATTGAGGTGGGGGTTCTGCCCACCTAAAAACTGTTGAGGTTTCATGATGTGTTGTGGTGAAACTGGCTCAAAGAATTCAGAGTCAGACCACCTCTAATCCAAGTATAGACATTTATTGAGATTGACGCCTCTCATGAAGCAGGCTAAATTCCAAGAGGAACCAGCAACTTTAGAGAAAGCAAGACCGATTTTTATAGAGTAAAGATGCAATTACATAACAGAAATTTATATAGAATAGAGGAATATAATTACTATTAAAGAGGCAGGAGGAGTTTGTTAAAGGATTAGGTAATGGAGGAGGGGTCCCATCTATGGTTAGTGGTTAAACATTCTGGTCATTCTGCCCTCCAACAGGCTAGCTATTACGGTCCTGTCTGGTGAAGACAGATAGTTAGGTATTGTGGTCTTGTCTTGGGCAAGATTGATGATGTGATTGTGATTGAATATAAGAACACACCTGTTTCTGTGGGAATGGGTCTGGGGGCAGTGATCAGGCAGAGGCAGTAGTTAGGTTCCCATCACATGGACACACCTACTGTTTCTGTGGGTACTAAGAGTTCAGGAATACACCTGTTGTTCCAGTGAGCAATGAGGCACATACAAAGAAGTTAGGACATTGGTGGGCTAGTGAGGTAGGTACAGTGGGCCAGCTGTTCAATGGGGCCAGGCCTATAATGAAGTTAGAATATTGGGACCGGTGGCAGCTTTATTAAGATTCCATCTAAAGGATATATAGTGCCTTTCCTCACCCTCCGGCTTTTCTATTTATCCTAAGTGTATGGCAGCAATCTGTTACAAAAATAAAATGAGACAAAAAATCAAAACCAAACCAAACCAAAACAAACAAAAACCAATAACCTCTCTAAAACAGAAACTATGAACCAAAGATAAAGAAATGTTATCTGTTGCTGAAGTAATTTGTCATAGATGAGTCTGATCTAGGATGCACAGAATCTAAAATAAGGTAAAAAATAAAACATGACAAAAATAAGATCCCCCACTTCTACACTATCAGTAGAGAGGCTACACTAGCAAACCCAAGGACATGACATGGGCTTATAACAAAACAGAACCCATATAACCCAATCTCCCCTCCTTTTACAATGCCATGGAGATCTTGACTCTGGGATATGGAAATTTGTACCCTTACCATGACAGATAGGTGGCTGTAGCCCCTCAAGAACGAAAGTCTACTGAGAGCAATAACCCTGTATCCCCAGTGATATAAAATTCTGAAGTGCCAGTGCTATGCAAAAGAACTAAGTGAAAAGGGAATGAGACTGGACATTAAGACAAGACATGGTGTGTGGGGGGTGGAAAGGGATTATGCAACATTCCTCTAAGCTTAAGGAGAAGAGTTCAATATCTGGCTTGGACCAGTTCTGACCACCTAAAAGTCATTTGGGGGTAGAAACCTAGGCTTGTATATTGTGAGTTGCCTTGCATGAAAGGAGTCTGAGACACCAATACCCACCCCCCCCCCCCAAGGAAATCACAAACAGAGGGGTAGGAATCAGAAAGTGATCAGTGGGAAAAATATGAAAAAAAAAAACAACCAAAAACACTGAAGTTATCAAAGATTTCAGGAAGACAAAAACTTAAAAGATCTTGAACATAAACACATAAATCAAGAGGAAAAATGATAATAACAGAAGAAAATATGTCCTCCACATCTAGTAAATGAATTCAGGCATCTATCAATAAGTACTACAAAACAAAAGAAGAAGATCTTCTTGAGCTTGATAAGACAGAGTGTATAATTTGAGGAGAATAAAGAACCACAACATATTGTTCCTGAGTGGTTTAAAAGAGAAATGAGAATTATGAGAGAAAAATTTATGATCTTCACAAAATAATTTTTAAAAATGCAAATAGAAAAACTGGAATCTGTAATGGCAAGACTAACAAAAGAAGAGAGAGTAGATTTGGAACTAAATATGCTAATATGAAGGACAGTTTTAGAAAAGAGAAGCAAAATAAAATAACATTAAATGAAATTATGCTGGCTGGCAGAACCAAGATGGAAGAATAGAGAACAGCTTTGAAAACATCCCAAATTGAATTATGGAGTGTCACAATTAACAAAATGTCAGAGTAAAATATTTTTTCCATTCCAAAACAATTTAGGAGGTTAGAAGGAAAGGTCTGTGACATTGAGATAGGGGCTGGCCTGGAGTCATGCAGCAGCAACACCAATTATGACCATTGGATGTAGTGGTAAAAACTACTGTTTCAAGAGCTCTCAACCCAGATACAGAAGACTGGACAACTAGTCAGAAAGAGACCCCTGTATTAGCATTGAGCATAGATCTGGGCACTGTTGGGCAACTCCATTGAGCATGGCAACTTCTCGGTCTCAGTCTCAAGTCAGAGATGCATACTAGTGCTTGTAGTCACAGGAGATCAAGGCCCCTGTAGAGCAACAGTACTTGCAGTCACAAGGGAGAATGGGCCGTGAGAAACAATAGTGCTTGCAGTTGCAAAGAGATCGGGGTCTCTTCTTGAATAAGAATAAGAACACAAATCAAGAGAGCAGCAAATACACCTCACTCTGTATCACATCACCTTGGAAATACCAGAAATTTACAAACTCCCAAAACTAGGTCAGAAAACAGTAGCACCAATAAGAATGAAGTTTGGATTATTTCCTCCACCCTCAAGTGAGCATAGCCCAACTTTAACATAAAATTCAAAGTCAAGAAATTGGCTGGAAAAAGGAATAGAAAAAGAGCCTGTCCATAAAAAGCAAGCAAACAAACAGACAAAAAAACCTACTAGGGTGACAAGGAAGATCAAAACACAAACTCAGAAGATGACAATGATATGAAAACAAGTATAAGCAAAACTTCAAATTAAAAAAAAAGACAGATTGGAAATGAGCCTCAAAAAAATTCATGAAAAAGCTAAACAAGGAGCAAAAAAGTGATTTGGAAAATCAGAGTAGAAGAGGAAAAATCTGGAAAGAAATGATTATGATGAAAGAAAATTATGCAAAGAAAATTGACAGCTTGCTGAAAGAGTCATAAAAACAACTGAAGAAAATCACAACTTAAAAAACAGAATTGGCCAAATGGTAAAAGAGGTGCAAAATATTATTAAAGAAAATAACTTGGGTGGCTAGGTGGCGCAGTGAGTAGAGCGCCGGCTCTGGAGTCAGAAGGACCTGAGTTTGATCTGGCCTCAGACACTTAACACAAACTAAAAAAACCTAGCCATGTGACGTTGGGCAAGTTACTTAACCCCAATTGCCCTCCAAAAGAGAAAAAAAGAAAAGAAAAGAAAGGAACTCATTTAAAAACCATAATAGGTCAAATGGGGAGGTGGGAAGGGGAAGAGAACATACAAAAAAAATCACAGAGTAAAATAATTCCTTAAAAATTAGAAATGGCAAATGAAATCTACTGACTCTATAAGCCATCAAGAAACAACAAAATAAAGTGAAAATAATGAAAAATAGAAGAAAATTGAAATTTCTCATGAGAAAAATTAATGACTTGGAAAATAGATCAAGGAGAGATAGCTTAAGAATTATTGGACTACCTGAAAGCCATGATGAAAAAAAAAGTGCAATCATTATGTTTTAAGAAATTATGAAGGAAAATTGCCCTGATATCTTAGAACCATAGGGCAAAATAGAAAATACTTCAAGCAGCCAGAAAGAAACCATTCAAATGCTATGGAGCTATAGTCAGAATCACACAAGATTTAGTAGCTACCAGATAGAAGGAGAGGAGGGCTTAGAAAAGGGTAAGATGGAAGGCAAAGAAGCTAAGATTATAGACTAAAATAACCTTCAAAACCAAACATAAACTTTTGAAGGAAAATATAAATTTAATGAAATAGTGTATTGTCAAGCATTCCTGAAGAAAAGATAACTAAATGAATACAAGACTCAAGAAAAGTATAAAAGGATAAATATGAAAAAGAAATAAGCAACAAGTTAAAATATTTACTTCCATGTATGGAAAGAAAATACATGTAATTTCTAAGAAATTTGACATTACTTGGACAATTTAAAGAAGTCTACATAGCCAGACCATGGTGTTTAGTCAATTATGTTAGAATGATCTCAAAAAAACAAATGGAGGGTGAGAAAGAAGCATGCATGGGAAAAGTGGGAAGGAGAAGAATGGAGGAAATGTTCTCTCATAAAAGGGGTATACAAGGAATAACTTTTACAATGGAGGAGAAGCTGGAGGGGGCAGGGTGATACTTGAACCTCACCCTCCTCTGAACTGGTTTGAAGAGAAAGTTCATGCACACATACACACACTCAGTCATTTCTTAGTCATGCCCAACTCTTTGGGACCCATTTGGGGTTTTCTTGGCAAAGATACTGAAGTGGTTTGCCATTTCCTTCTCCAGTTTATTTTATAGATAAGGAAGCCAAGGCAACCAGAGTTAAGAGACTTACCCCAGGTCATAGAGCTAGTAAGGGTGTGAGACCAGATTTGTGTTCGGATACTCCTGACTCTAGGATCAGTGGTCTATCAATTGTGCCACCTAAGTAACCTTTTGAATGACTTGTTAAAGTTAATATTCAGTTTTTATTCAGCCATGTCTGACTCTTCATGACCTCATTTAAGATTTTCTTGGCAAAGATACTGGAGTGATTTGCTATTTTCTCCTATAGCTCATTTACAGATGAGGAAACTGAGGCAAACTGTAAAGTGACATGCCCAGGTCACACAGCAAATGAATGTCTGAGGTCCAATTGGAACTTATGAAGATGAGTCTTCTTGATTCACTCTATCCACTGTGCCACGTAGTTGGGTATAGAAATCTATTTTACCTAACAAAGAAGTAAGAGGAGGGGATAAGAGAAAAGTGAAGAGGCATTGATAAGAATGAGGGCCAATTAAGGGAAGAAGTGTTCAGAAGCAAAACAGACTTTTGAGGAGGGGGGGGGGACAGAGAGGGAAAGAGGGAGGGAGGGGGAGAGAGAGAGAGAGAGAGAGAGAGAGAGAGAGAGAGAGAGAGAGAGAGAGAGAGAGAGAGAGAGGAGAGAGAGAGGAGAGAGAGACTAATAAAAATCCTGAAGAGAAATGAGTAATGAGAGGAGGGGAGGAAGGGATTGGGGTAAGGGGAAGAAGAATAGCAAGTTGTACATAATAGATTGGCAGTTTCACACGCAATCATCTTTTTATTTTCTATTCTACCGTGTTATAGAAATGCTAAGGGGGTTGGACACCTGGTCCAAAAGAGAGTACAATGGATCCTTTGTTGACACTGGGTACAGGAAGTACTGACTGGCAACTCTGTTACCTATATACAGTTTGGAGTCATAATTCCAGGGCAGAGAAGAGCACTGAGGGTCAGTCACAAGGGCGTGGGGGCCCTGTTCATAGTTCAAGGCAAAAAGGAGCACCAGTGTGCGTGTCTATAGGATATTGGGGCCTTTCTTGTGTAAAGACCAAGGTGCAGCACTAGGAGAACAGTGACCAAATCTCTCCCCAAATCACACCAACTTGGATGCACCAAAAGCTGTATATCCTAAGAACTAGCTCTGAAAACAGTAGCACCAAAAAGTTTAAAGATTGGAACAGCACCTCCCCACCCCCAGGTGAGCAGAGCACAACTTTACAATAGAGTTCAAAGTCAAAAATGAGTAGAAAAATGAGCAAAACTATTTAAAAAATAATAATTTGATCATAAAAAGCTACTACAGTGGCAGGGAAGACCAAGACAAACTCAAAAGAATACAACAAAGTAAAAACAGATACAAACAAAGCCTCAAAGATAGGTGCTAATTAGATGCAAGCACAACAAGCATACCTGGAAAAGTTAAAGAAAGAGATAAGAGTGGTGGAAGAAAAATTGGGAAAAGAAATGACAGTGATGCAAGAAAATTATGAAAAGAGAATTAAACAGCTTGGTAAAAGAGGCATGAAAATTCACTGAATAACTACTTAAAAACACAAATGTCCAAATAGAAAGAAGTACAAAATCTCACTGAAGAAAATAATTCCTTAAAAATTAGAATTGAGCAAGTGAAAACTAGTGACGAGACACCAAGAAAAAAATAAAACAAAGGCAAAAGAATCAAAGAATAGAAGATAATGTGAAATATCTCATCAGAAAACCAGTGGTGGTGGTGGTGGTTGTTGATCTTTGTTCTCAAAGAGGACCAAAATCACATCACTATCCTAAAGTCAAATTTCAGTGTGTCTAACTATGGCTGATCAGACCAATGTGAGCTCAGAATGCTCTACCATAGGACAGTCTCTAAATTTGCACATGCTGTGTTTCCTTTGAGCTGTTTCAATATGAGCTGTTTGCTCATAAAGGACAGCACCTTCTCTGATTTTGGCACACCATGCTAGGCTGTCCTGTGCCAATGTCTCCTATGTCATACAATCAATTCCAAAGTTCTTAAGAGAGACCTTGATAGTGTCCTTGTATAGCTTCTTCTGACCACCATGTGAATGCTTGTCCTGTGTGAGTTCTCCATAAAATAGTCCTTTTGGCAAGCATACACTTTGCATCTGAACAACGTGGCCAGCCCATTAGAGTTGTGCTCTCTGAAGCAGAGTCTGAATGCTTGAAGGACTAGTTCAAGAAAGGACCTCTGTGTCTGGTATCTTTTCTTGCCAAATAATCTTCAGAATCTTCCTTAGACAATTTAAATGGGAGCAATTCAGTTTTCTGGCATGGGGTTGGCATACTGTCCAGGTTTCATAAGCATACAACAATGAGATTAGCACCATGATTCTACAGACCTTCAGTCTGGTAGTCAGTCTAATATCTCTTCTCTCCCATACAGATATCTCCTCAGAGCCTCCCAGACACTGAACTAGCTCTGGCAATGTGTGTATCAACCTCATTATCATCCCTGGAAAGTACACTACCAAGGTAAGTGAAATGCTTTCTATGAGAATGAACAGGGCATCAAGGTCAGCTTCTGCACTGATGATGAATTCTTCATCTTGAAAAGGCTGCAAGCCAAGACCAAAGTGGAGGGAATGTTGGTGCATGGTTTTCTGTCTGCAGATGATTGTACACTCAGAGCAACCTCTGAAGGTGAGATACAACAAATTATGGATCAATTCTCTTTCGCTTATGTTAATTTTGGCCTAACAATTAACACCAAGAAAACATAGATGCTCCATCAGCTACCACCATTCAACACCGTCCATACACAGAACCATTGATTATAGCAAATGGAGAAGTTTTGAATTAGGAAATCAATTGACCTGAAAAATAGATCAAAGAGAGATAATTTAAGAACTATTGGACTACATGGACCCCATGACCAAAGAATAAGCCTAAACATCATATTTCAAGTAATTGTATAGGAAAAGGGCTCAAATATCCTATACGAAGAAGGTAAAATAGATATTGAAAAAATCCACCGATCACTTCTTGAAAGAGAATCCCAAAATGAAAACTCAATGGAAATACTGTTGCCAAATTGCAAAGATCCTACTTCATGTAGCCAGAAAGAAACAATTCAAATATTGTGGAGCTACAGTCAGGATCACACAAGATTTAGCAGCTTCCACATTAAAGGAACAGAGGTCTAAGAACATGATTCTCCATAAGGCAAAGGAGCCAGGATTATAACCAAGAAAAACTTACTCAGCAAAACTGAATATAATATATCCAGGGGCTGGGGGGTGGGAGGAGGGAATGAACATTTAATAAAATGGAGGACTTTTAAATATTCCTGATAAAAAGATCAGGACAGAATCGAAAATATGACATTCAATCACAAAAGAAGCATAAAAAAGTAGACATAAAAGAGTAATCACAAAAATCTCAGTAAAGTTAAACTGTTTACATTCCTATATAGGAAGATAATTCACATCAAATCCTAAAAACTTTATTATTAAGGTGGTTAAAATGGAATTTACAGAAACAGAAGACATGGATGTGAGCTAATTATGTTAGAACTATCTCTAAAAAAATAAATGAAGGGGTGAGAAAGAGGGATGCATTGGGAGAAAGGGGAAGAGAGAGGTAGAATGGTAAAATTTTTTTCTTGCATAAAAGAGGTACACAAGGAAGAGCTTTTATAATGGAGAAGAAATTGGGATGGATGGTTGGCAATACTTGAATCCCATTTCTCATCATAATTGGTTCAAAGAGAGAAGAATAAATACACACACTCAGTTGTGTATAGAAATGTAAGTCACTCAGGGAAATAGGAGAAGACTGGAATAAGAGAAAGGAGAGAGTGTTAAAAAAAAGAGAACATATTAAGAGAAGCAGTGGTTAGAAGCAAAATAGATTTTTGAGGAAGGAATAGGTAAAAAGAAATAGAGAAGAAGAAATAAGAAAATGCAATGGACAGAAAAGCACAGTTAGTAATCATAACTGTGGATTTGAATGGGATGAGCTCACCCATAAAATGGAAGGAGATAGCAGAATTGATTAGAATCTAACATTCAACACTGTATTGCTTGCAAGAGACAGAAAAACACAGACAGAGTTAAAATAAAGGACTTGTGAGTGAAATTGATAAAGACTGAGAAAATAATATCTGAGCAAACTGATTTATTAATAAACCATGTTGTTGCATAACATACTGGATCCAAGGCCCCTCAGTAGGCACAAGGACATCAAATGATAGAGAACAAAACTTTCCTATATATAATATGAGGAAGAAATCAGGTTACATAATCTTGAGAAACAAGGGCATTTCTACTTTCTGATTGGCTAGAGTTTGACAAAATTGAAGGGTACTAACTGCAAGTTGTACAGAACATTTTTCAGTATTCATGAAATCATATGAACAAAGCTTTTACAGGAATATAGAACTTTAAGTAACAAAATAGATACTGTTCACAACATGGAATTGATTTGATTCTTTCAATTCCCCCTTGATCCTTGGAGAACCATTCCCCATGGATTACTTTAAAAAAGTCAACTGCATAATGAAGGTTCATTGTATACTCAGGATGAATATTTTGAACCATTATCAGATTATTAGGAATAAATTTTCAGCAGACTTTAGTATAACTAGTAATATAACATCTAACACAAAACCCAAATGGTAGTCAACATGCCTGCTCCTTGTTGCAAAAAGAATAGCCAAGAATACCAGGAAGAGGGGTCCTATCATGGGATATCTGCATCTTTTCTTTTCAGGAAATTGGATTTCTACTATAACCTATTATATTTTGTGGAGACTTGTTACAATATTCTTATTGATTATACAGGAAGAAGAAAACTGATTGATTATAGCATAGATCCCTCCTTGTGAAGAAGCTGTAGGAAGGTCTAAGAGCATATGGTTTTGTAAGACCATTTGTGCTAACAAATTCACATCAATTTGGAGGGAGGAGATGGACTCATTTGTGATTTGGGCTAGCTTCTCATTCTCAAGGAAGAGATTTCTAGCTTCCTGATCCAGAATGGCAACCCCCATTGTGGATCAGAAGGTCTTTATTCCTGGATTATGTTTGTTTACAGAGTTAGTGATGCATATACATCCATATTTTCTTGCTTTTGACACCATGCTCCTAAATTTCTAAATGTTTCTCCACCAGTCTTATAGAAGGATTGACAATTGATATTGACATAAATAAATAACTGACCTCCACACATCCCAAACTAGTCTAGGGAAAATGTGGTATAAACTGTTCTCCCCACAACTAAAAAACAAAACAAAACAAAACGAAAATCACAACCCTCTGAAAGAAATTTGAGGGGAGGGTCATTCCAAAATTTTTGTCATAACTAATAAAAATGGAACAATTATAAGAAAGAGTTGAAAAACTAATATATTTAGGTCTGAAATCTATTCCTTCTGTTTTACTGTAAATTTCAGCTCTGGCACAGTTAAATTTGGGAAAGAAAGATATTGTGTGCTCCTCTGAACAGTTCCAAAATTCAATAAATGATGAAAATTCAATGGATGAATGGTTGTTCTGTTTCTGACAATACAGAAAGTAAAATTTGGAAGAGGAATGTCTATCGGTAATGAGATTGTCCTAGTTTTTGAAGAACTATAGTTCCATTAAGTTTTGCAGTTATATAATTATGATAAAGGTGGGACAAACTGCTTGGCCTTGGTTTAGTATCATTTATGGCTCTACCGGGACAATATAAATGACATAAAGCCAATATAAAAAGTCAAAAGGGTCCAATTATCTCCTTCAGAGTTGTCTTGTCTGACTGAGAATCATGTGGAGTAATGGGGAAAGCCACTCAAAGATCAGGTTAACCTTGATGAATATATTGGCATACCCAGCATCCATGAAGCCCTTTTGCTTTAAGATGATATAAAGCATGTTCTACTTCATCATGAAGTTTACTAATAGAATTAAGGCTTTTTAATCCACCTGGGAAGAGTGGAATCAAGTGGAAAGAGCAACCAGTAACAGCATCAGAATTAAAGAACAGTAAGGAAATGTGGGAGATTCCAAACATATGATAAGTATGATTGTGAGTCATAATGCAAATTTCAGGGTAAAAAGAACCCATTTTCCCATAATTGACAATTTTTCATTTCCAAGATTATTGTTAGAGTTTTTAACTGGGAAAGGAGAAATATCACTTGATAGCATTAAAATAAAGCAAAACAAAAGCATTCCCAGATACATTGTTATTACATGAAATGGTAAGAAGCAGCTTTTATATGGGCACAGTATCCTAGAAACTCTTTTCCTCCAATCTTGGTTGTAGTTGATCTGGTCAACAGTACAGAATGGCCCTTCCAGGATGGCTGAGTTGCAAGAAATTCTGATGTAAATGTTATTTCCAGGATGGAAGTTATGTAGCAAAACATTCAAGGGTCCAGTTTGTACTGCAATTCCTGCTTTGGGAAGTTCCTTCAATATATTTTGTCTCCTGTATATAAGAATCAACAGATGCATCTCCTGTGAACAATGATACATAGACTGGGGAGAAGGATTTCACTTTTATGGGAGATTGGCAACACAGCATTTCAAAAGGAGAGAGGTGTAATTCCACCCCCATCCCCACACCCACCATTTTCTTAGCAGATAAAATGAATCAAGGGAAAGTACATCAGCCACTGTGAGTGAGTTTCAGAACATAATTTACCAATAAGAGTTTTAAGTATTTGTTCATATACTCAGCCTGATCTGAATTCTGGGGGTGATAAGAAGTATGAAATTTAGGAGTAATCCCAAGGCAAGAGTAAATTTGACAGTATCAAACAAGTGAAATGATATCCCCATCTGCATCAATATGCACTGCTGGACTATATGTGGGCACAGTCTCTTTATGAAGGATTTTAGTAACAAAGTTAGTTGTAGTTTTAGGACCCGGCAACATCTCAACCCAATGAGTAAGCTGGTTTACAGTAACACAAACTTTATAGTGTCCAGCTTTGAGCATGTATATAAAATCAATTTGCAAGTGTTCAAATGGAGTGTAAACTAATGGACATCCACTAAAAACAACTGTTCAGAAGGCAAGTTAGTTAAAGTTACTGATAAGTGGGGCAGGCAGCACAAATATGAGCTGCAACTGTGTTAATCCCAGGGACAACTCATGCCCACTATATTGTATTGACTATTCCTTTAGTATCACAATGTCCTCCTTTATAAGCAGACACACATACTGGTGATGGAAGTTCTGAGGGAGAGGTGGCTTACCTCCCACAGTCCAGAGACCTGTTTTGTGTTAAATCATGATTTCCATTTTTTAATCTCAAGGCTGCTGTAGACAAGATGGAAATTATCATCAGTATTAGAAGAAGAGAGGCAAAACACAGGCATGTCCTAATGTGACTAACTTTGCTGAAGCACCAGCTCAACTATTACCCCATGAAACAGGGTTGGTAGTACCGGCATGAACAGAACAATAGACAATAGCCAGAGTTTTAGGCACTGAAGAGCAAATAGAAGATCTTTAATGAAGTTAGCTTTAGCGATAACCTTACTAGATGGGGTGAGAAATCTTCATTGCAACCACAGCATTCCATCAGCATGACAGACCCCAAATATGTAATGGGACCCTGACAAGATGGTTACACATTTAGTGGTAGCAAGCTGGCAGGTGTAGTAGCAGCAAGCACCCCAGCGTCCCCAGGGTGGCTGCCAACACAGGTTCTTAGATCTGCTTTTCTAAAGGAAAGCAATTCAAAATGGATTAACAATCTTGCTTTAATCAATCAAACATATATCATTTACCTAGTTCAGGGGAAAAAGGTTAGCACCCCGAACTTCAAGGTATACAAAGGTTATAAGCAGAAGTTACAAGACAGATAAACATTTCAGCAGACAGTCCAAACTCTCCAGTCATTACATACATCCATACCTAATCACAGTTACCAGAGAGGGAAGCATCAACATCTGGGTTTTCAAAGCCAGGGGGCTCTTAACAGCTGCCCAGAGTCTCATCTGGTCAAATCACACAACACTTCTCAAAGTGAGCCCTAAAACAACGCCTCACATCAGGGATTATGTAGCCTTCTCCTTGGTCAGAGAATGTAATGTAACAACCCTCTTGACCCACTGCCCAATCACAAAACACTAAAGTGTGGGCATTCCTGAAAAACAAGCCTCCCACCACAGGCTCCAGGTGCACTTAAGCTAGGAGCAGGGAAGATCTTAAAAATTTACATTCTTATAACAGGAGGTTTGAGTAAAAGCAACCAGGTCATCTACTTGAGCAATGAGATTTAATGGTAGTGAGGCTGCCTAGATTGTGTCATGGTCTGAAACTGTGGCTCCAGTATGTTGGACACCATCTCTAGCAATGGAAGATCTGTCAGGGGAATATTGGCAAGATTATTGTGGGGTCGTTCAACCATGAACATGATAGAAGAACAATTATGCAATGGATCCCGTAAGATTGACAGATCAGGGAACAATGTGTTAGGACTGAGGATAGCACATCAAGTGGGAATGACATTCTCTTTACCCAGCAAAGTAACTTCATATTTGGTGAGTCTCTGCTCATAAAAGGCCTGAGTTTGATGGTGAAGTAAAGGGCCTCAACTTCATGGAGCCAGTTCAATGTCAAGAAGGTATCCAGGACCAGTTCACAAGCCTTCTTGTCAAAAGATCAGTAGCAGCCACAGCCCATAGGCAAGGTGAAACACCACTAGCTATAGTATCAAGCTGAGCAGAATAACAAGCTATAGGATGAAAAGCAGAGACAAATATTTGGGTCAGGACATCATAAGCCATCTCCTGCTTCATTCAAGTAAAAGATAGTGAAGGACTTAATGAAATATGGGAGTACCAGTGCAAACACAAGGCCTTTTTGAGATCTACAAGGATGGAAAGGTGTTGCTGCTCAAGCTACAAAGGTTTTACCAAAGCATGGTATCCCTATAAGCAATGTCTGTCCATTCTCAAAATAGCACAAAATGTCTTTTGGTTGTAGCAATAGATAATTGTTGAAGAGCTACTTGAGGGAAATAGAGAGGGTACAAACAGATAAAATGAAACCAAGAAACTGCTTGTGGAAGGCACTATAGGACCTTTGACTTGGAGACTTTATGGCCTCTTTGATGGAGCTGAAAAAGAGGGTGATGGCTGTCATCCTGAAAAATCTCAACACTGGGTATTTCCAGTATGAGATCACCAACGTATTGGATTAAAGACAAACCACTGAAAGTGATGGAAGCTAGTTCTTATTATAGGAGTTGAGAAAATGGGGTAGGACTTTCTACATACCCTTGAGACAGATCAGTCCATGTACATTTTGTGTTCTTCCAGGTGAAGGCAAGCAGGTACTGAATGTCTAGATGACTACCATTATTAAAGAAAGCTGAACACTGTAAAATGGGTAGCATCACAAGGAATGGAAGAGACAGTGGAGGCTAGGTTTGGAACTACTGGATGTCTAGGTATAATATAAAGATTAAGGACACATAAATTCTGCACAAAAATGATAAACTAGTTTACCATCAGGGTTTGGCTTAAGTTTTTTTTTTAACAAACAGGATAGGAGCAAAGGGATTTACATGGAAAATTAACACACTGGTTTCTAGGAGAGTCAGTAAAAGGTGAAATGCCTTCCATAGGGATTTTGGTTCTAATGGTGATAGGAATAGCAGATTTTAACACCCTACATATGAGAATGAGGCAGCCTATAGAGAGTCAGGAATATCAAATGGAATACCCAGATCTTTTTCATTTCTTGGGCATTTTGAACCAAATAAGAAACGAGAGGAAGTCATCAGAAACACATAATGTAATGGATCCATCAGGGAACATGAAATAATAGCTCTTGATTTATATAAAGGATCTTAGACTAACAAATTCTTTTTTTTTGGAGGGCAATTGGGGTTAAGTAACTTGCCCAAGGTCACACAGCTAGGTTTTTATTTGTGTTGTGTCTGAGGCCGGATCTGAACTCAGGTCCTTCTGACTCCAGGGCCGACGCTCTACTCACTGCGCCACCTAGCCGCCCCAACTAACAAATTCTTAGAAGATTTAAGCATAAGTAGAAAATAATGTTCCACTATTGGAGGATCAACAGTTACCATATTAACAACCAGTTTGAGAATATTTTAGAGGTTACTGTAGACTGCAACAAAATTCAAAGTCCTAATAGCAATACAGTTAAAATTTTTTTCTTGTTAAAAATTAACTAGAAACTTCTGTATCTAATAAGCAATCATATAATGTATCACCAACTTTAAGAGAAACATAGGGTACACCAAGGGAGAAGGAAGGCAAAGACTGGGGCAAGGACACTTGGATTGGGCAAAATAAAACTTTCTTTAGAATTTAAGTTCCTGACCCCCTCTACATCCCCTACCCTCCATATCCTCATACTGTAGATCTTTCTTCCATTCTCTCACAGTTCTTTTTATTCTTATTATTTAAACCACACTAGTTATTTCTGCAACCTTTGATGAAATGTTTCTTTTTGTGACAATAAAATCATGGTTTCCTGATGCTCCCTGAGTAAAAGCAAGAATAGCATGTGTGTTTTTAGTTTAGATTTTGCCTTTGTTTCTTCCTTCATATTCATATTGGGAGGTGCTTTTAAGTTCACCTATTCCTTTTTTTATACCAGCCAGGTCAGCTCTTATAAAATACCACTTTATCTCTGGCAAGTATTGATTAACAAAGACAGAATTAATGATCCTAGCATCTCTGGGATTGAGGAGGTATAACCCTGTAGTACTGCTTACCACTTTTATATAACCTATCCTAAAAATAGTAAGGAGTTTCAATTTCCTCTTTAAAGGTTTCTCAAATTTTGCTCCAATTTTTGGAGCAGATGGTGAATGCCCTCCTTCCCCTAATTAAAGATTCCTTAGCTTGTAATAGCCCAAAGTAATTGTCTGGGTTGTTAGAGTTCCAATATAAGTCTTGTAAAGTCCAATTGGGAAGACTCCGTGGGTCAGCAGAAATGGAGCTGGCTGGGATATGCCTATTTCCAGCCTCGATGAAGACATTTCTTTCCCTAGGGGAAAGCAAGATTACTATCAAGTCAACCACATCTCCCCAGGTAGGATTATAACCTCTAAATATGACCTGAAATTTGGATTATAACAGTCATAGAATCTTCATCAAATTTGGGATTATCTCTCCTTCGTGTGGAAAAATCAGAGGGACTAAAAGGTCGATAGAGTCTTAAAGGTATCATATGTCTTGGCTGAATTACATCATGTAAAGATCTTTCTTAGAGAGGAAAGACACCCACAGCTAATCCCTCAAATTCAAAAGTAATTAAATCTTCTGCTAGAGTAGAAGACTAAGATGGGGGAGAAGAAGGTATAGGGAGAGAAGTTGAAGAGGGAGAAGGCAGAACAGGATAAATTAAAATGGGTCCTTTAAGAAGTGAAGGGCATGACTCTTTAGAAAGGGCATCACAGCAAAACCAATAGTTCATTTGGCTCAATGACCACTCTTAATTTCTTTATATACATGAATAAAAAGTGCTGAATTCAGGCAAGAAAAATTTATCAGCAAAATCCCTTACAATGCTACACCAAATTTCACGCAATTTAATAGGGAACTTTTGTTTTATTTTGTTTTGTTATTTCCAGATGGACCAGGGACTTCCCTAGTCTCAAAATATAAGAAAATTTCCTAGGGGAGTTCCCTCTAGTATGCTATAGTTGGATCCCATAATTTCCTTAAGGGGCTTGTCTAAAAATATTAGAAAAACTGAGATTAAGGCTAAGGGGAGAGTCCAACTTCTGGGCAGTCTACCATGGAGAAGTCCCTCAGTGAAAAATCTACTGAAGTACTCCAGGGAGTTATTCTAAGATGCTGTCTTGGTGACTGGGATCCCTCCCTTGATCTCCTGATTGACTTTCCATTTGTTGTGAATGAAATTGATAGAAACTGAAGAAATAATATCCAAGCAAATTGATTTATTAGTAAGGCATGAAGTTTTATAATAAATCAGATGCAATGCCCTTTAGTAGACCAAAGGACACCAAATGATAAATAACAAAGCTTTCTTGTAGTCAATATATCTATGTGGGTGTATGTATGCATGCATATATGTATCTATCTATTAAACTATCTCTCTATGATGGAAACAAAGGCAGATAACAAAAGGTAAAGACAAAGAGTGATATGCTCTGGTAAGATTAGTGTCATGAATGCCAAAGCTCGGATCATGCTACACTTGCTCATTTTAATTTAGCTGAATACTAAGGCAAATAAACATAACAAAAAAAGGGGGTTGGGATCAAAAAGGGTTAGGGCATGCCCCCCCCCTCGCCCCGCCAAATGAACTTTCAGAATTCAATTCATTAAAAATGAATTATGTATTGGCATAGTGCAGTCCACTTTGGGGCAGTTTTAAGTGTTAGAATAATTTATTCTTTCCTTCATATGAAAGTTAAATCTACCTTTCTTCAATGTCTAGGTATTGCTCCTGATTTTACTCTCCAAAATGAAGTAGATCATATCTAATCCCCGCCTTTTTCAGTAAATTTAAAACTCAACATGAAAGCAATATGACATAGTAATGAAAAGAGTAAAAATGGAGTCTCAGTTCCAGCTTCTAGTCCAGTCTAAAGCCTGGAGGTGAATAACCAGAGCAGGAATTCCAAATCAAAGGGAAACCTGCAGTTCTATCAGTGAACTAGCAGAACTTTCCAGCTGACTGATTATGACTGAGGTCAGCAATCTACTGAAATTCCAAATGGGGCAAGTCCACATAACTGGTGCTCAGATCTAAATTCAGCTGAGTAACCTATAGAGCTCAGGGTGGGTAGACTTTGCCCTAGATCAAACCAGGTTGGAGGCCCAGAAAGTTAGCAGGTTCCTAGCCTGAGTTACTCCTGAGAGCCTATAATAGCAAATCTACTATCCCAAGAAAGCAGTAATAAGATTAGCCACAAAATTCCCCCTAAAAGGGCACAGAACTTGACATTAAAATAAAGTCCAAATTCAGAAAGAAGGCTGGAATAATGAGCAAACAAAAAAAGAACCCACCATAAAAAATCTATTTTAGTGACAAGGATGGTCAGTATACAAAAATCCAGAAGAGAACAAGCCCAAAACATCTACAAGAAAAGCATCAAAAAAGACAGAAAAGGGGTGGCTAGGTGGCGCAGTGAGTAAAGCTCTGGCCCTGGAGTCAGAAGGACCTGAGTTCGGATCCGTGTGACCTTGGGCAAGTTACTTAAACCCAATTGCCCTCCAAAAAGCAAAAAAAAAAAAAAAAGACAGAAAAGGAAAAAAATATATATATATATACATATAAATGAAAGACTAGAAGAAAAGAAATGAGAAATAGGGGGGAAAATTGAAAAGGGAATTAACACCTTTGCACAAGTGATACAGAACCTTTAAGCAACAACTTCCTGAAAAGTAGGAAGGAACAAGTAGTAGCTAATGACTCTTTGACACACAAAAAAATTTTAAAACAAAGTCAAAAGACTGAAAAATAGAATAAAATGTAAATTATCTCAAAAGTAAAAGCAATTGACCTGAATATTAGATAAAGGGGAGATAATTTAACAATCATTAGTCTAACTGAAATCTATGATCAAAAAAGAGCTTAGAGACCATATTTCAGGAAATTATAAAGGAAAACTGTACAGATCTCTTAGAACCAGAAGGCAAACTAGAGATAGAATTCTCCAGATACTTCCTGAAGTAAGCTCCAAAATTTAAACTTTCAGTAACATTATAACCCAAATCTAGATCTTCCATGTCAAAGAAAATCTGCTGCAAGCAGCCTAAAAGAATTCACATACTGAGGAATCACAGACAGAATCACATGCAATTTGGCAACCACCACATAAAGGAGTAAAGAGCTTGAGACATGATATTCTAGGAGGCAAAAAATGAAGGCTTACAACTAACAATAACTTATTCAGAAAAAATTAATATAATCCTACAAGGAGAAAAACAAAGTGGATATTTAAGGAAACAGTGATATCCAAGAATTCCTGATGAAAAACCAGAACTACAGAGAAACTTTTAAGATCTAACTCAGAAATGAAAAGAAATATAAAAAGATGATTGTAAAGGACAAAATAGTGGTAACCTTCTTATATTCTAATATTAAGAGAAGATAACCTTGATATTCAGTTCTCTGCTGAACCTAATCATCATCAAGGATCATGGAGGGAGTCTAATTAAACAGAATGTTTGGGAGCAGTTCAGTTATGCCTTGATCACCTTAAAATAAGAATGGAAAAGAAGAGGAATATAGTAGTGGGTCAAAGGTAGCTGAAGGTTAGGGAAAATTATCTCGCATTAATCACTGTGTGCAGGTAGACATCTATAAAAAAAAAAAAAAGGAAGAAGCAGTGAGGGAAGGTGCTGACACTCGAACTTTGCTTCCATCATTGTTGGTCAAAGGAGGGAGGGATACCAGCATACAAATGAGCACAGAAATACATTTTACTCAACAGGGAAACAAGGGAAAGGAAAGAAAGGGGAATAAAAAGAAAGACAGATGAATGAAAAGATTAGTTCTAAGTAAAACAAACTTCAACTAAGGATATAAATTTATTTATGACTCTTTTTATGGTGGGAAAAACTTAGAAAGTAAAGTATTGTACTGCAAAAAATATTGAAGGAGCTAGTTTCAGAGGAATGTGGGAAGATATATGAATTGATGCAAAGTGAAGTTAGCAAAATCAAGAGGAAATTTTTTTATAATTACAATATTACAAAGGCAAATAACTTTGAAAGACTTAAGAACTCTGATCTGAGGATTAATGATAAAACATTTAACCCATCTCTTATTAGAGAGGTGAAGGACTCAGAATATAGATTGAGACTTTTCTTTCTGGAAGATGGAGATGTCCAAAACACAAATTTGTTTTGATAAAGTATGTATCTTATAACAGGATTCTTTTTCTTTCTCAATTAGAGGAGGGAGAGAAAATAGTTTTTATTCTGATTAAAAAAGAAAATTTAATTAAAAAAATAAAAGATGTGAGCAATAAAGAAAAAATATATTTAACCAATGCAAAGCACTTACCCCCATGATGATACCAAAAATGCCTAGAGATGTTTAAACTAGAAAATACTTGATTTCTTTACTATATGGAAAGCTATGACAACCAAAATCCCCAAGTTATTAACATATAAACTTATTTGTAAAACTTTATGGAATGTGGTGGGGGAAGTATTAAGTTAAGAAGTACTTCTGTCAGAAACTAATCCCTATCTCCTTAAGTAATAATATTCTTCTGGTGTAGGTATGTGATTGTAGTGGAATGATTGTCCCTTTTTTATTTTCCTCTAGATTTCATTTGACTTTATGAAGACTTACCCATTAATCCTAAACACAGACAAGGGTGGATAGATAGCTGGGAATCTCATAGACACCAAAGAATTAAAGTTACCAGGTCTGCTAGGTAGAACTTAGGTTCTAGTCAAAGTACAGCAGAGACACATGGCTATTGTGAGATGGATGCAAAAAAAAAAATGAAGAACTCTATGGAAGAAGCAATGAACATTATGTCATGAGACGTATGAACTAGAAAGAAGGTGACTGGTCATATAGTGAGGGAGAAGGATAATTCATTGACCCGCTTACTTGCTCCATTAGTATTCCTGCAGCTTCCCCAAATCTAGAAGTTTCCCAGGATACTGGGTGATCTCTTTGTAAGGAGTTTAATGAAAGAACATGGAGAAGGGTGATACAGGATAAAGAGAGGTGAATAGATTATGATCTGCACTATTGGAGATAATATTTACATTTTTGAGATCACAAATCCAGACACATGTTGAATATGAGGGGGAAAAACCTTCCTAACAATTAGTTTTCCAAAAGTAGATCAGATTGGTTCAGGAGATAAGGGACTACATAACTGGAAGGTCTTCAAGTGAAATCTGAATGATAGGGATATTGATAACATGGGAAAATGGGGTTCTTTTTTAACTAGACAATTTTTTAGTTGATGTCCAAAGTCCCTTCTGACTCTAAAGTTAGAACTTCTTAGAAGAAATCTGTGGTATTCATAGATGCATGACTTTTTCATGAAAATGTAACCTATATAAATATTCCTTTATCTTCCAGTTTATTGATATAAAAGGCCACCATTAGGCTTCACACAATTCCAGTGTTCAGTATTATCGAATTGGCACATTGGAGGCTATATCATACCAAGCAGTAACATAAGCTACTTTTCAGGTTTTTCCTAGTAGTTCCATTTCTAAAGAATGCATGGTTTGTGGGATTAGTCTGTAGAGTAGTAATACTGAGAAATTGAATGTTATTTTTTCCTTCACTTACTTGGTTATTTCTCTGCATATCAGGAGGCTTAACACTTGCCCAGCTATCTATCCATCCTTGTCTGTGTTTAGGATTAATGAGTAAATCTTCAGAAAGTCAAATGAAATCTAGAGGGAAATAAAAAAGGGACAATCATTTGGAAACACAGAAGAAATACAAAACTATACATATCTAAGCTTTCCAGTTATCTAGATCCACAGCCTGGGGGAGTGCTCAGAGAGGTAATTTAGATACAGGAAACCTGGAAGTTGGCTGGCCTACATTAGTGATATATTATAAATCACCCACTGTCTCCTTTGGGGGCAAAAAACCTAAACATTATATTTAGTAAATCCAATGTTTGTAATTGAATGATGAGAGGCAATATAGGAGAGACAAGGTCACCAACCAGAGGTAATGACTCAGCGGTATACACACACTACAGGCTTTGGGAATGTCACAATATCAGTGCAAGAAGGGGTGGGGATAGGAATGACTGCTCTGGCAGGAGGATGAGGAAATTGACTTGAATTAATATAAAGTCCTTAACACTGGTCTCCCCAGGGAGGAAGTGGTATTTATTTTAGGGAGTGAGGATAAAATCAATAGCCTAATGCATTATGTTAAACAACTAAATTGGAGGAGCTGCTTTAAATAGCTCAAATTGAGCCTTCTGAATGATGTCTTATCTCCTGCATGAATCTGAGAGTAATGGGGCTAAACTGATTTAGCTAATCTTGGGGGACTCTCTAAACTTGATAGGCCCAATCATTTTGATCTTTTCTAAAGCCTCCCCCAGGGGCAACGATTTCACAAATGCCACTTAAACAACAGTGATTTAACTTTAATTTTTGTTTTATATTTAGTTCAATTAGTTGCTAGGTATAGTAAAAAGTGATATTGGGCTTTGCCTAACACTTTTTCATGTTTCAGATGCAAATGCACCTTTTGTTCAGTTTGGATCTATTCACATTGTCCATATTATGGGATTTTTAAGTGTTCTTTGTAGTTCAAAATCCAAGAATTTGCCTAAGAAATCCTCTAATCAGTGATATCTCAGGGATTTTCTTCAAATCTTTCAAAATTCAGGGCAATATAGCTTGGGGAAGTAGAGATTGACAGTCTGTGGAGAGAATGGGACAGCTCAATTCATTCTCCAACTTAAAGCCATCTGTGATGGAGCTGCTGAGTAATATTTTTATAGGTGTTTTGATTATTTAGGGGATTTGATTATTTTGATTATTTGTTTATCAGTAGTGGTCAAAGAAAAACAAATATGCATACTAAAAACTGAAAAGGTTCAGTTTATACATTGACTTTGTGGCTTCAATTGCTTGTAGAAGGGGTGCAGCCTCATTTTTTCCCTTGGTAGTCTAGGAAAAATCCAGAATTTTACATTAAAAGTTCTAGTACTGGTTTTGCTGAAACTAGTTGAATGACTGAGCACTCTCTAAGCCTTGTTTTTCTCATGAGTGGTAGTAGTAGTAGTAGTAGTAGTAGTAGTAGTAGTAGTAGTAGTCGTTGTCATCCTCATTGTAGTAGTAATAATACTGATTATGTCTATGGCACTTAAAGTTTGCTGAGGACTCTCTTCACAACAACGCTGGGAATAATGTAGTTGTCTCAGTGAGCTTTGAGGAAGTTCAGGCTACCAAAGTAGAGAATATATGGAAATAGAGCAAGACAGCTATTAGGGAGAAGGTAAAGCAGCTTTATTGAGAGGAGATGAAATAAGAGCACATCTTCCCTAAGTAAAATTGTGTGCGCCCAAAGTAATAAAATTTGGTAGGTTTTTATAGGAACAAAGTGGGTGGGGATGGGGATGAATATAAAGGAGCCTGGTTCTGGGGACTGGGGTTGATTGATGATGAATGGGGAGAGGCCATGAAGAATGGGGAGGCTCCAGGTAAATTGGCAGTTAGTAGATCTTATTTTGATAGGTGATTTAGGGGATTTGAGCCTCACCCTACAGCCCCTGTGTTTAGCAGGGTGGGGCAGCTACTGAAGTCCACACAGTATGAAAAGCATTAGTGTTCCTATTTTACAGATGAATAAATGAGGTAACAAAACTAGATAACTACCTTTTGAGTTCTAGTCTTCTGACTTTAAGTCCAGCCTTCAAAATGAGGAAGTTGGACTGAATATCATAGAATAGGAAGAAAAGATATGGGGTAGCTAGATGGCTCAGTGGATAAGGCCTGGAGACAGGAAGACTCATCTTCCTGAGTTCAAATCTGGCCTTCAGCTGCAAAATGACCTAGAGAATGAAATGACAATTCAATATCTTTGGCAAGAAAACCCCAAATGGGTTCACAAAGAGTTGGACATGACTGAAGGGGCTCAACAAGAAGGTATATGGTATAATGAAATAGTATGGTATATGGTAGAATGGTATAATGAAAAGCATAATGGACTTGGTATCAGGACTGACCTGGGTTCCAATCTTTTCATGGATACTTACTGGTTGTGTGTCCATGGGCAAAGTATTTGACTTTTCTGAGCCTCAGTTTTATCAGCTCTAAAATGGGGAGAGAAATATCTGTAGAGCTTACTTTACTAGATAGTTGGGAAGATCGCATAAAATATATTTTGCAAAACTTAAAGTACTGTACTAAAGTCAGTTGTTATTTTTACCTGCCTCACTAGGTTATTGCAATGAAAGCCTCTTATAAGCCTTAAAGTGCTTATGTAAATGTTATATGTTATTACTTTTTTCAGCATGAGATGCTTAATAAGTAATTATTGAATGTTGAATGAAGGAATATTGATTTCATAGAATTATAGAGATCTAGTTCAGCTCTATGATATTTTATATGGGAAAACTGGAAACCCAAAGTCATATAATAATCGTATGTGCACTCATATGCAGGCATGGGTACTTGTATGCATGCTCTTGTTGATGGGGTCCTTGGGATGTATATATGTCTGTAATATCAATCTATAACATCAGTTTGTAAATGGGGTGCTTTGGGATCTATGTCTGTAAAATCAATTTGTAAAACCAGTCTGTACAATCACATTTCCACCCCCCGCCCAGCCTCAGAGCATTGACTCTGCCCCTTTCCCCTTCCAGCACTCTGCCCAGCAACAACTCATGACCTGTTTATCTCTGCTTGAAACAATAAGTTATGTAAATGTTATCTCCCTTAGTTAGAGTGGCCAGCCCCACCATAAATTCTTCAATACCTTATCTATAGGGTAACTCCTTAGTCAATTATATACCCACACTGTCTCTGATGACCTTGGTGGGTGGCAGACTGGGAACTCTTTAGTGACATATCAGGCCTAAAACCACACCTCCAGCTAGCCCCGCCTTGAGCTATTTCCCAGTGAATCATGGGCAATACACCTGCGCAGTTGATATTAAAAGTGCATGGTCAGGGGCGGCTAGGTGGCGCAGTGAGTAGAGCACCAGCCCTGGATTCAGAAGGACCTGAGTTCAGATCCAGCCTCAGACACTTAACACACACAAACAAAAACCTAGCCATGTGACCTTGGGCAAGTTACTTAACCCCAGTTGCCCTCCAAAAGGTAAAAAAAAAAAAAAAAAAGTGCATGGTCCTTTGAGCACTGACCACTCCTTAACTCCTCCCTGATCCCACCCTTACTCACCTAGTTAGCATAATTGACACCTTAAAACTATGCCTGTGATCTCTGCAACTTTGCAGGTTCCATAAGAATCTAGCCTGCTGTCCTTGTTCAGGGTAACAATAAACTTTACAATTTCAGCTTCAAAGTTTGCTTGAGCCTGGTGAATTCCTTCCAGACTGGATGCCAGGGTGGGTCCCTGGCAGAACCTCTTACCCTCCCCCCTCCTTATCACCCTTCCCTTTTCATTGTGTGTGTGGGTATGTATGTGTATTGAAGTTGAAAGATCAGAAAGTTTAAAATAGGTGTGGATGTCCTTACTAGGAATAAATTTATGGGTCTATTTATTATTTTTTTCCTGAACCAATTAGTTCTTTTCTAATGAACACAGAGTATAACCATTATACTATATTATGGCAAGGCACTATTTCATTCAGAGGTAGGCATATTTCACTAATACATTCATATCCAGCACTAGAATGCTAATATACAAAATTGAAATCACACAAGCAATCATCTCAGCTAGACTCAAGCGAATCTTCCTGCTCACTCCCACTACAATCAAGACCATATTAAAATATTAATGTGAGGATTAAACTGTACAAGGAACAGGTCATGCCAGAGGAAGATTAAAGAGAATACAACAAGATGCCTATTGAGTCACCAGACACAATGCTTCATCTCTGTGGGTATATTAAAAAGGCTGTAACAGCAGTGTACAAGCTCTTAAGCTCTATTTGTGCAAACCAGGTGGGGGCTGGGGGTATGGAGGGACTGAGCTATTATTAGTAATACTCTCTCCCCAGTCATTGCTGCTAATAGAATTGTGAAATAGTTGAATAGAAATTGTGAAATTTAAGTATCTGGATATTTAAGTTATCGATAAATCTGTCTCTGTTTAACTCCTGGAATTTTCAGTGTTAAACATGCCATTGAGAGTTTCACTGAATTTCAGTTTGAAATTGACTACTATTGAAATTGACAACTATTTGAAATGATGTCAGAAAACAGCACAAATCATGAAAATATTTGTGTTGTCAAGATGGGACAAATAACATGGCCCTTAAAATTGCAGAATTGTGGACCACCCAGGAAGGGATTTCACTATCTTAGATTCAAACCAGCATCAGTAATAAGTAAAAGGAAATAAACTAGTTGATGGGTATGATTATATTTTATTGAAGGATGGAATCTGATGGAATATCTAAGGTCTAGCATGACTTATTCACTGAATGGTATCTTTTGGCTCCCTGAGAGTTACTTACTGTTTACAAACTGATTTTTGCTAAAATGTAGGTCATAACATGTTCCTCCTCAGCTCTATCAGCTTCAGCGATTTTCTCTCACCTCCAGGACTAAATTTAAACTCCTATTTTGGAATTTAAAGCTCTTTATAATCTGACCCCCCTTTTTTTTCCCCAGTCCTCTCATACTTTGCTCCTTTCCACATACCCTGACCTACTTGTAGTTATTAGTATTAGATATTAACACCATTTTACCAATAAGGAAAACGAGCCTTTGAGAGACTGTGATTTGCTCATAGTCACACAGTAAATACTAAAGTTGAGATTTCTTTACTCCAAATTCAACATTCTATCCTTTATGACATACTGCCTCTTAACCTTTATAAGTATACACAAATATTATATCCTTTAGTTGAACACCAGAAGTGAAAGGAGACTCACTACTTTGAGTCATACCATTCCTTTTTTTGGGCAACTCTAATTATTAGGATCTCCCTCCATATTTTCAGCTGAAAAATCACAAAAGACATTCCCCTCCCCCAACCCCATATCTTCTGTCTATTAATCCTAGCACTGTCAGACTTTCAGACAAGTAGCTATCATACTTCTTGATAATTTCTACATTAGGATATATATATATGTATATACATGCACACATATATAAGAAACTATACATAATATGTACACATACAATATATACATATGTGAGAAACTATATATACATATACTACACACACACACACACACACACACACACACACACACACACACACACAGAGTTTCTCTTAGGCCATGATTTCTAGGGCCTTCACCAACTTACTGGACATGTTCAATGGACATGTTCAAGTTTGTCAATGTTCCCATGAAAAATGTCATTCCTAAAATCTCACTGTTATCATGAAGAGGAAGTCAAGACAATTGATTTATGGAATTGGAAATGGTAAAAGCTCTTGCTATTAGCTATGATGAGGGTACTAGCTACTTTCCACCACTAAAATTGCATGTAGCCATTTTATAAAAACAGAGTCAGCACACTGTGCTGCTGCTGTTTGCATGCCCCATTTCCTGACTCCAGGTATTTTCAATGGTTCTCCCCTATGCCTGAGATTCTTTTCCTCCTTTATCTGTCTATTGACTTCCCTGACTTCTTTCAGGGCCCAGCTAAATCCTATCTTCTAAGAAGTCTTTCCTGGTCCCCCTTAATGCTGGTTAGTGTCTTCCCTCTAAGATTATCTCTAATTTTTATGTACCTATTTTTCCTTTATTAGACTGTGACTTCCCTGAGAACAAGAACATCCTCCTTTCCTTCCTTCCTTTTTTCATTTCTTCATTTATTTGTTGATTCATTTATTTAGTCATTTATCTAATCTCTCCATCACTAGCTCAGTCCCTCCCTCCCAGTTTGTGTGTGTGTGTGTGCCTCTCTCTCTCTGTCTCTGTCTCTCTCTGTCTCTGTCTCTGTCTGTCTCTGTCTCTCTGTCTGTCTGTCTGTCTGTCTCTGTCTCTGTCTCTCTCTCTCTCTACTCATTGTTTGTTTGTTTGTTTACCTTTCTTTTCATATCCAGAACTTAGGAGAGAGCCTGATACATAGCAGGTGTTTAATTAATGCTTGCAAACTTGACCTGAGTAGTTTTCTTAACTGATCTTCATAATGAAGAGCAAAGAGTGTTTTTAAGTCAAAATGCAAGAAAGATAGCCAGGTTCAACCTATGAAGACAATGTAGTACCACTGAATATTCTATTAATTGGAAGGTATTCCTTCTGTGTCTAATTTTGTTTGTTTTCTTTTCACAAAGTTTTGTAAACTGGGCAATAGAGCAAACTACTAGAAGTTTCAAACAACAAGAGTGATCGGGGAACAAGATGGGTGACAGGGTCAGACCTGAAAGCAGCTTCTTAGCCCTTTTTTGTTCTCTTCCACATTTCTATAAGTCACAGGAATCCAAAGGACAGAAGTTGGGGACCCTGCTATCCATTATATTCCTAGATTTGTCTGAATCATTGCATTTTTCTTACTACTCCCTATTTCATTTTACATGTTATCCATACACATTTTATATCTCATACCAGCAGCTTCAGTAGAATATAAGCTCCTTGAGGGAAATGAGTTACATTAGTTTTCTATATCCAGTAACTAGCTCAGTGCCTTGAAAATAGCAGGTACTTAACAAAAGTTTACGTGTTATTTTAAGGTCATCAATAACAAACATTATTGGGTATGTGACAGTGTGTAAGAAGGGATATTAGAGTATCTTGTTTTGCTCCCACAAAAGTTATTGGGAGATGATCAATAACTGTGGGGAAGCTTGCTTATTTTATTTTGCTAAGACAATGGCCATCCTGGCTCCAGGTGGACAAGAAAGGTTAAGCTGGAAAAACAGGTTTAAGCCAGAGGGGTTGTGCCTGGGTTACAAATATCTACACTACCACTACCACACCTACATAATCTGTATAATTTACATAAGGGAATGTAGGGTAAAACAACCCTAACTCTTACAGGAATGGTAGAACTGGATACCCTCAACTCCTGCCTCAGAGTGGGTGTTCCTAGTGAGTACTACATCCGCCCTCTCACAAGAAGTGTAATAAACACCAGCTTTTGCCAACTGTCTTAGAGTTCTTTCAGTGAGAAGGGGTTTGCTGTATTAAGTGGTATATCACAGGATCTTCCTAAGGGCCCCCAGGGAAGCAGTGGACAGCTGAAGCTCATCTGGGCTTTCTGACCCTACCTTGGAAGTCCTGTGATCCCCATAAGCGTGTTTACAAGATGTGTGGACAATTGGATTGGTGCCTAATGTGCCCACAACAGCTTGTGTCGAACTTTCCATGAGCCTCCAGAAAACAGGTTAACTCAATTAGTTAATTACCCACCAAAAGAGTTTAATATGTGCTTTGTCCACTAGATGATGCTATACCTCAAGCCACTAGTAAAAAAAAGTGTCTTCTAGTTCATCTGAAAAGGCCTCCCTATTATACACACACACTTTAAGTACTCTCATACTTTAAATTTTAAATACTTAAGAGTATTCTCCCTTCCACTGCTCCAAGTTCCACTTGGATCTTTGTGGTGAGGAGAGTGCTAGACTTGAATTAAATTCTGACCTAGGTGTTGATGTCTTAAAAAAAAAAAAATAGACCTGAAATTTCAATGTCATAAGGTGCTTCTACCAAAGCAAATTGGAGCTTGTTCTGCAACCTTTAATTTGGAAAATGCATTTTTTTTCTTTTTTCTTGAAACAATAAAAGGGTGAGTGACTTGCCCAGGGTCACATAGGTGGTATATAGTTGAGGTGAGAATTTTAACCCTGACCCTCAAACAATGCAATATTGGTTCTTTGACTTTGGGGTATGGAGATGAAATGCTTTAGAAAATTATAGAAAAACATTTTTACCCTCAACTCACATCTGGCAAATTTCCTACCACAGTCTTGAAAATATTCATAAGGCAGAGTTCTATAGCCAATCTTTTTTATTTTTGTACATGTGTTGAGGTAGAGGTGCTTTCTTCCCCACCAGACACATATATGGCAAATCCTCCTGACACCATCAGATTGCAGAAGAGAGGATAAAGGGAAAGAAATGTGTGTATGTCTGTGTATACTGGATGCCAAACCTGGATTATCTCAGAGAGACTCAGGGGGGAAATCCATTTCCCATTTCTTGCTTACCAGTTTGTGCTCTGTAATAGCCGGCGATCCCTGGCATTCTAGAATTCTCCCTGTCAAGTCCTGAAATAAATCAAAGCTATGAGTTGAGGAATAGATCATCTTTAATTGAGATAACAGGGTAGCAAACCTGCCACCCTGGGGGATGTCCAGTAGATTTCCCAACCAAAGAGACCCATGAAAAAGTTTTTATAGTTTTAGGAGGAGAAGGGGAAGAAATAGGTGAGGTAGCAAGGCCAGGTCATGAGACCCCAGTGGTTCTTAGCAATCTAGGAAAGGAAAACCACTTCATTCTGGCTGTTTTGCCCTTCATGCCATGAATCCCAGTGAGAGCCAACAAAGACTTCAGGAGCTGATGTCCAGCTCAAGGTAGATTTCTGCACTAGGTAAAATCTCTGGGTGGGAAGATTTAGGATATGGTTCAGCTCAACCTAATCCACAGTAAATAAGAGTAGGAATTCAAGGACATTACTGAAATTCTAACATTACTAGGATAATTTAAGGGAATGGCAAGTAATATTACATTTGGCATTAACAATTTCTGTCCTTATATTAAATTTTCTGCCACTGGTAACTGCTTCCCACAAGCAGCAGCTTATATCTACTCTCCAGGCATGGATCTCAGGTCTCAAACATGCTGCTCCTGACTACCACAAATTTGGGCCATGCTGCCAGTAAATCAGAAAGTTCAATGATCAAAGTCCAGTATTACTTTACTGTATTGAGAGCAGTGTTCCCCTCCTACAATATGTTCTTTCTTTTTCCACTGCCCAAATAAAATGGGAAACCCAGAAGTCCCTTTCCTGAGAGCAAATAATGAAGAAATAGGCAGCCTTGGGAACTGTATACCCGCATACAATTTTCCCTGCTCTCTGGTGTCTCACTAATCTATTTCCTCCATCAGCATTTCTGGAGATTCTTGTCCTTGCACTCTATAGTGGTGAAGCACAATTATAGAAACACTGGAGATCTGTGGCCCTGGGCAAGTCTCTTAATCTCCCTCAGGCTCTGTCTGCTTCTGTCAAACATGGATAATTACAGCACCTACTTCACAGAGTCATTGTAGAGATCAAATTAGGTAATATATTCAAAATATTTTCTAAACCTTAAGCTGCTATATAAATGTTAGCTATTATAAGTATTATATTTTTATCAGTACCATCATTAATATTAGTCATATCTCTAGAGGCATCATTTCAATGAGTCAAGTTAAGGAACAGAAATCTATATATGGTTTGGACTCTTAGAATTCTCTCACACTACGGGAAATTTTAATTATGCATGTACACCAACATGTAGTATGCTGGATTTCAGTAGACATGGTTAGAAAAAGCCACACAAAATGGCAGGAGAGACTGACAGCAGGACCTTGTACATAATAGGTATGTAACAGATATTTTAAACTAAATTGAATTAAGGGCAATGTATGTAATAGGAGAAATCAGAGTGATTCTATTATCTATTTCTTATTAGGATAGAGGTTACTAGACTAGACCAGAAAAGAAAAGAAGAAATCCTCCCCCCCCACCCCCCACTGGATTTCTGGACACAAGTGTCTTCTTAGGAATGCCCCCTGATCCTTCCTGAAGCTCTGCAAGCCTTCTTAAACTTTTCCACTGGTGACCCCTTTTCACATTTTGGCATTGTATGTTGGTGTTGCATGGCCTGAGGACATTCAAAGTGCAAAGTGCAAATGCTTTGTGTTCAGAATGAAGGCTACAGTGAAGTTGGTGATACAACACAGGCAAGCACTGCCAGAAATACCTCAGATTCATTACCCATTTGATTTTGAATTAATTTTTGGTCTTGCATGTTCAGAAACCTTTTAGAGTTGTCAAATTTTTCAAGACCCACATGGAGTCTCCATTTACAGTTTAAGAAGCATTGTAAATAACTTGATGATTGGTACTTTCTTGTCTGTAACTTCAAGAGTAGTTGACCAGTAAGATGGACCTGAATGAGTTCCCTAATGCTTCCTATGAAATTAACTGACTCTCTCCCATACTATATTGTCCTGTTATATGTGACCACTCATATATCTGAGACCAAAGGACTACAAGTATGGCTAAAAGCCTGGAATGACCTGGGTTTCCAGGGCAGGAGAATATCTTTTGCAGGATTAGAACTTGGTTCTTCCTGATTACAGGTCTGGCATTCTATTCACAGTGCCACCTGGGGGAAAGAGGGACAGAGATAGTCAGGATCATAGGGGGATGAGTCTGCCTGTTGTCTGAAGGGAGCAGAATGAACAGGTTCCTAAAGTTGTATGTGATGGTATTTAGTATCATAAGAAGATCTATAATCAAGACAAAAGATATCCCACTTTTTATGACCCCATCTGGGGTTTTCTTGACAGAGGTACTGGAATAGTTTGTCATTTTCTTCTCCAGCTTGTTTTACAGATGAGAAAACTGAGGCAAACAGGGTTAAGTGATTTGCTCAGAGTCACACAGCTAGTTAGTGTCTGAAACCAGATTGAACTCTAGCAGATGTCTATCTGATACCAGGCCTGGGGTTCTAACCTCTGTACCACCTGGCTGCCCTTATTAGTTATTCAGATATGTCCATATTTACAAGCCTATGCTATTGGTTAATTCAAAATCCTTAATATACCTTTTGGTCAAAGATCTTAAGGGTTTCATTTATTGTTCAATATGACAGTAAGCAAAGTAAGTAACAGTTTATATTTTACTCTCAATTCCCTCCCAGAGTTCTATCTTTCACCTAGTAACCATTTGCAGGCCATGGGATTTAATAGCTCAATTCTCCAATTCCACCTCCAGTGAAATTAGTGAGTCTGTCCTCAAGGGGGCATGTCCCTGTTCCAAAATGTGCGTGCTTAGATTACTTGCCTGCTCCCCTAGCTGGCTGCATACCGTTTTTGATTCTTTAGGCCTATGTGATATGGACAATAAATGAGAGACTACTTCTTATCTACAAGCCAAAGTCATCCGATAAACTGCAGAGATGAATAATTTATAGGGTGGGAGCATGGTAAGTGGCATTTTACACTTCTTTCCATGTAAAATGTCACATGAATTCCAAAGGGACTAAAGAGTATGGAAGGAGCTGAAGCTTTAAAATCACTAGTAGTGGCAAGGAAAGGAAGAGAGGCTTGTGTAATTCAGTAATTATGATATTACTCAAGAAAGCTTCTGATCCAAATATTGCTCTCTATTGATTAAATGTGAAAGCAAATTATAGCTACTCAAATCAATGCTAAGAAATAATTATTGTACACATGGAAATAGCATCTATGCTGCAAATAGGTTTGGGTTTTCTTCCACTCAATTTCAGTCAATTTACAGTAAATGAATCCTGCAAAGTTGTATTTTTCATCATCTAATCAGGCTGTGAGCCTTCTATTTGAAAAGAAACAAAATTGGTGTTGTATATATTATTATTATGCATCCTATTACATATTTAACATTAGCTCATTGAAACAGAAAATCCAGGGCAAAATGAGCCTCTGATTTCAAAATCTCCCTCGCCACTAAAGGCTTTTGCCAAAGCTAATTAGAAAGAGCAGCATATCAAATTTGAAGATTAATATCCTTGTTTAGCCCATTTAATAATTAATATTCAATTAGCATTTCAAAATAAAAAATAAATCAGTAAAAGCTAGTTTACTACAAATCAAAATGCTGGTTGTTTCTGCTCCTTTTGTGTAATCTATGATTATTTTTAAACTTTTTACCTAGTATTGTTATTCAGTTGTTTCTTTCATGTCTAACTCTTTGTGATCCCATTTGGGGTTTTCTTGGCAAAAGTACTGGAGTAGCTCGCCATTTCCTTCTCTAGCTCATTATATACATAAGGAAACTGAAATAAACAGGGTTAAATGACTTGCCCAGGGTCACATGGCTAGTAAGTGTATGAGGCCAGGGTTGGACTCAGGTAAATATCTTCCTGTTCCAGTGCTCTATGCACTCTACCATATCTTCCTATTCCAAGCCCAGTGCTCTATGTACTCCACCATCTAGCTGCCCTTATCTAGTATTACCCACTCAGATTTTTTACTGCTCAGTACAGTACTGGACACATGTGATTGCTTGACACAGTGCCTGGCAAAGAGTAGTCAATGAACAAATATTAATCAAGTTCTCACCAAGTGGCAAGGACTGTGGTAAGTACTGACAATGCAAATAGAGGAGGGAGAGAAGTAGCCTCTGCCTTGAAGAAGCATATGTTAAAATGGGAAGGTCAACGTCGAAATAATTGTGTATAATGGGCTCTTAAGATATATATGGAGGATATATACGTAATCTAAAAAGAGAGAGAACAAGCATTTATTAAATGCCTACTATGTGCCAAGTAATGTACTGAGCTCTTTCCAAATAGTATCTCATTTGATAAAGGGAAAAACATCATGAACTTATGGGGACAAGGAAAGGCCTTTGGCAGAAAATGGAATTGTTCTAAGTCTTGAAGGAAGCTGGGGAAATTAAGAGGGAGAGGTGAGAGAGAAGACCATTGTAGGCATACAGAACAGTTAATAGTTAATATTTAATTGAATAAAATTCTCAAATTAAATTATCTTCTCTGTCTAGTTGTTGTGGGTAATATGGATAAAAGTTGTGTTTTTTTCTTTTTTTGCTTTTTGGAGGGCAATTGGGGTTGAGTGACTTGCCCAAAGTTACACGGCTAGTTTTTGTGTTAAGTGTCTGAGGCCAAATTTGAACGCAGGTCCCCCTGACTCCAGGGCCGGTGCTCTATTCACTGTGCCACCTACCTAGCTGCCCTGGACAAAAGTTTTACACATGAAACATGCCTAAAAAGCCCTGAATTTGGAATTAGATCTGGGTGCCCTGCCATTTTGACCTCGGACTATTCATATAGTCCATCTTTAGGTGTCAGTTTCCTAATCTGAAATATAAGATATTTAGATTTGATGACCTCTAAGATCCCTTCTGCCTCTAATTTGCAATCTGATGATTCCAAGAAGGTGCCAAATGAGCTGGGGAAACAAAACTGACATACTTAAAGCAATTAGAGAACATCTAAGTTTTAATCTTCATGTTTTGAACTATAAATACAATAGGAGTCAATGGATAAGAGAGCTGAATGTGAGTCACAGTAGTTGAGAAAGGTCTCAAGAAGGGAGTAGGATTTTTAGGTGGGCTTGAAAAAAAGAGGGAAGCAGGATGCCTACGTGGTGCAGTGAATAGAGCACTGGCCCTGGAGTCAGGAGGACCTGAGTTCAAATCTGGCCTCAGACACTTAAAACTTACCAGCCATGTGACCTTGGTCACTTAACCCCAATTGCCCATCCTTACCCCTTCCAAAAAGTGAAAAAAAAGAGGGAAGATTTATAAAGTAGAAGACAGAATAGGTGACTGAAAATGAGGAGAATAATGAGAACACAAGCATGGAGGTGAAAATGACCATAGCCTCCCTAGTGAAATGTGATGCTGCTAACCTATCTAGAGCAAAAGCTGTTTATTAGAGAGTAGTCCAAACAAGGTTGGATAAGGTGAGGTCTGACTTGATTATAAATGTTCATGAAAGTCAGATTGAGGATTTGGTCTTGATATAGAAATCATTAGGGAATCATTGTAGGGTTTGGAGAAGGAAAGTGACATCATTGTAAATCTGGAACAAGAAACATGGAAGAAATTCAGGATCTATGACTTATAGCAATGCGTCAGTGATATCTAAACCCAAAGCATTCAATACCATATTTATAAATATTCAGGGTAAAGACTGCATTAGTGCCTACCAGTTAATGAAAAACCTGCATTGTAGTAGGAAAAGGGCAACTATGTTGTATGGTAGAGCCTGAAGTCAGAAAGACTCATCTTCCTGAGTTCACATCTAGCCTCATACACTTACTAGCTGAGTGACCTTGGGCAAATCACTTAACCCTGTTTACCCCAGATTCTTCATCTGTAAAATGAACTGAAGAAGGAAATGGCAAACTACTTTGGTACCTTTGCCAAGAAAACCCCAAATGGGGTCATAAAAAGTTGGATGTGACTGAGAATGACCGAACAACAACCACAACAAAAACAATAGAAAGAGCATTGATAGTGTCGTTCAAATCCTGACATTGTGTGATTTTGGGAAAGTCATTTAATTTCTATAGGCCTCAGTTTTTTTTTTCATCTATAAAATGAAGGATTTGGAATAGATTATCTCTAAGGTATCTTTCAGTTCTAAATCTATGACTATGTTTGGATAAAGTGAAACATCATCCTCCCTCTTCTAAATTTTAATTCCTTGAAGGCAAGAAGCCTATCTTTATATGGATTTAGTACTGCCAAATATCTGTTAGGTATTGAATGATGATGAAAAAATGAATAAAGGGGGCAATTCAGCCTTACAAGTTTGAAAAAAAAAACAACTAAATTTAGTTTTGTTAATAACATACTTGGGAAGTAGTTTCTGTTACTTAGGTTACTATTATTACTATATATTTTTGAATCTGTTTTTTATGTAGCCTGATTTAGATTGTAATTACACAGCAAACAGAAGGAGTCTGGGATTTGATATAATTTCTAGAACTTCTCACACATATGTACCTGCTTTGCTCCTTAACTCAGCAAAGTTAGCAAAGAGTGCTCAGGAGGCCAGGGACATGGAAATAATACCTCTGGTTGATCAGTGAGCTTAATGCTTGTCTCATAATTAAAGACTGAAATTCTAAGCCAATTTCACAACTGTATGTCTTGCACGTAAAGAGAACTAGCTGAAATAATATGGCTGGCTTAAGGTATATCCATGATCAACAACTAGAATTACAATCCCCAGTGTATGATTTACTGATGACTGGTCAGTCACACTCCCTCTTCCTAAATAAAGGATGACATAATTACACTTGGTGACGATGGTTTCAGATATTCTTACCAGTACTAATTACTGAGAGAATGACTTTGGAACAGAATATGCTCAATACTAGCTTCAAATATATTGTGGCTTCAGAATGAGGTTTGGAGAAAAGATTTATTTTATGTTATGATAAATTCATCTATCCCTAGGGAGATTCCTTGTAAGAATTAATAGATATCTGTGTGCATATGCAAATATTTGTGTGTGTGCTTGTATCTTTATCATATAAAATATTACTCCATATCGTCAGGAGAGGGAGCTTTTAGACAGTGAAACAGAACAAAATTTAGATTATGATAAAATCAAGAATAGAATATACTGTTTCAGGTGCACACAAAGGATGAATAAGAAAAGTAAAGTTGAAAAGTATTAACTTTTTTTGCATCATAGCTAAAAAAAGCCATTCTTTTCTTTCATTTTATTTCACTAATTAATTTAACTACAGACAGTTCTTGATTCTTGGAGTAGACAATCCTTGACTTCACTTCAACAACTGAATTCAAACTCTTTCCATTTGACCTTTATAAAGGTTCCTGACAAACAGGAGAATAGGGAGGTCACCATCTTTCCTCTTTCCCCACTTGCCATCTGCTGGAGGTGACTAATGAGCAGTGAGGTGGAAAAAATGATGGGCAGCAAGAAGGTGGAAAAGCAAGGTAGTCTGGATAATCTGTCCCTGGGTAACCAAAGCTAAATTATATATCATTGACAAAGATAAGGAGGACAAATGTCTAGGTTCAAATACTTTTACCACTGATAATGATGAAAATAATAATAGAAAAAAAGTTTAAAACGAAAAGAAATGGCTTCATCTTTCCATCAGTCTTGCTAAGACACACACACACACACACACACACACACACACACACACACACACTCCCCAAATCATATTGGAATTCATAACTTAAAATATGTGTGCATATATGCATATATATACATGTGTGTATGTTTATGTGTATATATGTGAATGTCTATGCTTATATACACAAACATGCATGTGTGTATGCATATGTAATGTAGGCTAGATAGCTCAGTGGATAGAGTGCTGGAGTCAGGAAGACCTGAGTTTAAATCCAGACTGAAAAAATTACTAGCCTCAAGTAGTAAATTACTGTTGCTTTGATCTATTAGATAAATAGCAAACCAATGCAATATTTTTGGAAAAAGAAAGCCCACGGACAGATTAAGGTTAGAATCAGGGGCAGATAGAGAATGGACATTAAAGCCAAGACCTGGTTTAAAAGGTCACCTTGGAATATACTGGCTTAACCTCCCAGTGCTTTAGGCAAATCTCTAAGATGGTAAGTTTCAGAGAAGCTGATGACCTATGTTGGTAGGGGAGTTTCCTAACCTGGAAATTCTTGGTACCAATAAAACCATAGGTCAGATTTTAAATCCTAAACATTTACCAAGTAACAACAGCATCTTCCTCCCAGGATTGTTGTGAGACTCAAATGAAATATTTGTAAAGCTCTTAGCACAGTGCCTGCAAGGGCAGTTAGGTGGTGAAATGGAGAGAGTGCCAGGCCTGGAATCAGGAAGACTAGTTAAACTCTGGCTGGGTGACCTTGGGCAAGTCACTTAACCCTGTTTGCCCCAGTTTCCTCACCTGTAAAATGAGATGGAGAAAGAACTGGCAAACAACTCCAGTATCTTTTTGAAGAAAACCCCAAATGGCATCACAAAGTGGAGAATACAACTGAAATGACTGAACAACAAATAGCACAGTGCTATATAAATGTTAGTTGTATTGATGGTGGTGATGATGATGGTGATGTTGGTGGTGGTGGTGGTGATGGTGACGATGATGATGATGATGTAGCACAGTGTGTAATGAAGGAAGATCCTGAATTCAGTAAGTAGAAGAGAGGAGGCAGATGGATGTTATTCCAAACCATGAAAACAGTAGCTGTTCTCAATTGACTGTCAGTCCATTTCCAGACTCTAGAATCATAGAAACAGGGATCTTGGGTTTCATACCATTTTCAAGTTGCAGAAATTGAGGCCTAGATGGGACTAAGAACTTACACAAGGATGCCCACATACTAAAAGTAAGAGTTAGCATTCAAACCCAGATCTTTTGACTTCAAGTCCAGAGTGCCTTTTTCTAATATACCAGCAGTGTCAAACACAGATAGAAACAGGAGCCCCCAGGCTACACATACAGATCACTGTGGACCTCATATTGACATAGTTTTTAATGTAAAATTATCTGTTTTTAATTTGTTTCATTAAATATTTCCCAATTGCATATTCATCTCATTTAAGTCTCCCTTGAGAGTGTTGGGTTGAGTGTTTGCACTACACTGTAAGCCCTTCTAACTTTCCTTTCTTTATTCTGTCACAACACAGCCACATTACTCATGGTCTACTGCAGGGGTGGGGAACCTGCAACCTCTAGGCCACACATGGCCTTCTAGGTCCTTGCGCTTGGTCTTTTGACTGAGTCCATGTTTTACAGAACAAATCCTTTTATTAAGAGGATTTGTTCTGTGAAGTTTTGATTCAAAGGGCTGCACTTGAGAACCCAGAGGGCCACATGTGATCGCAAGGCCAGAGGTTGCCTACCCCTGCTCTATCACATCGGTGATGGAAGTTAATGGAAGAACTCCTTATTAAGGGGGTTGTACGTAGGAAGGTGAGGAAAATAAAGGAAACCTTCCATTTGATACAATGTGTCAGGTACTCATTTCCTTGTCCAAGTATTATGGGTGACCTACATAATGTTTATCTATAGACAGAGTTTGATCCTAATAATAGATTTTTCTCCTTTATTTTTATCATCTCTTCTGTTTTCTTCTTTATTTTTATCATCTCTTCTCTTCTTTATGAATATTTAGTCTTCTGTCACCTGTTGAATCTATGTAAGTCTACAGCAAACAATATAGATTCATAGAATTAAAAAGTGAGAAGAAACATCAGAGATCATTTTGTCTACACCCTACCCAAAGCAGAAATCCTCCCCTCACCTCCTCCTCTAACAGTAGTCATTCAATCTTTACTTGAAGACTTCTAGTGACAAAGAACTCCCTAATGTTATTAGACAATCTATCCCAACTGTGGAAAGGGGGGGAAATGCCTAGACTCTAATTTCAATTCTGTCCCTGATGGGCTGTGTGACCTGGGCAACTCTCTTGGCCCTCTGGGCTTCAATTCCCTTATCTGAAAAATTAGAAGATAGGTTTGTATGATCTCTAAGGTACCTTGTAGCTCAACAGTTATATGATTCTTTTCTTTAAAGAGTCTGCTCTATACAGCTAAAGCCTGTCAGTCAGACAGCATGAACACTGTCAAGGAAACAAAAAAGTTGTGCAGAATAGATAGCTCCTAATTAAATATACACAGGACATTGGTGAACATGGATAGGTCCAAGCAAACGCGAAGCTTTAGCATTATTGATGTTGCTTTAGGCATTAATAGAAAGAGAAATCATGTCTGGCAACCTGCATTATAGGAATTTTCTGGGTTTTTTTCTCTTTTTAATGTAGCCCTCTGATTTTAAAGAAATGAAATAGATATTTTTCAATAAGATGTTCTTTACATATAATTATACTTACTCTATACTTGTTTTTACTAGCAACAGGATTTCTTGGGTTTTATGACAGCCCTCTCTTGCTTTATAGAAAGAGCACGCTATAATAGATAAAGTAATGAGCTGTGGACTAAACTCATGTCTTTTCCGTGGGGCTCTTCTCCACCCCCACAAAGCTACTCAAGCATAGCATGCCATTTAATTGAATGCAAAAGGAAGAAAATTGGAGCTCTACCTTGTGAGGCTCTTCCTTCAAGTACAAAAGAGTTCCACAGGAGAAGTAAAGGTTGTTCCACCTGGCTCCAGGGCTGTCATTAAACCAGGCACACTTGGTCTTACTGACTCAGGGATCTGACACCAGAAAACAAGTCACAATACTGCCCATTCACTTGCTTTATCACTAGGTCCCAGTGTGAATTCTAGGGGGAGAAATCATAGAACCTCACTTAATCATCAATATAGTAACCAACAAGTATTTATTAGTATCCACTATGTGTCAGGCACTGGAAAATTTCACAAAACCTCACTTTGCCATCAATCAATTAATTAATGGGTAATTTTTTTTCTTTTTGCCTTTTGGAGGGCAATTGGGGTTAAGTAACTTGCCCAAGGTCACACAGCTAGGTTTTTGTTTGTGTGTGCATTAAGTGTCTGAGGCCAAATCTGAACTCAGTTCCTCCTGACTCCAGGACCAACGGTCTACTTACTGTGCCACCTAGCCGCCCCATGGGTATTTATTAAGAGTCCATTTTGTAATAGGCACTGAGTTAGGTCCTGGGATTGAAATATGAAAAATGGAAAGAAAAATCCCCTGTTTCAGGGAAATGGGGTAATAATTATACACATGTAGTTTTTTTTGTAGTCTTTTGATATCCTTTCAAAGGCAGTGCTGATATAGATAGCTAGATTAATAGGTAGAGTGATAGATAGGTAGATAGATAGATAGATAGATAGATACTTGGATAGATAGATTTCCTTTAGGACCTCACCTTATCCTTTCAAAATGCCTCCTTTGTATCATTTGCATAATATATATCACAGTGTTCCAAAAGTCAAAGCTTATAACTACATTAAAACTTTTGGGACACCCTTGGTAAATTATTTCATCTAAGATGCTGAATTTTTGTACTTTGACACATGAAAAATGTATTAAATAGCTTTCTACTTCAGCCTTCTTGTTTTCATAAGTTATGCAGGTGCATACCTCATTCAGATCTCCTTGGACTAGCACCATTGCTTGTGGATGGCAGGACCATAAAGACCTCTCAGATGGTTATGAGAGCCCTTGGATTGATGTAGGTGAGCTGTTAAGGATGAGTTTGTTTTTATAGTCAGCAGTAGGTGGGAGAAAGATTGAATTGTGTGTTATCTTTTTTCCAAAACTCACTCATTTCCTTGTCTTTAGGACTTTAGAATCATAGAATTATAAACTTTTCAAGGAAGAAAGGATTTTAGTGGACATCTAGTCTAACACTTAACTGAAAATAGTCCTCTTCCCTGTATGTCAGACAAGTGGTCATCCAGTCTTTGCTTGAAGAAACCCTATGAGAGGGAACCTATTTTAGTCCATTCCACTTTCAATTACTCTAATGGCTAGGAGTTTTTCCTTACATCATCTACCTCTTTGCAACTATTACCCTAGTCTTGCCCTTGAGCCTAAACAGAATAAAATTGATTCTTCTTCCAGGTGACATCTCTTAAAATTTTCAGAGATACTTAGCATATTCTCCCTAAAATTTTCTCTTCTATATGCTCAATCTTCCTAGTTCTTCCAAACAATCCTCAAAAAGCATGACTTGAGGCTATTTATACACTACTTGTCCCCCTGCAGACACTATCCAAATCATTAATGTCAATCCTAAAATGTGGTTCCCAGAAATGAACAAAATACTTCCTCCAGATTTGGTTTGACAAGGGCACAGTGCAATAGCACCACCAACTCACTATTCCTGGAAGTTGTGCTTCCCTTAGTGCAGCCAAAGACTGCATTAGCTTTTTTCGTCTCCCATATCATACAATTGACTCCTATTGAGTTTGCCATCCATCAAACCGCCAAGCCTCCCATCTTCACTTTCAGAGGAATAACAACGCTATCTAGCCAAGACCCCCACCCCCATGATCTTATATTTGTAAAATTGATTTTCTGAACCCAAGTTTACATTTATCCCAATTGAATTTCATTTTACTAGATTTGATCCAATGTTCAAATTCTTTTGAATCCTGACTCACTCTTCTGGTATTTTAGCTATTTCTCTCAGCAACATGTTATCTGAAAATTTGATAAGTATGCTGTTTATATCTGTATCAAACTCATTGATTAAAAGAAAAAGACAAATATCATGTGTGGTCAATGCAAGTGGACAGAATGGCTGAGAAAGGAACTGAGAACTAAGATCATTAAGTTAAAAAATATTTTGCAGATGTTTAAAGTCATACTATCTCCAGTAGCAAAGAAGGCCTCTTGTGTTCATGATACAATGAGTCATTTTATGGAATCATATTTGCAAGATATTTTTGTAGTTCCCCCAACTGACATGAGAAGCATATGAGTTATTTTTGAGTAAAAGGATTAATATGTTTTGGACATTACCTCATGGGGTCAAGTCAAGAGAACATGACCCTCTTCCCTTTCTGGAGTGTCATAGTACATGTACAGTATGCATTTTTCCTGGTATCTTGGTTTTTAGGCAATAAGTTTATTTGGAAACAAAACCAACTTCTAAGTCAAACTTTGCAGGTAGCTTCAAGATACTATGTCTATTAAACTAAGTTATAACCTTGGAGTAAATAAAGCTTTTTGGAAGGAGAAGTAACACGGTTAAGCTGTTTGGGTGCAATTCAGAAACTCCATGCACCAAATGGCTTTCATTGCCTTTTCCAAAAATGCTTTAGTCAAACCAGGATGTAAGTAATGCCAGAGAAGAATCTAGCTTGATAAGTGACTACAGAATGATCCCATGCTCAAGTGTTCCCAATGACTACCATTCATCTCCAGAAATCTGTCAAGTAGCTTTTGTTTCTTTCTTTAAAACTTTCACAAACTAGCTTTAAAGATCTATATTTCACTTTAGATTTCACTATATTTCATACACCTAATCTTGCCTCCAACCAAGCAGACCAACTCATAGTCAGAGCTTGAAATGAATTTAGCATGCTCACCTTTTTCTTAAATTTCCATTGTAGTTTAGTTTAAATTTTCTTTGAGGGCAGGGGAGGAGTATATAGAGTGTGTATGGAATAGAAAAGTTTTTGGCTAGTCTAATCCTTGTGTCTTTTCATCTTGGTAATATAGAACAAAGCAAGAGGAAGTGTTTATTAACACCAGCTATTTCAAGAGGAATTGAATTGGTCACAATTTCATAGGTGTGGGTATTTGACTAATAACTCCACCAGAAACATCTCTTAAGACATTTGTGTCTGTTCTATTAAGTGATACTGTCCTTAAAGACCCAGTTTGGTTTTATGAAAATCACTTCAAGGCAACTTACATCCTTGTCTGATCTCTAAGATACCTTAAGGAGAGAGAAAATATTATTGATCCTTTAAAAAATAAAAAAAGATGGTTTGAAATATAATGTTTGCCTTCTGTGCATAAGTAGACAGTTGAAAGTTTCTCTGTGTAAACATTTCTAAACTTATCTTCAATTGTAAGGTCAAGAGTCGAGCTGACCTACTTCTTGTTTTCAAGCACACAACCACTTGTCCCCTCTCCTGTCTCAGTGCCTTTACAAAAACTGCTTCCCATTCCATCTCTGCAAAGATCCCCTTTCTTGGAAGTGTTAGATTCTTTCAAGATTCAACTCTAATGCTGTTTCCTACAGGAGACCTTTCCCAATTGGTTAAAGTGCTAGCAACTGCACCTCCCTCAAAAAATTACTTTGTATTAGATACTTTATACTTACTCATCTCTGTGCATGTTTCTTACACAGTAGAATGTGAATAACTTGAGAGCAGGGACTATTTCTGTTTGGGACTTTGTGTCCTTGGTGCATAGCACAATATCTGGCATAAAGTAGAAGCTTAACAAATGCTTGTTGAATCAAATTAAATTGCATGGAACTCATTTACTAATCATATCACAAATCCTTTTACATAAAAGAAACTTTTCACTATCATCTCTTTATATTTTGACTGAAAACATAGCTTCCCTTTCTATACTGGCTCTTGACTAAATAATTTCTATATTGTCCGTATACATAGGCCCTAACTTACAAATGAGGCAGCTAGATGCCTCAGTGGATAGAGTACCGGGCCTGCATTCAGTAAGAACTGAATTCAAATCTGGATTCAGACCCTTAATAGCTGTGTGACCCTGGGCAAGTCATTTAACTTCTATTTGCCACACTCCATTAGAGAAGGAAATGGCAAAGCACTCTAGTATCTTCATCAAGAAAACTCCATATAGGGTCACAAAAAGTTGGCCACAACTGAACAATTACTTATAAACAGGCTGTGATTCAAAATTGATTTGGTTGCTTGAAATTTGGAATATGGTTTAATTGAGAGACCATGTTGTAATGATGATTAAGTTTCCAGGCAATCCACAAAAGACAATTTAATCCATTGTCCTCTTGTTTCAGGCCCCAGAAGGGCCTGAGACAGATAAGTTCTAGAAACTGGCTGTCTTTCTACATGCCATAGTCAGGATTATAGGCATTTTTCACCATCTTGTTTTGTCCCATAAGGATCATTAGCTTCACCTCTTTTGAATGGGTATAAATCTTGTCTAAGGATCTGCACTATCCTGGGATTTGATGCAACCTGATTAAAGTCATTCATAGGCATAAGCTTTAGCATCCATTATAATTAATAACATAATCACATATAATAATAATCATTATAATTAATGATATATTTATATAGTGTCTACTATAAGCCAGGCACTGTGTTGAGTGCTTTACAAACATTGTCTCATTTGATCCTCCCAACAACCCTGAGAGATAGGTATTATTTTATAGATGAGGAAAATGAGGCAAACAGAGGTTTAAGGATCAAAAGCTGAGTTTGAGCTTGTCTTCTTTACTCTAGGACCAGTGCTGTATCCACTGCAGCAGATAACTGCCTCTAATTCCTATAAGGACAAAGAGTGATAGAACAAGGTTATCTGAATTTATATCTTTTAAGGACTTGCATCATTCTGATGTATGTTTCTAAGAAAACATTAACAATACAACTAAATAAGCAAGAAGTTTTTTGTTAAATAGTTTTAATACTAGTGCTTGAGGTAAAAGACGCATAATTAGAGAAGAATTTCAATTTAATTCAATTCAGTAACCATTTGTTAAGAACCCACTATGTACTAGGCCCAGTGCCAAGCATGGGGATATGAATAAGCAAGATAAGACAGTCCCTGCTCTCAGAGGAGTTTATAATCTAATAAGGGAAGAGAAACACAAAAGGAAGTTGGAAAGGGGGAGGGGAACACTTGAGTGTAAGGGGTGGGGTGTTCAGGTATTCAGAGAACATTAGTACTAGCTCTCATCTATGGCTACAAGCAGCAACCACATACCATAAACTTCCAGCAGATGGGCTAAAACCAGGTTGAGGGTTACCAAGACCCTTCAAGAGTTTTGGTAACTGAGGGTTACTCAGACCCTTCAGTGAGCTAACAGGGTGTTGTCTATCCCAAGGATGTAAAGACACCCCTCATTGGAATGGACAGATGAGAACAATTTGTTCCAATGACTATGAAGGAGGCAGAGGCAGGCCATGGGGAGTGCTTATTCCTTGGTCAGACATCAAAGATGCCAAGGTCATTGACTGAATCCCTAGCCATCACCACTCATCTTAACTTTTCTCTTTCCAGGACTCTGATGACTCTGGAAGAGAGAATGAGGCCTACTTCCCACTTTTCTACCTTACTTAAGTTCATTTTATGCATAAGTCAAAAGATATCATCCATACCATTTTGCTATTTTTACCTACCTCAAAGTTCTGTGGCTGCAGGCAAGTAACGAAACAGCAGGTTTGGATATACAGCCTGCACATGGGTGGCCCAGGCCATCATGTTATTTTCTCACTAGACTAAAATGGCAGTGAGATTCAGCAGACCCTGGGTGCCTGAGCAGCCTTTTTAAAGGACCACATTGCTCACCTTCTGGCATAGAGAAGAGGCAAGAAAAGATGTCCTCCAAATTGCCTGGCTATGGACTACCAAGACTATCTGTTTTCAGAAGGGGGGGGAGTTTGTGCCCTCATGAACACCTCCTATTGCACAAGGATAGACCCTTCCCAAAAGGTCTATGAATTTGCTGGATGAGGACCTAAGCCAGTGAGATTATATCTCAGATTTATTTTATCTCTCTAGGCACATTGAATGACATTTTCCTGGGTCCTCACTGGCAAGTTCTCTGGACTTGGTTCCAGAGAGTTTTTGAGATTATGATTCTTTTTATCTTGTGTGTGGTAAGAATTAAAGTAGTGTGGTTCTACTTGGGTCATAGGACCTTCCAGGCCACTGGATAAATCATTAGACTAGAATAAGTTATGTTAAGACCCTCTCCTTCCTCTATAATGCAAGGCTGCCTCTAGTCCTACTTATTGAAAGAGACTGTCATACCATGGATCTTGTCAGTATGCTAGTCATGGGTGGTCTCAATGACCAAGGGTTGGATAGTTATAAAATTAAGCCTGGTGGTCTTGATACTACCATAAGCTCCCCCTTAAGGAAGGCTGCAGCTTATAAATTCTAAGCATCAAAATCACTGTTATAAGATTAGGTTTGATGGTCTTGATGATAGTCTCCCATTAAGGTTAAGCTGTAATCTTATAGACTATAATTATGGAGAAATACTGCCAATAATTCTTTGAAGGTTAATACTGCTATGTCACCCAAATGATATTTTGTCTGCCACAAGCTTGGTTTTTTCTTCCCTGATACAAACCTCCCAAAAATATAGGAGATCGTCCAAAATCAGAGTATAAGAACCCATTCTCAGAAGGGCGCTTTGGAACACACCCTCCAGGAACACACCTTCTTATGAGAGCATGCCTTTTTCCTGGGCCATCCCTTTCCTACTGAATGGATTCATTCATGACTCTGTGCCCCCCAATGCAGTGCTGCACCCCAAAATTATGCTCTATTACTGTGTATGCTTGAGTTGTATGTCAGCTCCTCTTTAGTTCTTACCTCTTTCCCCTCTTTCCTATTGCTTGCAATAAATCTTTGCATTGTACTAATTCCCATTGTTTTACATGTTATTATCAGCACCTGAACTCATTTAGAGGTCATCTTCCTTGACTTCTCTGGTTGACCTACAGGCCTTTTCTTAGACTCATGCTGGGTAACTGGACAAGAACTTAGCCTAAGGATGGACCAATCTACACTGTGAGCACAAGTATAGAAAGCAAGGGACAATAAGGAAACCCTATGTTCTTCCAAGAGGGATTCCCTTATGTCAGAGAACTGTCACAAAATGTATCTCATTTGATGATGACAACACTCCTGGGAAGTAGGTGTTATTATTCCCATTTTATAGTTGAGGAAGCAGATTAAGTGACTTGTCCAGAGTCACATAGCTAATAAGCATTTGAGACAGGATTTGAATCCAGGTCATTCTGACTCCTGGTCTAGTACTCTATAACGTAAGTAGGCTGCGACATATTACTAGTGATAAGTGATATAAAATAAGTAGCTTCAAGGCTCTCAACTAGAAAATGAATCATCATAAAAGGAGTGGGCTAGTGATGTAGTAAGAAGGAATGAGATCAACCACTCAGTCAGCCTATTGCTGCAATGGAACCTATAAAATGTCAGGAGACTTAGAGAAACACCTATTATATGACACAGAGAAACTCTTTGGAGGATCCCTAGGAGGATCAAGACAAGAATTATGTAGGATAAGAAGAAATGACTGTATCGAAGAAGTATTGTTGAGATCTTGAATTTAGTAAAATGGTAAAGTATCAAAGTATGATCTAAAACAGTTGAAAAGTATGTTAAAATGTAAAAGTATGTAATGCAATGTTCTTTTTCACTTTCCTTAGAATAATTCATTAAGCTATATTGAAAACTTTATCACTTCAACTGAAGAAATTTATGAACAATGAACTTAACAGTTTCTTACACAATTCTCATGAATGAAAACACAAATATATGCCCTTTCTTTTCTCTTGGTTATTTTTATTCTTATTAGCTATAAGTCCTGAGTAATCTTTGTGGGTCTTAGTTTCTTCTGTCAAATCAAATGGTTTTTGATCTCCCTTCAAACTCCATTAATTTGTGACCCTTGCTTTAGTGTGTCTTTTTAGCCCAACAAGCCATGCAAGATTAAACTTCATTTCATCTTACCTTAAAGCATCTCACTTCAGTACATTGTTGTGAAGACCTATAAATGATGTATCTGAATGCGTATTGGAATGTATTGTGAAGTACAGAAATGCAATGTGCTGTTATTTGACATAACAGTTACTTTTTCACTCTCTCCCCCCCGTGATAATGTATTGTTTCTTTCCTACATTTTTTCATGCCCTTATTTTGGTCAGTACTGAAGTTGGATGCTTTAGTAAGACAAGAAACAACTGATTCAATGACATTCTGGCCTAACCTGAAAAATAAAATGCCAGCAATTTGTCAACATTCTGGCCCTGAAATTTCCAATTTTTACAGGCTGAAACACTGATTGGCATCTGAACTTTAGGGGCTTTATCCAATGCAATAGAACTTCAATGTTTCAGGTTGCCCTTCAATACAGAAGGTTTTGATTTGTTTTACCTAGTGACCCTGTATTCACCTCTCCTTATCCCCTAATCTCTTAGCTCTTAAGGTCAGTTTTTCCCCAGTGAGACTGTGAAAATATAAATAGTTGTTTGGAAGCATGGAGGCAAAGGTCCTTCCTTTCCTTTATTCCATTCTTTTTCTGTTTTAGACATGAATTTCTATTTCCCCATTTGTCCTCATTTCAATATTTCAGCACTTCATCACTTTTTCCCAGACTCCACTACCCCTTTCTCACAAGATAATCTTCTTTCTTCTAAGTCACTCATTCTATATTTGTCGCCATTAGTTTCTGGGTTTCAGCTATCCTCACCTCCATTTGCCATTGATACAATGCCTTTGCTTACAAACAATGTATAAAATAACAGTAAGGTGAAATTTAAATGATTATTTATTAGTCAATGACAAGAGAATCTTAAGTTAGAACTAGAAGGAAAATTAGATTGTGTCTAGTCTAATGTCCTCATTTTACAGATAAGGAAATTAAGTTTTAGATAGGTACAGAGCTAAAAGGAACCATAGAGGCCACTGAATCCAACCATTTCATTTTCTACATGAGAAAATTGAGGCTCATGGAAGGTTAATCTTTTTTTTTTTAATTTTAAAGTTTTCTTTCTTTGTTAAGAACTTAACAAACATGATTATTTTAACATATGAAGAAAACTTTATATGAAACAGTGAATATCTATTACACATAGCTTCTTTTTAAGTCACTTTCCCAAGATAACAGAGGTTTTCAGCCTTATAGACAAGATTTGAATCTACATCCTTTGACTTTAGAGGCACTATTACACATTGACTCCTAATGAAACAGAATAGCCAAAAACACACAGAGTGAGATGAAAAGCTACATTAATAGAAATTTGTATTACACCATTATATAAATGCTTGTTTTATTCCGTACATTAAAAATAAAATTTTAAATAATAAAAAAAGAAACTTGGTATGAAGAATAAGGGAGATTCTAGTCCCACTAGCTTTTATCCTGGTCACGTGACATCTAGAATATTTCATGCAATTCTGGGCATAGAAATTTAGGAGGGACATTGACAGGTTGGAGCATGCCCAATGGAGGGTAATTGAGATGGTGTGTGGACTGGAAATCATGCCATATGGGATCAGTTGAAGGAACCAGGAATCATTAGTAGGAAGAATAAAACACAGGGGGATCATGCTATCTGTCTTCAGGTCTTTAAAGACTGTCATTTGAAAGAAGGATTAGACTAATTTTATTTGGTTCAAGAAGACAGGTTCAGGAACAATGTGTAGATGTTGCTGAGAGGCACATTTCAGCTTGTTAGAGAGGGAAAAACTTTCTTCAATTTAGACCAGTTCCCAACTGGAATACACTCCTTGGGGAGGTAAGGACATTCTAATCATCTGAAGTATGGAAGCAGGGGCAGGATGGGTACTTGTTAAGAATGTTGTGCAGGAGAATTACTATTGAGGTATGGGATTGACTAGTTCAAACTGTGAAGTTTCTTCTGCAATGCTATGATTCAGTGAAAGTGGATCCTGGCTTCTGAAAAAGGAGACAATAGCTTCTGCACCATTTGGGGGAATGGCTATTCTGAGTGTGATATCACTGAGTGTAGCAGAACAGGAATTGATGGAAGTGGTCCTAATGAGAAAGCATTTGAACTCATCAGATCCTTGGACAGATATGTCTTTGTCCTGAACAGCCTCCAAATTACTGCCATCATTTTATAGTTTCCTACTTCTATGAGTACCAAAAGATCTAGCATAGAGACTTTGACATAACAGTTACTCAATTAATATTTGTTGATTCATATAAGGTCAGCTTTTCCCCAGCAAGACTGTGCAAATATACATAGTTATTTGGAAGCACGGATGCAAAGGTCCTTCCCTTTAATTATTCTATTCTCTTCCTGCTTTAGACATGAATTTCCATTTCCCTATTCTTCCCTGTGAAGTACTGAATTTTCTTCATTTCTGTCCCTCAGCACGTCAGCACCTTTCCCCAGATCCCGCTTCCTTTTCTCACTCTTGTAACTCCAACTCTTTTATGAAGCCTTTTAGCTTAATGTAAGAAGACATGACTATTTACACACACACACACACACACACACACACACACACACACAATGAACCCCGTTCAACATTGCATACATTTATCTCATCTCTGGGAACTCCTTACAAATCTGTGATGAATCCCCTCTGCCAACCAAAATGTCACTTATCTAGGCTGATTAGTATAAGCTAGGCTTAGAGTAAAGAGTATGATTTCATTGAGACGCAGAAAGAGAATGACAACATAGCATTAGGAGCCTTAGGAGCCCATGAAAGAGGTGAATCAGCTAAAAATGGTTTGGAAGCTTAAAGAGTTATCTGAGGCTATGAACCCAGAAAGGTCATCTAGAATCTAGATTAGAAGGGATTGTGAAGTGTATCAAGTTCACCTTCCTCGTGTTCTATATGAAGACACTAAGGCCCAGAAAGGCATAGTGATTTGTTCAAAGAGGAGGGGGAAAGGAAGGAAGGAAAGGAAGGAAGGAAGGAAGGAAGGGAGGGAGGAAGGAAGGAAGGAAGGAAGGGAGGGTGGGAGAGAAGGAGGAGCAAGGAGAATTTATAGAGTGCTTACTACATGCTGGCACTGTGCTAGGCACTGTACAAACATTTTCTCATTTCAATAGACAGAAAAAACCTAACTTCTATGCCACCAACACAATTGTCAGAAAAGGGACTTTCTCCTCTTTTAGTTTGTTCAGTATCTAGAAACAAGGGTGAAAATAAGAAGTAAAACTGGAGATGACTCTAAAAGTCTATGAAATTGAATATGATCAATTGTTGTTTTAAGCTTACTTGAGTAATGAATCCACACACCTGTAATTTACCTACCTGTATAAAATGGACAGTCCCAGTTCTACATAAGTTATCCTAAGTCTCAAGGTTAAAGCTTTTATAGGAGACACTCTAGAGCCTCTGAGAAATAGCCAGGAAGAATTAGTAGCATTAGAACACCATAGGGGTCTGTGTATTTAAAGGTGCCTTGGGTCCATTCTGTCATTTTCTTCCTTACTTAGATATTATTTTTTTCCCTCAAAACTGTTAAAAATATATCACATCAATCAGGTTCCACAAGGCAAAACTGTCTCTACTGCCAACTATAGAATGAAACAAACACATCTTTGGTCTGACATGGTCCTCCATTCATTCATTTGGTAGCACACTTGAGAAACATTATGAATAACTACAGCCTATTACCTGTGGCAAAACACTTAGCTACAGATGGACACACTGTTAATGACAACACAGCATGAAATGTAGTTTTAAAAAGCCCAGCTCTGTTTCAGATGTATGGTGTCTGGCATACTTTTCTGCATTCTGATTAGCACTTCAGAAAAACTGTACAATTTTTTTTTCCTGTGTTGTGTTCTTATTTTGCAGCGTGCTGCAAATTTGTATATGATCAGGGAATGCGGGATAAACCAAGCACCCAGTGAACCAGGCCCGATGATTTCAGGCAATGCAAACCATGGTGTGTCTCTTAGAAGCTTATAACTACTTTGGAATATGCATGTTTGACTTTTTTATGATTTAATGTTTCGTTTAAATGGTTCTCATGTTGAGACAAATCACGCTCTTCTCTTCCAACCTCTAAAACAAGTCGGGGAGATAAACTTGCTTGGTAATAGTTGTTTGTTTGTTTGTTTTGCTTTGTTTTGTTTTACAACTCTGGGCCAGACTTTGATTTAAACTGGAAAATGTGAGCTAAATAAAAAGTAATTATTGAGAAAGATGGTGTGCTAGTTCATTGATATGCAAAATACATTTATAGAGCCCTCTGGCTTTCTTTTACAATTCCCTCAACATAGGCAGCTTTCCCTTTTGGAGAAGAGGTGAAAAAAATGATACTATTTTACACTTGGAAGAGACCTTAGTGATCATCTCACAGAACCAGAATCCGAACCTGGTTTTCTGATATTATGCCAATGCTCTTTTTAAAAATACTGAGCCTTTGTTTATGTACCCCAGTCATTTCCCCACTTCTCCTCTCCAAATATGAATGCTCCCCTGTAACAAAGAAAGCAGCTGAGTAAAACCCAAGCACTGACAAAACACGACTTCTGCACCTCTAGCCATCCTTCTGCCCCTCTCCCTCCACTCTCCTCAACTAGGGAAGGGAAGGGAGGTATTTTCATCATCTATTTTCTGGGTCCTTTTCACATATACTTGTAGTAATTATATATAATGCTCCCAAGGGACTGCTTCACTGTAAGTCTTTCCATGTGTTTCTGAATTTCTCATGTTTTTGCCATCACTATTGGTATAATTGGAGGAGTAGAATCAACTTTGGGAGTTGTAGCCCTCCTTTCTTACTGAACATCTCTGTAGCCAACCTAGGGAGGGACCTGATGATTTCACTTCCTAAGTCTCAGCAGGCTATTCTGCAAAACCTTTTGCTGATGTGTGACAGAGCAGATGTAGTTCCACAGCTGATCTTTTGCGAGGATTATAAAAGACTGTGTTTTAACGCTTTTCTTAATAGTGAAATTTAATTAAACTGAATGTACCCCAGGGAAGAATAATATATGCACACTTACCACAAAATCAGAGACCATGATGGGGGAAGATTGGAATTCAATGTATATAATTTTTTACAATGATTTTCATAACAAAGCCACCTAATCTTGTATTTCCCGTTTGTACATTGTGTGAATCTTGCAACCGTTGGTTATTTAATAACAATAATTGTTGAGTTCATTCCGCAGCTTAGTCTGCATGTGATAGCCCTTTAGATCCAGTAAATAGTGTATGCTACCATCAGCCTACTGCAGACTTTTCTCAATCTGTAACTATGGCCTAATCATTTGGGGAAAATCTCTGAAGCTAATGTAAAAATCTAGACGAGCAATGGCCCAGACTGGAAATTGGAGGCTGGAGAAAAAATAATTTGTCATAGTCCATTAGTAACTACATATAGAGAAATTATTTTTTGAAATTGTTCTTCTTTAACCATAATGGGGGAGATAATCGAAGGCCATTTGTTCTTAAAGAATAATGGAATCTTTTAGGGGTTGTAGGTTAAGAGAGAATCATTATACTTTTTCCTATTCATATGGTGTGGTAGATGTGGGTGTTCTTAAAGATGAAGGCTATGAATGAATAAGACATCAATATTGTTACTTCTGTGTTTTGACCTAAAGCAGGACAAATAGTTCATTGAATCCATCACTAGATCCTCCTGACAAGAGAGTCAGTAAGACTTTCAGCAGTGTCATCAACATCAAGAATTGAAAACAACAATAAATATTCATGAATATATTATATGAATTGTCACAATTATGTTTTTATTTTTGGAGAATAAGATGCTATCAGTATTGAAGATGAGCTAGAGGGAGAGGTACACAGAGGGAAAATAAAATGGCTTTGCATTGGTATGTTCATTCAGATTCTTCCCTTTACTGTTGTTACCTCAAACTTTATCTAAACGTACTATCTTACCCTGCAAAGTCTCTAACTTTAGTTCCTCTCATTGATCTTGGGTCCCTCTTCCCAAAGTAATTTTCCTCAAGAAATAACTTCCAGTTTCAGAACTGTGTCTTCATTTTGCTTAGCATTTCAGTGTAGATACATTCTGGCCCATAACTTCTATCTAAACAGCTGGGTGATTCCAAAGTAACAGTCTTTTACAAACAATCCAGTATTAATAAATATGTATATAAAAGCTGGAAAAGTCTTGAGCATTTTTTTTTGCTTGAAGCAGTCTTTCTTTCAAGGTACCCAGAAAGTCTTTTCTCAAATCTAGAAAGTAGCTTGTAAAAACAATAAACTTTGTTTTTCCCAGTCCCTAAGTGATTCTACTGGGAACAAGTTGGATACTTATGAGAGGCACCTTCAGAACCTTTTCAGACCATTAAGGGTATTACTTGGTTCACTATAAGAATAATGCAGTTCACACTTTACGGACTAGCTCCAGGGGTTAATTTAAGCATTGGGAAGATGCTGGGTAATGGGGATTGTAGCACCCTAAAGTCTCTTGCTCTCAGCTAGGGAAAGATTGCCATTTTACTGTTTAGCCTTTATTGCTGAGCCAGGGTGGACAAGACAGGTATTTAGTGAGGAGATGAATGTCCTTGCTCTTTGCCTCAGGAAGAGAACCTATTTCTAGGAACAAGGAGCTGCTTGTTTCTAAGGTGCCTCTTTGGGGATTATCCAGGCAGATGAACCAATAGAATTTTCCTACACACAAACATATTGGCATCTGCAAGTCACCAGAAGGCTAATTCTTAGTATTGGAATGTTCCTGATTTGGACAGATTTTTTGAGCAGTTACCTAGGACAGATCTAAGCGAGGTCTGCCAATAATTTAGTCCTGAGCCCCTGAAGCAACTTGTTTGACTTTTCTATCTATACAATCCATTAACACAGGAAAAAAAATTATATACATACAGACATATATATGTGTGTGTGTGTGTGTGTGTGTGTGTGTGTGTGTGTATCCACACACCACAGGAATAAGAACCAAATATCTGTATCTTTAAATAGGGGACCTCTGAGTAAAATGTACAAAGTGTTCCCACCTTCTGTTCTCCTACTATGCATCATCTCCAGAAATGGTTAGGGACAGGGCAAGAAGGAGTCAAAGGGGAATGCATATGATTATGGTATTAAATACACCAAGGGGATTCAATTGTTGATTGTATTTTCTTCCCAATCCCTCTTTGGCCTACATTCTTTTTCTCTGTTTCTGTGTCTCTGTCCTCTTTCCCTCTTTTGTCATCTGTTTCTCTCTCTCTGTGTGTGTGTGTGTGTGTGTGTGTGTGTGTGTGTGCCTGTCAGTCTCTCTCATCTGTTTCTTTCTATGTCTCTCTCTGTTTCTCTGTCTTTGTCTCTCCTCTAAAAACCTACCATGATAGTTTTAACAGAGAACTGAAGGTAAATTTTAATGACCACAAGCGGACCACTTAACTTGGGGTTTACTAGCTAGGTTTCTTTCTCCTTCCTTCCTTCCTTCCTTCCTTCCTTCCTTCCTTCCTTCCTTCCTTTCCTTCTTTTCTTTCTTTCCTTCCTCCCCTCCCCTCCCCTCCCCCCCTTTCTTAAAATTTTAAAACCAGTTCACTCTGAAGCTCATATATTGGACCACAATAGGTCCCTGCCTAAGCTTCACTTAATGACTGTGTTTTGGGCCATCCTGGTTTACAATGAATGTCGAAGGTAACTGTTTCTCTTTGTAATAGCAACCCTGACAGTCTTCTCCCAGCTTGATTTTTTTTTCTCTTTTTTAATTAAAGGAGCCATCCTTTGAGTCATTTCTTAAAGAGGACTGTTCACTGAATGGGTGTTATTTCACTCTAAGTGAGTATGTGAAAATGCCTTAGCTTAAAAGACCTGGGTCTCCCATTTGCATCCTGGGTCATCTCCAATCATGCTCATCAATATCAATATCAATATCAATATCATCATCTCCCCGATGCCATGGAGAAAACTAAGGACAAACACAACAACAACCTCAGAGTCAGGGAGACCTGGGTTCAAGTCCCATCTTGGGAACTGAATTGCCCTGGCTAAGAGCCCCTAAATAATTCACTTAATGCTTTTGTGCTCCAGGAACTGCAGAGAAGGCTCTGGTTTGTTTTGAGTAATGGAAGCAATGAAATCACAAGTATGGTTTTAAAAATATAAACTATACATAATATATTTATGGTGCTTATATATAAGCTAGAATTACCCCTTCCTCCCCCAAAGTCCATGTTTGCTATGCTAGCTTTAGTTAAAAATGTCTGTCACTTGAGGAAAGGAATATATGTCTTATTAAGATTTAGTCCAGCAAGGGGTGTGCTGGCATCAGTTTTGGCAAGCTCAGACAGCATGGATTGTTAAATTTTTCAGTGAACCTTATTTTTTTGTTGATTGTCCAAATTTAAGAAAGTTTAATGGGAAAAAAAAGAATGGAGAAAATATTAACAATGCAAATTAAACTTTTACATATTTTATGCATACGTTGTGTTTCCTGATGGCTAGTTGTTAAATATTTTTCTGTACATCCTTGGGCCCTCCCCCAACATTCTACTAGCCAAATTTTTAAAACCTTGGAAATTATAGGCTAGAAAAGGGAGTCAAGTTATATTTGTCATCCTTTACTCCAGAAATATTGATAATACTGAGAGAGATAAAAAGATTAGTAAAGCTTATCTCTGGTCCTCAAGAAACTCATGATCTAGCAGTGGATGAGAATGTATATGAGGCAAAGAGCCTAGAACTCTGTTTGGAATTTCAGTTCTTTATATTGGTTCTTTGTGAGGCAGAGAAAGAACAGATCATTCTCTGTATTAGGTATGAGTTGAAGGGACCCAAAGGCAATATTCCTGTGTATATTGAATAATACTTATGTGATATAATTTGCCATTAAAATCTTCTTATTTTTAAATGTCAGAAAACTTTTTTCTTTGTAATAAATAACAGAAAAAATCACGTAGGTGTTTTTTGTTTTTGTTGTTTTTCAATTATTTCACTTGTTATCCGACTCTTCACGACCCCATTGGGAGTTTTCTTGGCAACGATACTGGAGTGGTTCAATATTTCCTTCTCTGGATCATTTCACAGATGAGCTCATTTCACAAACTGAAATAAACAGGGTTAAGTGACTTTCCTGGGTCACATAGCTAGTAAATGTCTGAGGACAGTAAATGTCTGAACTCAGGAAGATGAGTCTTCCTTACTGCAGGCCCAGCACCACTGAACTTTGCCATAAATAACTAGCTGTCACCTTGTGGATTAGATAGCAGAGTGCCAAGGGAATAGGTATGAGGGTATGTGAATTTTGTTGGTGAGAAAGGTAGTCCATGGAACCTACCAATGAAAGGGAGGGAGGGTATTGTAATGGAAATGCAAATTTAAAGATCTTCCCTGCCCCTAGCTTAAGTGCACCTGGAGCCTGTGGTGGGAGGCTTGTTTTTCAGGGAAGCCCACACCTTGATACTTTGTGATTGGGCAGTGGGTCAAGGAGGTTGTTACATTCTCTGAGCCAGGAGAAGGCCATATAAGCCCTGAGGAGAGGCTTTGCTTTGGGGCTCACTTTGAGAAGTGTTGTGTGATTTGACCAGATGAGACTCTGGGAAGCCGTTGTTGAGAGCCCCCCGGCTTTGAAAACCCAGATGTTGATGCTTCCCTCTCTGGTAACTGTGATTTGGTATTGATATAATGGTTGGACAGTTTGGAAGCCTGTCTGTTTGATCTGTAAGTTCTGCAACTCTGAAGTTTGGGGTGCTGACCTTTTTCCCCTGAACTAGGTAATATATGTTTGTTTGATTAAAGTAAGCTTGTTAACCCATTTTGAGTTGCTTTCCTTTTGAAAAGCAGATCTAAGAACCTGTGTTGGCAGTCACCCTGGGGATATTGGGGTGCTTGCCACTACAGGTATATAGATAGGAGTAGCTTGCAGACCTTTGTGGACAGTTTAATAAGAAGATGGAAAGGGATCACAAAGGAGTAGTGTGAGGTAGATCCCACTTTGGGCTAAGAACAATGATTCCTATTTCAATATTTCCTGACAGACATGGGTAATCTTGGTCTCCATACCCAACCCCAACTCTCTTTAAACTCTATGAAATATAATTGTGAGAGGTGGTCGTTTCCTCTTTGAAATCTCTTTCTTGCACAGTCCAATAAAAATGATTTCTTTTGCTTTTATGGAATGATATGTCATATTACAAAGTGCTAAGAAAGTGAGAATGGGCATTAAGTAACCAGCTGTCTAGCTTTCCACTGGCCTGCAAAATGATTTGAAATGAATTTTCGTCCACGACGATAGGCTTTCTTGGTGACAGATTGATAAAATGGATAAATTTGGTTTCTTCATTTCTCAGAAAAATAAACAAAAATCAAACCCCACAAAATTTTTCAAGTACTATGACCTATTCTCTCATAGAAACTTTCTTTGGGTTACTAAATCACTACTCATTATGTTATGTGTTCAGAGAGGTACAATTTTATTCTTTTGGTAATGTTTGGGATGTTTGAGCTTAAAAGTTCAAAAGTTAAGGCAGCAAATTGTTAGGTGGATTTTTGTTTTGTTTTGTTTTCTAGGTATAATTTCCTTTTCAGGTATGATATAGTTCAGTGGAAAGAACAATTGCATCCATGGCGATCTGAGTTCAAATGCAAGCCTTACCACTTGCTTCTTTTTGAGCTTGGAAAGTTCCCCTCTCTGGAGCTCAGTTTCCTCTCTAGTGAAATGGATAACCTCTAAAATCCATTTTTGGCTTTGAATCTATGGTTGTTGACAGAAAAAAAATTTAGCATTTAAAAATGAAGAGGACCCCACATGTAATCTTGTTGAACCTCCTTTTTAAAAAAAGATCAAGAATCTGAGGCCCAGAGTAGGGAAGTAACTGGTTCAAGGTAACCCAAACAATAAATATTAGAGCCAGGATTAGAACCATTGAATTCTGACTTGTAATCCAGCTCTATTTCTAGGACTAGTATGTCACTCAGTATAAAGGAAGAGTCAACTTCTATAGAGCATCTCCTTGGTATGATGACTCAGTAAATCTCCAAAACGGTATCATTTATTACCCAATGACAAGATCTAGTCTGTTCCTGTGTATTCATATCATGCATTTTCTATCAAGAATCTAAAGAAATCATTGTTCTTTATTGCTTTCAAATTCCTAGATTTTTTAAGGGGTTGATGACTTAGACTTGTCTGCATCATCAAATAGAATATATTTAACAAAACATTGTAATGAGACCACAGATTCCATTACAAATCCTGCTCTGTACTAGCCTTCTAACCTCCATGAGTCATATCACTTCTCTGACCCTAGGTGTCTTGTAGAATGAGAAATAATAATGTCTAGGTTGAAGGGATATGGAAGGATTGGAGAACTAGAGCTTATAGTGAAAAAAAAATCGAGTGGTTTAGGAAGAATGAGACAGAGGGAGGCATGGAAAGGTCAGAGGAAATTATGATCTGACCTTCATAGTTGAAGATTTTGGAGGTGGAAAAGTTTGAGATGATAGTGGAACCTACAATTCAATAATCTTCTGGCATATTTTGATAGAAATTCTCAAAATTGGAATGCATAAAGAAAAATAATTAAAACCATACGATTTGATTGTAGTCAATAGTTTAGAATCTGAATTGGGGTTAGCAGAGGGCATGAAAAATTGCATGTCTCCGGCTATATATTAAAGCTGAGAATATTTAAGAATCACAGAATTTCAACAATTGAAGGGACCTTGGAAATAATCTAGTCCAACTCATACCTAAGCAAGAATTCCCTTTACAACATACTTAACAAATGATTATCCAGACTCCCAGTGTGGGGAAAACAATTACCTTTTGAGGCAACCTATTCTACTTTTGTATGACTTTAATTGCTATTGCTTACAGTCTCAGACGGGGGGGGGGTTGGAATTCAAAAATTTTTTTAAATGTTAAAAATTATTTTAACATGTAATTGAGGGAAAACTAAAATATACTTAAAAGTTTTTCCTTAAAACAAACTTAATTTTGCTCTGTTTCAGCTTCCATCCATTGCTACTTGTTCTCCATTTGAGTTTAAGCAAGTAAGTTTATTTTCTCTTCTATTTGACAGTCACTTAATTCCATCCCATCCCATCCTATCTCATTTTCCTTCATCACATTCAATAAACATTTATTAAGCACTTACTAGATTCTGGACACTTAGGCTAGGCACATAAATACCCCTGCCTCAAACTTCTGCCAGTCTACTCCTGTGTTGCATGAGAGGTTCACCCACACTGTAGTGGTTCACACCTCTTGTACTTCCCACTCTGGTCTAGTTCACTCACTCTATCCTGGCAAGCCTCAGTCCCTAGAAAAGAACTATCACCACATGGTTAGACTGAAATTCTTTTGGGTTTCTAAGAGTAATCCCACTATAGTTCTTGGACATCCATTGGTGTGATTTCATTTTCTCAAAGCCAGTCATTCTAAATGATGACACTTTTAGATCATAAACACAACTATTTACAATAAAGTGAAATAAATGATAACATTAGCAGCACTTGTATGTTAAAGCAAAGGGCAAGAACAATAGGGGAAGGAGTGGCCAGGTGGCACAGTGAATAGAACACTGGCCCTGGAGTCAGGAGGACCTGAGTTCAAAACTGACCTCAGACACTTAACACAAAAACTAGCCATGTGACCTTGGGCAAGTCACTTAACTTCAATTGCCCTGTCCTCCCCCTCCAAAAGCAAAAAAAAAAAAAAAAAAGAGAGAGAACAATGGGGAAGAGGAAAGGGAATAAGCATTTATATAGTGCCTACAATATGCCAGGCACTGTGCTAAGTGCTTTAAAAATAGTATTCCATTTGATCCTCACAAGTTGCTATTATTATCCTTATTTTACATTTGGGGAAAAGGAGACAAACAGAGGTTAACTGACTTGCCCAGAATCATACATGTAGCAGATGTCTGTGACTGGATTTGAACTCAGGTCTTCCTGACTCTTGACTTAGTGCTCTATCCATTATACCACCTCACTGCCTCTATAAATATATCTCAACACAAACATAAATTTGGGTCACACTCTTTCATGAATGATCTTAGCATCTATGGGGGAAAGTGATTATATATTTACAGAAACCCAGCAAAGAAGTATAAGAGGGGAAAAAATCCATGTGGTAAATCAAAAGTGTAGACTTTGATGTCATTGGTCCATTTAGTAACCTATGCCCAGCTCTACACTTGTCTAACTGCTCCCTTCTGAACCTCCCTGATCACCAGCTAGGCAAATCATCTTCTCTTCTTCTCTAGAATTGACTAAGCACTGACCAACAATGTCAACTCACAAGCAACATTGTAAGGCTGTGGATAAAGTGTTGCTTTCTTAACTTGCCTGGCAGTTTCTTTTTTTTTTTTTGGATTTTTGGAGGGCTATTGGGATTAAGTAACTTGCCCAAGGTCACACGGCTAGGTTTTTGTTTGGGTGTGTTAAGTGGCTGAGGCCAGATCCGAACTCAGGTCCTTCTAACTCCAGGGCCGGAGCTCTACTCACTGCGCCACCTAGCCGCTAGCTCTTTCTAGGAAATGCAGACACTCCCAGTCAGCTAGTTCCTCACCAAAGTATCTAATCCACCAATCAGCTTGTAAAAACCAGAACTCACAGATCAGATGTTGAGCCTTTTTTTCCTTTCTGCTTTTCCCTCTCAAACCAAAGGTAGTAGCAGAGCAACATGTGCTTCCAGGAGGCTTTGCCTCTCAATGAAGCACCATTTTGGTTCTCCTTCATACACCTTGAAGTTTTCACTGTCCTTCCTAAAGATCAGGGCAGAATATAAAAGCACGATCATTTCCTGCTTCCTGGACACTGTGCCTTCCTTAATTCTGCCTAAGATCATATTAAACAAATTTTGTGACAATAAAACAACATTTTCTCCTTTTGGGGTAGCAATATACTAAATATCCCAGGTCATAGACCTGGAAAGGGTCTTGCCTAGCCTATCATATTCCTTAGGGACAAGAGATAAGTAGCTATGATTTCTGATTAATGTTGAAAGTAAGAGTGAGCAAGAAAGAAACCATGAGTTCATGGTAGATGTTTGAGCCATATGTATAATTTAGTTTGCATTTTATTGGTCATTGGTATCCTAAGATTCCCTTGCCTGTGGCAAGATATCTTGTATTCTTTAAACAACTGAAAAATATGTTGGGTAGGGGTATATACATTGTGAAGGGGGTACAGAAGGGGAAGTAGAGAGTGGGGTAGGGGTAGAAGAGCCAGGATCACCATCTTTAGAGCCAAAGTCTAAACATCTCCTTGTCCAGTTGCAGGAGAAACCTCTTGTCTGTCTTCTCTTTGGAGTCTATCCCAGGTCGGACATAGTCACAATCTACATAAATATTGCTTATTCATATAGCCAGAAAGAGAAACAGTGAAAAGTCCTTTTCCATATGTGTGAAATATGCTTAAAAAGGGAATGAGTGAGAACAAAAGAAGCAAATAAGCTTTGGGTCTTGAGTATTTTTAGCCTTTCATTTATTTATTTATTTTTTGAGAAGCAATTATGTCTATTTGATTTTTTTTTTTAAATAGACTTCATTGCTACTAAGGAAGCAACCTCACTCTAAAGAGAAAACAGGAGCGCATAATGAAAGCCTCACACTGTTCAAGCAGCCAAACCTGATGTAGAACATAATTAGGAAAGAAGCCATGCCAATTGTAGGAGAATGTTTCACAGAACAGATGCTCCTCCTCCATTTTCTGTAGATGGCTTTGATACTGAGTTGGGTTTTTTGTTTGTTTGTTTTTTTAGTTTAAATAGGAGATTTTAAAATTTGAGAGATAGTGAAATTTAAAGAAGTATTCAGCTTGACTGACACACCAAAATCCTTCCATTAACTGCTAAACCCTGAACAGATTAATGATATAGTCCCCAAGTGTAAAATGCACACTGTGATGAATTAAATGTGGTCTTTAACTAGGGTATTCTTTTAGGCTAAATAGAGCTCAGAGGGAAATTCCTGCCTTGCATATTAGGCATTGAGGTAGTTAAGAATTATATTGTTTGTTTCCTGCACTAATTTTCTGTTGAATATTTGAGTTGCCTGGGGGCCATTTTAGGTGTGAGGCCAATTAACTGTTGCTCTAGGAGAACTGAATTGTAGGCATGATTAGCTTTGTGGTTTGTAGCAAAATCATTTCTTTATGGATCCATTATCCAGATTCGAGAGACCAAGAACTGATGGATAGAAGATTTTACTATCTCTTTTCATCTCCCATGGAATTGTTTGTGGCTTTGCTCAAATATTCATTTCCTTCATTTTAACCTGTTTTGCCATTGCTGGTTAAACGAGATTGTAAGTGAAAATAAGTATTAACATATAAATATTTCTGTGCATGATATAAAGCAGAATGTAGATTATCATGACTGTTAGGAAATGTATTTCCAAAGAAACTTTTTCTGCTATTATGTGGAAAATGCTACACTTTAGAATGATTTAAAGATGTAAGTTAAAAATTTTAGTGAACTTTTATTTAAAGAAGTTTTGCTTTACTTGATGGATGTTTTAAAACAGACAGTTGGAGCTAACTTTATGTAAGAATATTGGATTTCCATCAGCTGAATTTCTTTTTCCAGATTGTGAGGGAAAAGGTTGTGTGATAGAAGAAAAGCAAGACAAGCTGAAGAGGGAGAAACAAAAGATGTACATGTAATTATCAAGGTGACTTGGATGATTTGGGGTAGGATGTGAAAAGAAAGTGAAGAGGTAGGGAGGAAGGAGAAAAATAATTTCAGCAAAAGGCCTTAAGGAAAGAAGACAAAAGACTAAAGGAGAAGAAAACTGGTAAGGCATGGTAACTAAAAACACTTGATAAGGTAAGTAGACAAGGGAAAAAGAAATTGGATGTTGCTTTCAAGGTGCAAACAAGGTAGAAGATTCTCAAGCAGAATATCGAATACTTTGTCAGTCACTGTATTATTTGTGTTTGCTTGACTTTTTGTTGTTGCTGTTACAAAGAAAGTTTCTGTTCTAGAGGTATATTGGGAGGAATCTGGAAAATGAATATGATGTTCTATAAAAACAAGAGCATCAAGAAAACATTTAAAAACAAGTAAATGGGAAACTATCAAGTGATCCTTAATAAGTTCAATTCATCAGGTATAAAGGAACATCAGCTTAGGGGATTGTGTAATTTTTGAGCCATTGGCAGAGATATTTGAAAGATAATGTTGAATTCGAAAGGTAGTACAGGATTGAAGAAAGGGCAAATATCTCAATATTCAGCAAAGGAAAGAGAGTGAAGTTCTCAGACCATAAGTTGAGCTGGTTTCCAGAAAAAAAAGGAAGCCATTATTAAATAGCAATTTCTAGTAAATTTCTAGAAGTTATGATTGTTTTTTTTTTAATTTAAAAACCTTCTATGACTTCTTTTCACATAAAACAACCTCTCTTCCAAGGTTTGCTATTTCTGTTGAGAGTCCTTCCTTGGTGTCATCCTAATTCATCCTATATATGCAATTAGTTGCCAAATCTTATTATTTCTACCTCCACAATATTTAACATGTATACTCCACTTCACTTACATAGCTATCATCCTTATTCTTATCTCTCTTACACAGAGTATTGTAATAGCTTTCTGATTGGTCTCCCTTCCTTAAGCATGTCCCCATTCCAATCATCCTATCAATCACAGCTGCCAAAGTGATTTTCCTAAAATGTAGGTCTGACCTTGTTATTTGCTTGTAGTGACTCCATACTACTTCTAGGACAAAATACAAACTCCTTTGTCACTTAAAATTTTCATAATTTGTCCTTTTCCTGCCTTTTCCAGTCTTCTTGCACATTTCTACCTTCTATATATACTCTGCACCTAAAAAGCAATATTCATTTTTTCTTTCTCAGTGTGAAAGGAAGTTTCTAGTGGCTCTATGCTTGGTACTATGCTATTAAAAAATTCATGGACTCAGATATAGGAATAATGACATGCTTCAAAAGTTTCTAGATGACTTAAAAGTGAAAGCATAGGTAATTAACATGTTAGATGACAAAGATCATACAATCAGAGACTGAAAGAAAAAATGACAGTCAATAAACTTGGACTGAAACTGATATGATAGAATTTTCAATGGATGAATCTGAAATATTGAGAATGGGTTAAAAAAAATCAACTTCACAAATCCAATATGGGGAAGACTGTCTCCATAGGTAACAGCTCATCTGAATAGTCAATAGTTGATCCATATTTATTAAGCATCTACATTGGGTATTGTGCTAGGTGTTGGGGGTACAAACACACATAAAAGAGAAAGACAGTCTGATGCCCTCAAGGATCTTACTTTCTAATAGGGGACAATAAAACACAAAAAAGGTAGAAATTGGGGTGGTAAGAAAGAGATATGAGAAGGTACAACTAACTTTTTTTTACCATGGTAAAGAAATCAGTGGAGAAGTCTCAAAGTATTGAAATCAGGTGAGAAATAAAGAAAAATCTGAAAACCAATATCTGGTACTTTTAGTGTACTACAAATTCCATGTAAGTCCACAATATAGCTCCTTTCCTTCTCTTGACCTCTTGGTGGTCTATGGAAGGCCCTAGTAGTATAAACAACTTGGTCAAAGTTTTGAACCTTAAATTAAGGTTCTTCCTGGCCAGAGTATTGTTGTTCAATATTTTGTAACAACAACAACAACAAAAAGTGTATGTATGTGATGGGGAGTGTGGGGGTGGGGTAGAGGTAGGGGATTGAGGGTTGGAGGTAGAAAATGGTGAGGCAAAAGAAAAACCAAACAGTGTGATATAGTAGCTAAAAGAGTTAATGAGATTTCCAGGGCAAGAACAAGGATAGTTCCACTGTTTACTACTTTAGTCAGAACACAGCTGCAGGTGGTCTTCACTTCTGGTAGGTACACTGGAAAACTAGAGAGTAAAAGGACAAATACAGAAGTTTATGGTCTTGACATAATGTTCTGAGGATGGTTGAAGGACCTAGTTATGTTTTGCCTGAGGAAGGAAAGCTTTGAGAAAAGAGGTAGGCATGAAAGTCACCTTCAAATACAGTCTGCCTGACTCTAAACAGCAGAAGTACTGTAGTAGAGATTGGTAGAAACTTCAAAGAGATAAATTTACGTTTGATTTAAGGAAAAACTGCACCAAAACGGACCTATCCAAAACTGTAATGGGCTGTCCCTGGGTGTTCCTGCTCCCATTCAATGGAGGCCTTTAACAAAAGTCAACTAATGAATTGTCCAGTGGGTGGTGAAGATTTCCTGTGTAGACAGACCTTGTCTGAGATATCCTTAAGTGATGCCTTCTACCCCAGGGATTCTTTTAATTTTTGTGTATATTACAGAAACCCTGTATTTCTAGACTGGCATTCCTCATTTTACTCAAGAAATAGTTTCCTGAAATGTTGTTATCTGAAATAATTTTTGGTAAATTTAGTCAATTATAATACAGATATCTACTCTAGTTTGTCTTTTAAAGATATCATATTGTGAATCCTCTTGTATAGAGAAATACCCCCTTTAAGAGTAAATAATATGTAGTGTATGACAGCAAGTTTTTGCTAATTTATTTGACCTGCTATCTAGACCAGCTATGATGTCCTCTCCCTTGTTTAACTTCTTGTAATATGGTTACACCAGATTAAGCCCCACATCCCCCACAACTCCTATCCCAATCCTACGGTATACCAAAATTACTTTCTTAAAGATTAGCTGTGAAGGATATCACCTTTTCTCTAAATCCAATAACTTTTTATTGAGTCTGATTCTTTCTCTATATTTTTCTATGATGTTTGATTCTGTTTATCAAAGCAATAGGTATCATTTGTATAGTGCTTTAAGTTTTGAAAAATGCTTTACCAGTATAATCTTATTTGATCTTCACAAGAACCCTGGTTGGTAGATGCTCTTTATGCCAGTTTTATAGTTGAAGATATTGAGGCAAACAGAGATTAACTGACTTGCCCAGGTTCATACAGGTAGTATGTGTCTGAGGCCAGATTTAAACTCAGGTGTACCTGATTTTAGGTCCAGCATATTATCCACTGAGTCCCCTTGGTGTTTCTAACATTCATACTTACCACACTCCCTCAACCTCCTGTTAATTTCTTTCCTCTGTATTTGGCTCTAGAAATAGAAGGAAGGAGGGAAGGAAGGAAAGAGGGAATAAAAGAGGGAAGGAAGGAAGGGAGGAATGAAGGGGAGGGAGGGAGAAAGAGAGAAGGAGGAAGGAAATCAGGTTTAATTTTCTTGTTTGTGTCTTTTGTATTTAACCCATAAATCTTGAGCTATTAGCCCTTTTCAGACATGGCTCAATTCCATAAATCCACAGGATCTACTCCTGGAAGGACATTAGATATAATCTACTTATGATCTATCCCCATATTTTCCAGAGGAGGATTCTGGGGGTGTAGCAGCAAACACCCTAACATCCCGAGGGTGGCTGCCAACACAGGTTCTTAGATCTGCTTTTATTTTTTTTTCTTTTTTTTTTGGAGGGCAATTGGGGTTAAGTAACTTGCCCAAGGTCACACAGCTAGGTTTTTGTTTGTGTGTACGTTAAGTGTCTGAGGCCAGATCCGAACTCAGGTCCTTCTGACTCCAGGGCTGACGCTCTACTCACTGCGCCACCTAGCCACCCCAAGATCTGCTTTTCTAAAAGAAAGCAACTCAAAATGGGTTAACAATCTTGCTTTAATCAATCAAATATATCATTTACCTAGTTCAGGGAAAAAAAGTCAGCACCCCAAATTTCAGAGTATACAGTTAGGTTACAAGTAGAAGTTACAAGAAGACAGAGAAACATTTCAGCAGACAGGCTTCCAACTGTCTGACCATTACATCCATACCTAGTCACAGTTACCAGAGAGGGAAGCACCAACATCTGGGTTCTCAAAGCCAGGGAGCTCAATGGCTGCCCAGAGTCTCATCTGGTCAAATCACACAACTCTTCTCAAAGTGAGCCTCAAAACAAAATCTCACATCAGGGTATATACAGACTTCTTCTCCTGGCTCACAACTCTCTTGACCCACTGCCCAATCACAGAGCACCAAGGTGTGGGCATTCTGAAAACCAAGCCTCCTGCCACTCGCTCCAGGTGCACTTAATCCTATCAAAGGGCCTAGGGGCAGAGAAGATCTTAAATTCCCATTCCTGTAACAGGGGGTCATATAAAGAGCAAGTAGAAGAACTTGGTTGTGAAGTTAAGTCTTTTAACTTCAAATACTTTATCCCCTGCACAATAACAACCTCTCAAGAAACAGGAAGATTCAAGTGATCTTGTTTATAATCTTCAATTAATTTTTAAAATGTTATCCCTTCCAGAGAACCTTATGCTTGTTGCTAATTTGATGTGTCAGATTAAATCTCATAATAGTGTTCATCTGTAATTGTTTTGTAAATGAGCAGCTTTAGTCACTTACCCTCGATCTAGCCCTGTTTCAATTCAATTTAAAAGATGAAGTCAGTAATAAGGAAAAACAGTGTTTTGAGGTTTCTGCAACTCTTGGACCCTGCTGGTCCTGCTTTTACTTCCCATTCATTTGTCTCTCAACCCAAATGAAGAGGAATGGTAAAGACAAGTGGTTACATATAATTTCTTCCTCTCATACTAATCACTTCCCTAAAATGTCTAAGAGACCTTAACAAGAAACCTTGGGAAGGTCTTAACTAGTTTTTAGTCATTTTGTAACAGCCAATCAGAGGTGGGGGTAGAGGAGGAAATAGAGCAGGAAGGGTATAGGGCTTCCAGTCCTAATAAAAAGGGCCCAAATTCAGTGAGAAAAGACCTATCACTGTGGAACTTGATATTTGTGGGCTCTATCTCTCCATAGTACAGTCTCACACACTGCACTAATACTGCACAAAAGCTAGATTAAAACATTATTTTTTTACTCTCCATAGTTAATGCATTTTGAATTCTCATCAACTGGAGAACAGCTAAACAAGTTATGGTATACGATTGTAATGGAATACTACTGTGCTGTATGAAATGATGAGTAGTTTGATTTCAGAAAAAACCAAACCAAACCAAACCAAACCATCAAATGATTGCTTGCCGTCTGGGGGGAGGGGAGAGTGTGAAAAAATTTGGAACTAAACATTTTACAAAATGAATGCTGAAAACTATCTTTACATATAAAGATAGAAAAATAAATAATAAAATAAATAGAAAAAATAAAATTCTATTAAGAAAAAAAAACATTGAAAGACCTACATGAAATAATGAAGAGTGAAATGAGAACCAAGAGAATGCTGTATACAGTAACAGCAATATTGTTCAATGAACAACTGTAAATGACTAAATTATTCTGAGTATTATAAATGCATAAATCAACTACAAAGGACCTATGAAGATGTTATCCACCTTTAGAGAAAGAACTGATAAATAGAAGTATGCATAATATTTTTATTTTTACATATATACACACATGTGCATATGCATACATGTATGCATTTGTGTCAAATGATGGCTTTCTCTAGTGCAGGGTGCGGAGGGAGAGAGGGAGATAATTCAAAACTTAAGGTGTAAGAAAAAATAAATTAAAGTAAAAATTTTTAATGATTAATGTTTTTTTTTTTCTTTTTGGAGGGCAATTTGGGTTAAGTGACTTGCCCAATGTCATATGGCTAGTTTTTGTGTTAAGTGTCTGAATTCGGATTTGAACTCAGGTCCTCCTGACTCCAGGGCTGGTGCTCTATTCACTGCGACACCTAGATGCCCCAATAATTAATATATTTTGAGAAGAAAGGGCTAGAAAAATATTTTTTAAAAATCAGTTGCATTTCAACTTTTGGTGACTTTTCGTGTATCTTCATTGTTTTATTAATACCAAGGTTTGCAACAACTGTGGAGGATGCGGGATGGGGAATGAGGATGGCCCTCTGTGACTCTCTGAATGTTACAAGTATTTTATCCTCTACACTCAGGCGACAGCAATATTCTAGCAACAGTGTATAAAAGAAGTTTTTTCCTGTCCTGCTGATTGCTTTGGATATCAAGTATCCAAATCTAAACTGTTTCAGTGAAAAAAGAGCATTGACTCTGAAGTCGGAGAAGCTGGTTTCAATCATTGAAGTTTACTACCTGTATGACATTGAAGAAACCACTTAATCTCTCAAGGCCTTGAATTACTTGCTTAGGCAGCTAGGTGGTACAGTGAATAGAACTCTGGGCCTAAAGTCAGGAAGATCTGAGCTCAAATTTGACTTCAGTCGCACTAGCTTTTGACCTTGGAAAAGTTATTTAACCCTATTTGCCTCAGTTTCCTCATTTGTAATATGAGCTGGAGAAGGAAATAGCAAAGTACTCCAACATCTTTACCAAGAAAACCTCAAATAGGGAGTAGAAACAGCTCTTCCAAGCCTCTCTGCCCCCAGATTCCCCTCAAACTATGTAAAAGGGGACACTGAACAACTTCTGGAGCCCCAGCACCCACAGAACGACACAGAGAAGCTAACCTCCCGCTGAGGACAGCCCAGCAGCCCTGCAGGAAGGACCAGCGCAGTGGTCTGGGACCTAGCAGCTCGCAGAGCGCAGAGCGCAGGAGCCGAGCCCAGGTCCGCATGAGCCGAGGTTTTAGCCCCAGGGCGACAGGGCCAGCAGCCGGCTGGAGGAACCCCAGAACACCAGGAACCCTGGCGACTCCAGAATTATCAACATAGACATGCCTAGGACAAAGTAAAAGGTTAGTGCCCTATGGACTTTGGGACCTGTATTTAGGGAATGCTTCAGCTCCCTCCCCTGGGGGCTAGAAGCTGCTGAGGAGACACGCCATTTTGTAGTTTTCAGAGGCAGATCCGGCTCCCAGCCTACAAATCCTGGGGAGATCCAGCGATCAGTCTTGGGGGGTAATCGCTCTTGCTTTAACCTCCCTGGATCTGGATTGTGATCTAGGGTGGAAGTTGTGGGTGGGTTTACAGCTTGCCAGAAACGGAAGTTGCCCCCCACACGTTCGGGACGAAAATTCCTCTAGCTGGCCTTAAAGCCATAGTGTGGCAACAAGCCCAAAAGTCAAGCAATTAAGTGGCAACATGCCAAGGCAAAGGAAACAGAAAAATGCAACCCTAGACTCCTATTTTGGGGGCATAGAGCAGGAAAAGGACTGTGAGGTCAGAAGTCCTGCTCCAAAAGCCCCAGGGGAAAACATGAGCGGGTTGCAGGCCATAGAGGACCTTAAGAAGGACTTTAAAAATCAAATAAGAGAAGTGGAGGAAAAATTAGAAAGAGAAATGAGAAGGATGCAGGAAAAGTATGAAATGAGGGTCAACAGCCTGACTGAAGAAAATAACACCTTAAAAAATAGACTAACTCAAATGGCTAAGGAGGCCCAAAAGGGCAACAAGGAGAAGAATGCCTTAAAAAGTAGAATTTGCCAGATGGAAAAAGAATCTCAAAAGTTCACCGAGGAGATTCATTCCTTCAGAGTTAGACTGGAGCAAATGGAAGCTAGTGACTTTATGAGAAATCAAGATGCTGTTAAGCAGATCCAAACAAACGAAAGATTAGAAGGCAATGTGAAATATCTCATGGGAAAAATCACTGACCTGGAGAATAGATCCAGGAGAGACAATTTAAAAATTATTGGACTACCTGAAAGCCATGATCAAAGAAAGAACCTAGAAATCACCCTTCAAGAAATTCTCAAGGAAAACTGCCCTGATGTTTTAGATCCAGAGGGCAAAATAGAGGTTGAAAGAATCCACAGATCACCTCCTGAAAAAGACCCCAAAAAGAAAACTCCCAGGAATATTATAGCCAGGTTCCAGAATCCCCAGATCAAGGAGAAAATACTCCAAGCAGCCAGGAAGAAACAATTTCAATATTGTGGAAACACAATCAGAATAGCCTAGGACCTGGCAGCTTCTACACTGAGGGATTGAAGGGCATGGAATATGATATTCCAGAGGGCAAAAGAGCTGGGAATGAACCCAAGGGTCACCTACCCAGCAAAACTGAGTATTTTGTTTCAGGGGAAAATATGGTCATTCAGTGGAATAGAGGACTTTCAAGCATTCTTGAGGAAAAAACCAGAGTTGAATAGAAAATTTGACATCCAGACGCAAGAAGCAAGAGATGCCTGAGAAGGTAACCAGGGAAAAGAAATCAAAAGGAACTTATCAAAGTTGAACTACTTACATTCCTATATGGAAAAGCAATAACAGTGACTGATGATATCTTTCTCACTATGAAAATAATGGAAGAAGGGGGTGTGGTCATATGGATACATATGTGAATGTGTGTGTATATGGTTACAGTTGTATGGATAGAGGGCATAGGTTGAATTTGTTGGGAAGGGAGAATACTCAAGGGATGAAATTATGAGATGAGAGAGGAAAGTGGCAAGAGGAGATGGGGAGAGACAGGGTAGGGTAAACTATCCCATGTAGAAGAAGCAAGGGGAAGTGGTTGCAAGGGAGGGGGAGAATAGGAAGGCTAAAAAAGGCAAAACCACATTCACATTGAATTTGGTTCAGGGAGAGAATGACATACATGCTAAATGGGATATCTCAACCTGCAGCAGGATAGGGGAAGGGGGATGAGAGGAGGGATGATGGATGGGAGGGCATCCTTGGGGTGAGGGGAGGTTGGAAGTACCCACTATAGAAGAGGGACAGGATCATCTAGGGAATGGACCAGGTGGGGGGTGGGATGAGTGGGAGGGAATTATAAGCAGCCTTGTACAATATATCTACTATGATAATGTTTTGCATAGCTAAACATGTACAACATATACTGAATTACTTATCTCCCAAGAAGGAATGGGTGACAAGGGAGAAAGGAAATGGATCTGAAATGTGAGGTCATAACATTAAATGTTTCAAATATATATAAATACTATTATTAATACTCTTTTGCTTGTAATAGGGAGATAAGATGTGCAGGCATTGGAACACAAAGATTCACCTTCCTCTAATGGAAAATCGATGGGGGTATGGGAGAAGGTATGGGAGAGAGCAGATTGGAGGAAGCGATATCTTGTGGGACTACTATTCTGGGAGGCTGGGTAGGGGAATAATGGAGGGAAAATGATTGTAACTCAAAATCTGGCGGAAATGAATGATGTAAAACAGAAGTTAATAAAGCATTTGTTTAAAAAAAAAAAAGAAAACCTCAAATAGAGTCACAAAGAGTCAGAAAAGACTCAACAACAGAGCAACAAAAACTTTCTGATTCTAGGTCCAGCACTCTATCCACTACAACCCATTGGAGCCCACTTAGCTATAAAATACATGTAATGCACGCACCCACGAATGTGCGTGCCCCCCCCCCCCACACAAGATCTCAGTAAACTAGATGCTCATCATTTGGGGAATGACTAAACAAATTGGGGTACATGAATATAATGAAATATCACTGATTTGTAGGAAACATTCCTAGCACATCTTGGGGAAATGTGAAATGGTGATGAGTGAAGCAAACAGCCAAGATAGCAATATATGTAAAGACTACAGCAATACAAGTGTAAAGAATAAAAATCACACCAAAAAAAAACCTCATTTAAGTGCTCTCTAATTATAATGACTCAGGGTGGGCTTGAAGAAGATATGGGATGATATACCTCCCTTCTCCCACTGGGGAGTTGGGGTCCCTATCCATGGAACATTGCATACACTCTCAGACTTGATGAGCTGTTTCACAAAATATTCTTTTTCTTTCCTTTTTTCCTTTTTTTTTATTCTTCCTTACAAGACAAAGGTGGGGAGAGAGAAGGATATATTTTGAAGAGGATATATATATATATCCATATATCCATATATATGTGTGTATATATGTTGGAAATGAAAGTGAAGTAAAAACAAAAGATACCAATTTTTAAAAATTATGATCTTATTTTGGATGAAGACCCATATTCCAAGCTGGCCTATATTCAGACATGCAGTATATAGAGTTGTGCTTTTCCCCCTGCGCCCTTCCTTATATCTGTTTCTCGTCAGCATCTCCACTTTAGAGTGAGCCAGGAAGGGGAAAAGAGGCACAAACAAAACTGAGTCATTTTTGCTAATGATAGCAGTTTGGGTACAGAATTTTGAAGGAAGGAGGAGATTGAAATCATTTACTAAAATAAATACTTCTCAAACCTACCTATGGGGATTTAAATACTTGGACCCAAACTTTCATCATTGTGCGTCACCAAAGGAACGGAATACAAAGTGTAACCCATTTTGTACTGTCTCATACTGCATGATTCCCATTTATGTTTTTACATAGATTCTCCATAGATTTGGAGTTGTTAACATGTGTGCATCAGGGACCTCTTTGTCAGTCTAGTGAAGCTTGTTGACTACCATATTAGAATAATGTTTTTAAATGCATAAAATAAAATACACAGGATTCAAAGGAAACCAATTATACTAAAATACATATATCAAAATATTGACAAAACAAGTTCACAGGCCCCAAGTTAAGACCCCCTCCTTCCCCCAACATAAAGGGCATCATACCAACTTGAAGAAAGCCGTTTCAGTCAAATAGTGAGGATAGAAGCCAAATTGCAAGGGTTGAGAAATCAGTGTGAGGTATAAAACGGGAGGCCACAAGTTTAGACAGCTTTTTTTCCCCTAGGAATTTGGCTGTGAAAGTGAGGAGAAATACACAATGTTAGCTTGAAAAAGATGGCAGGATCATGGGAATGTTTTTTAAAAGATTGGAGAGATAAGTGTATGTTTGTGAGCAGTAGGGAAGGAGTCAGTAAATAAAGACAGATTGAAAAGTTTAGAGAGGGGTGTTTATTGAAAAGGCTTGGTCTCTATCTCCTTATCTTAAAACTGTTTACATACTGCCTAAAAGCAAGCTGGATCCCCTAGGTTTTCAAAACCAAACCAAAACAAACTTTCCCTAGATTTTACTCTCCTGTGCTCAAGTATTACCTTACATCTCTACTTCTCTTTTCAAATTCTTAGATAGGGCCATGCCTCCATTTACTTACTTTTTACTAATTTCTCAACCCCCTTAGTTTCCAACTCTGCAGTTCTCCTGAAGTCTCTCTCTCTCTCCAAGGTAAGGAATTTTGTCTTAATTACTAAATTCAATGGTCTTTCCTAAGCCTTCATTCTTCTTCATCCTTTCTGCAGTTTTAATATTGTTAACTATTTCTTTCTCCTAGATATTCTCTCCCCTTTTTTATTTTTTGGTTAGTTTTTTTTTTTTTTTTTTCCAAATTGAGACTCCCATCTCATACAATCTGGAAGGGCTACTTACAGAGTCACTACTGATCAGCATAGTATGTTTGACCTGCTCCATTTCCACCCTGGGCCAGTTCACCCTTTTAAGCATCTTGGCAGCCTGTCACTCCCAGGGATTCATCTTATGGATTCCTGACTTACTTCTAATAGTACACCACAGCTCAGAACTCCCAAGCTAAAACAGTCCACCTTCCTCTGAATTCCCGGTAGCAGAATATAACTCAAACAGTACCTATCAGGGTTTTGGTTTTTTTTTGTTTTTGTTTTTGTTTTTGTGACACTACTTTCTGATAATCCCCTTTCCTGAATCCTGCCTCTCCTCTCTTTAGCCTCTCTTTCTTGGTGATTCACCAGCTCTTATGGATTCAATTGTCATTTCTATGCTTCTGACTCCCCAAACTATATATCCAGATTTCATTTTTTCGAACTGTGTGGGACAAAGACGACCCTTGGCCAAAATAAAATAAGCAGAGATATTTCCAAGTAGAGACAGGAAGGACTTATTTAATTATTTCTTCTTGCAAGAAGGGTGGTCTCACTACCAGAGGCAGTCTGGTAGGAGAGGCAAAATACAAAGTGCAAAGCTTGGTTACATACCCAAAAGACCACCCTTTCCCCCACCCCTTCCTTGTTCTATCCTGTTCCCTTTAATTAGGAACCTAGGTGCACAGCCTGACCACAAAAATCTTGCTTAAATATCAACATGGATGTGAAAGAAGACAAAATTTGTCATCAATATCAACTTATATATGAAAGCAGATGATGAATGTTCTAACAGTATCAATATGGATATGGGAGCAGACAATATTTCGTGAATCTTAGGTTATAGTGACCTTTGTAACAGGATTCCAGTTTTATATTTGTACAGGTCAGGTAGTGCTCAGTGGAAACAAGTCTGGGACATTTGGGCCTGTGGTTATATTTGCAGGGTCTGTGCTTTTTCCTCCTTTGCATTAGCTAAGCTTAGCAAAAACTTCGACTTATGACCAGGGAAGTAAAGCAAGGCCCGGGCTGCCAGCTCAGGTTACTAAGGCTTTGGTGCTTTATTATAATTCTGTTCAGATTTCTGGTATGTTACCTGAGAAGTTTTCACTTTTTTTTATTCCATTTACCCCTGAACTCTAGTTCCAAATCACCAACTGCTTGCTGGACGTCCTCATCTAACTCATATGCCTCTCAAATTCAGTATCTAAAATGGAACTCATTATCTTTTCCCTTAGATTATATTACTTCTTTTACCTTGCCTATTTCTGTCATAAGTACCACCATCCTCCCAGTTACTCAGGTTTGCAACCTTGGAGGCATCCCTGATTGTTCACTCTCTTCACCTCCTCTCCCCACACCCATCAATTTCTAAGTCATGTAAATTCCACCTCCACTCCACCTCAGAATTACAGTATTCTTGCCTAAGAGGTGCTAAGTTTCTCAGATCTGTGCTCTTCTTTCTATTCATACAGACATCACTCTAGCTTAGGTCTTTATCACCTCCTTCCTGGGTTATTGCCAAATCCTCTTAATTGGTCTCTGTGCTTCCAATCTCTCAAGTCACTCTTCTGTTTATGAAACTCTAGGGGCTCTTCACTGCCTCAAGGATAAAATATAAATTTCTTAGCTTGTCATTTAAGGCCCTTCAAAATCTGGCTCAGAAATATCTTTCGAGACATTTTCTTTCTATTGCTTCTCACATAGTCTATGTTCCAAGCACACTGACCTACTTGCTTCACCCATACATGACATTTCAACTCCAACCTCTTTGTGTTTGCATAGACTGTCCCCCATGAGTTAGTAGTTTTTACTTCTGACTTTTGTGCCCCAGTATTTCTTTAAGCCTTAGGTCAGTTGTCCAGTCATACAGGAGGCCATTCCTGTTCCTCCCTCCTGAGTTGTTTGTAACTCTCTCCCTACAAATTACTTTGCATTTGCTTGTCTATGTGTAGTTTGCTCTAGAAGAATGTAAGCTTCTGAGATATCCCTCTGAAAGTCCTAGCTGCAGTCTTTCATGGGTGAGTTCCTCCTAGAGCTTTCATCTGGTTAAGGGGCCCAGACTGGTCTCCTTTCCCTCCCCTTCCTTTTCCCCAGTCCTGTTTCTGAACTTTTCTGGACTTCAAAATCATATCTCTTCTCTTGTGCCATCCTGGAAATCTTCTCACCCTGGATCATCCTACCATACTTATACCCTGTTCACTCTGGAAAACCCCACTATGGTTCTAGTCATGCTGTAATCTAGAGCATCCTACCATACTTACAGTCTGCTCACCTTGGAATATTCCCCTGCAAAGGCTGCCTCTGGCCCTTTCTCCCATTAGTGGGTTTCTCCTGTTGCCTGAATTTTGTGAAGTAGCCCAAACAGGTCTACAGTTATTTCCCTCCTGGCCCCTTCACCCCCTTTCAGGTCCCTTCTTCTGTATAGTCTTCCTTCCTTAGATTGTAAGTTTCCTTAAGGGCTGAGCTTATCTTTCTTTTTTGTCTGTATTTCAATTGCTAGTTTTTAACACAATTCCTGACACATAGCAAGCACTTCAATGTTTATTCCCTTTATTTCTCTCATTCTTCTTTTAGGTCAGAGACTATTGTTCTTATCACTAGTGCCTTGTATAGTGTCTTACCCAAAATAGATCTATTAAGAAATGCTTGTTGAATGGAATGGAACTGGATTTTAATATTGCATTTTATTCCTTTGGCTCTTGATTAGAGATGTTTGAAATCAGAATTCAAGTCCTTTCCTACAGCTAAAATAAATTTCGTAAACAAAATTTATTTGGACTCCACTCTGTGCATTGGTTGGGAGCCCTTAGAAGTGTCTATGTTGGTTCTTTTCCTCTGCACTTCAAGTCTGACCTATCTTATCCACCAAAAGAAGGATGACAAAAAATACCTGTTAAAAGTTATATTTTTGGGGCGGAGCCAAGATGGCGGAGTAGAAACAGCTCGTCCAAGCCTCTCTGCCCCCAGATTCCCCACAAACTATGTAAAAAAGGACGCTGAACAACTTCTGGAGCCCCAGCACCCACAGAACGACACAGAGAAGCTAACCTCCCACTGAGGACAGCCCAGCACCCTGCAGGAAGGACCAGCGCAGCGGTCTGGGAGCCGGCAGCGCGCAGAGCACAGAGCGCAGGAGCCGAGCCGAGCCGAGCCGAGCCCAGGTCCACGTGGGTTTTAGCCCCAGGGCGGCAGAGCCAGCAGCCGGCTGGAGGAACCCCAGAACACCCGGAACTGTGGAGACTCCAGAATTATCAACATAGACTTGCCTAGGACAAAGTAAGAGGTTAGTGTCCTATGGACTTTGGGACCTGTATTTGGGGAATGCGTTAGCTCCCTCCCCTGGGGGCTAGAAGCCGCTGAGGAGACACGCCATTTTGTAGTTTTCAGAGGCAGCTCCTGCTCCCAGCCTACAAATCATGGGGAGATCCAGCGATCAGTCTTGGGGGGTAATCGCTCTTGCTTTACCCTCCCTGGATCTGGATTGTGATCTAGGGTGGAAGTTGTGGGTGGGTTTACAGCTTGCCAGAAACGGAAGTTGCCCCCCCACACGTTCGGGACGAAAATTCCTCTAGCTGGCCTTAAAGCCATAGTGTGGCAACAAGCCCAAAAGTCAAGCAATTAAGTGGCAACATGCCAAGGCAAAGGAAACAGAAAAATGCAACCCTAGACTCCTATTTTGGGGGCATATAGCAGGAAAAGGACTGTGAGGTCAGAAGTCCTGCTCCAAAAGCCCCAGGGGAAAACATGAGCGGGTTGCAGGCCATAGAGGACCTTAAGAAGGACTTTAAAAATCAAATAAGAGAAGTGGAGGAAAAATTGGAAAGAGAAATTAGAAGGATACAGGAAAAGTATGAAATGAGGGTCAACAGCCTGACTGAGGAAAACAACACCTTAAAAAATAGACTAACTCAAATGGCAAAGGAGGCCCAAAAGGGCAATGAGGAGAAGAATGCCTTAAAAAGTCAAATTTGCCAGATGGAGAAAGAATCTCAAAAGTTCACTGAGGAGATTCATTCCTTCAGAGTTAGACTGGAGAAAATGGAAGCTAATGACTTTATGAGAAATCAAGATGCTGTTAAGCAGATCCAAACAAACGAAAGATTAGAAGGCAATGTGAAATATCTCATGGGAAAAACCACTGACCTGGAAAATAGATTCAGGAGAGACAATTTAAAAATTGTTGGACTACCTGAAAGCCATGATCAAAGAAAGAACCTAGAAATCACCCTTCAAGAAATTCTCAAGGAAAACTGCCCTGATGTTTTAGATCCAGAGGGCAAAATAGAGGTTGAAAGAATCCACCAATCACCTCCTGAAAAAGATCCCAAAAAGAAAACTCCCAGAAATATTATAGCCAGGTTCCAGAATCCCCAGATCAAGGAGAAATACTCCAAGCAGCCAGGAAGAAACAATTTCAATATTGTGGAAACACAATCAGAATAGCCCAGGACCTGGCAGCTTCTACACTGAGGGATCGAAGGGCATGGAATATGATATTCCAGAGGGCAAAAGAACTGGGAATGAACCCAAGGGTCACCTACCCAGCAAAACTGAGTATTTTGTTTGAGGGGAAAATATGGTCATTCAGTGGAATAGAGGACTTTCAAGCATTCTTGAGGAAAAAACCAGAGTTGAATAGAAAATTTGACATCTAGATGCAAGAAGTACGAGATGTCTGAGAAGGTAATCAGGGAAAATAAATCAAAAGGAACTTATCAAAGTTGAACTATTTACATTCCTATATGGAAAAGTAATATCTGTGACTGATGATATCTCTCTCACTATGAAAATAATGGAAGAAGGGGGTGTGGTCATATGAATACATATGTGAATGTGTGTGTATATGGTTACAGTTATATATGGATAGAGGGCATAGGTTGAATTTGTTGGGAAGGGAGAATACTCAAGGGATGAAATTATGAGGTAAGAGAGGAAAGTGGCAAGAGGAGATGGGGAGAGACAGGGTAGGGTAAACTATCCCATGTAGAAGAAGCAAGGGGAAGTGGTTGCAAAGGAGGGGGAGAATAGGAAGGCTAAAAAGGCAAAACCACATTCACATTGAATTTGGTTCAGGGAGAAAATGACATACATACTAAATGGGATATCTTAACCTGCAGCAGGATAGGGGGAAGGGGGATGAGAGGAGGGATGATGGATGGGAGGGCATCCTTGGGGGAAGGGAGGTTGGAAGTACCCACTATAGAAGAGGGACAAGATCATGTAGGGAATGGACCAGGTGGGGGGTGGGATGAGTGGGAGGGAATTATAAGCAGCCTTGTACAATATATCTACCATGATAATGTTTTGCATAGCTAGACATGTACAACATATACTGAATTACTTATCTCCCAAGAAGGAATGGGTGACAAGGGAGGAAGGAAATGGATCTGAAATTCGAGGTCGTAACATTAGATGTTTCAAATATATATAAATACTATTATTAATACTCTTTTGCCTATAATTGGGAGATAAGATGTGCAGGCATTGGGACACAAAGATTCATCTTCCTCTAATGGAAAAGTCGATGGGGGTATGGGAGAAGGTATGGGAGAGAGCAGATTGGAGGAAGCGATATCTTGTGGGACTGCTATTCTGGGAGGTTGGGTAGGGGAATAATGGGGGGAAAATGATTGTAACTCAAAATCTGGCGGAAATGAATGATGTAAAACAGAAGTTAATAAAACATTTGTTTAAAAAAAAAAGTTATATTTTTCATCTTGGTAGGTTTCCAAGAGGTTATCACAATAATTCTGGTTAGAGGGTATCTTGAAAAAAGCCAAGAGAAAGGAAAGTTTAGTTATTTCTTTTCTTTTTTTTTTTTTGCTTTTTGGAGGGCAATTGGGGTTAAGTAACTTGCCCAAGGTCACACAGCTAGGTTTTTGTTTGTGTGTGAGTTAAGTGTCTGAGGCCTAACTCCAGGGCCTACACTCTACTCACTGCGCCACCTAGTCTCCCCTAAGTCTAGTTACTTCTGCCTTTTTTTGGGTCACTAGGGCCCATTTGTTACTGTGCCATGATATTATGACCAAGGTGGAATAAGGAAATATCCGCATTTTCCAAAATTGATGAACATGAATAAGAGATCTCCATTTTAAATAACTCCAGATGAATGAAAACCACTAGTAAATGTTAGGCACTGCCTGCTGCCCATTTGTCCAAAAGATATAGTAGTAATTTCTTTATGGTACTATGTTGCAGTCTAAACAAGACACCTCTATATGCTGCAGTACAAAATTAACCTCTACCTGAAAAAGTATTCATGCTATGCTTATGTGACATCTGCTTTGAAATCTAAATTACCCATTGGCAAAGATCATTCAGATTAGAAAAGTGAAATGAACTGGATTGGGTGACTATAGGAGAATGATCATAAATCAGCTACTTATGTCTGCTAGCATATCATGCACATGTCAAATGCCTCAAGTTCAAAATATTAAGCCAATAATTTTGCCTTAGATGTAGTAGACTATTATAAAGAGCTAAAACAGTCCTTATATAATGAATCTTTGTAAGGTTTCAGTAGGACTAACGTTGAGCATATCCCAGTTTTCTGTTTTACAGGGTCAGGTCAAATTTGTTGGTCTGACATCAACTTCTTAGGGGACTGGTATATTAGGTTGGCAGAACCATGAAGGAAAATGATGGAACTGGTAAATGGGAAACAATAAACACTGTGGGTAGGTGCCAGAGCTGTAATTATAGATGCAACCAGGATTGCAGATTGGTTGGGATCTAGAGAGGTTCCAATTCCTTTTATAAATTAAACAAAAAATTAAAGAAGTAGTTTCTAGTCGAAGGATACTGACAGATAGTCAGTATTTGAGTAACGAATAGGATCAACTTTTTCAGCATTTTCTTCCCGTCTTTATCTACTAGACCCCACAACACACGGTAATGGATCATATTTTAGCTGATTTTTTTTTTTGTAAAGCATAAAATGTTTTTCCTTTATTTTTTTAAGGATATGTCATACTTTGAATGAAATTCAAATGATGTGTTGGTTCCACATTTGTATAATGATGTGTTCATTTCAATAAGAAAATTAAGATGAGTTGGACAAGGCCTTTTAACTTAATTGGTAGAATATATTCTCAGTGGGGATTTCAGTATGTTAACGAAAGGGATAATTTTAAATGAGTTTCTCTGATGAGAACTAGAATGTGGGCTGTTCTTTAAGACCAGCTGGCAAAAGAAAAATACTATGGCATATTGATGAACATTCCCATTCTTCTATGGTTCTTTATCTGGTCCTTCTGCTAAAAAATTAAGGTTTTATTTAAGTCCCAACTCTACCTACAACTGGAGAGAGCCCAAAAGCTAATAAATATTGTTCTTTTTTTAGTCAGCTACTATCTTTAATGATAGGAGAAGATATTTATCTACTGATATTATATTGATATAGATATATTTTCTTGGGTTTCTTTCAGAAAAGTTGGAAGCAAAGATCATTTCATTCCCTGTATATTCCCAAGTCTATGTTTATTTCTAGAGAACTCTGCATCCTAAAGAACAAAATGTCATCAAATTTAAATGTAGAATTTTAAACATATTAAAATACTTTAAACACAAAAGAAAAGGAGAAAATAGGGATAAGCATAAAATCCTGAATACAGGTTTTAAAAGTCAATTAAACAGTTAAATTCAATATAAAAAAAAAAGCTAAATGAACCAGTATATGTGAAACCAAACCAAAGAAAAATCTTTCCTTTTCTTCTAGGCAATAGAACCAGAAAGTTAGTAAAGTGATAAAAATATTATGGAGTAATTTTTGTTTTTATTTCTGGTGTGTGTGTGTGTGTGTGTGTGTGTGTGTGTGTGTGTGTGTGTTGCCTTGGGTATACCCATTTTAATTCCAATTACCACCTTTGGATTTCTTCAGTTTTCTATAGTACTATCCATTCACATCCATACTCTGTTGAATGGAGAGTATTAATGTACTTTATAAAAGAATCCTCTTGCTTGCTCTCAATGAAGGTAGAAGGCTGCTGCAAAGGGAAAGATATTAAGTTTCTTTAAAGCTATGAACACATATTAAAAATCTTATTTTTAGTTCATCTAAAATATTAAGAAACAATATCTTCCTCAGCCTAAAATCCTTCCTAGACTTTTCCTTTCAGAAAATGTGGAAGAGGTAAAAAATAGAGGCTAATACAAAAAGAGAAATATCATTTGTCCAGTTAAGATCTTTGCTTTTTCAATCCTCTAAAGTGATTGGTACTGTGAGCCACCTTTCTTCATTCAGAGAAGTTTAAAATATTGATCAAGAGGAGCAAGTCCTTTACTCCTTGAATGGAGTGGTCAAAGAAGGAATCAGATAGTTCTATTTGGAGATTAAGTGACCATTGTTCCAGAATATCTACCCCAAGCTTCATTTTAATATAGTGACCTTTTTCCTTGGTCAAGATTCCTATAAATCTTAACTAAAATTGTCATGGGGTAAAGAAATGCCTGGGGGCAAACACTGGGGGTAGGGAGGAGACTGTCAATTTAGACATTTTTCTGTCTAAGCAAGAAATGCTTGGATTTGGAACAATGTTAACTTAATAATAATTCAAAAAAATGTTCCTGGCAGTCTTGTTTAAAATGCAGAGGATAGCATTTTATGATTTTTTTTCTTTGAAAAAGCAAGCCACGCTTCTTAGATTTTTAGTCATTAGACATCCCATGCAATAAAGAAGCTCTCCACTCTTCCAACCCCCTAAACATGGTAGGATTTCAGGCTATTAAGAGAATGTGTTGGATCAGCAGTCAATGAAGGAAAGATGCTAAGGATCAAGGTGATCAAGAGCCATGCCATGATAAGAGGGTTCAGCTTAAAGGACAGTTCTGAGGATACTGTCAAGAGAGGATACTGTCAACAGGACTGATGAGGTGTCATTATAATGAAAGAACTATCAAAAACTCTACTGCTCCTTGTCAGTACAGATAGAATAAGTATTCTTCTGTCTCATATTGGAGCATATATTTGGGGGTGGGTGAGGGAGAGAATTGGGCATAATAAAGAAGAAAATTTACCACAAAATGAATAGGACCAGCATGTAAAGATACTGCTTAGAAAATAGAATGAAACATGAGAACTGTCTATGGGGGCTTATGATCTAAATCAAGCAGACAGGTAATACTGGTACATCTGAAATAGATCAACCAAAATATATTCTCTCTTATCATGACAGAATATGGAATCTGAAAATAGTCATATTATTAAAGATATGACATTCCTTCCCCCAGGGAAACACAGGAGACAAAGGAACTCTTGGTATTTTGAAAGATGCATGATTTTAACAGCATTAGTACTTTCTTCACCAACTCTGATCACTGTCCTACCATATTTCATAAATTGTCCTGTCCTCCCTAAAAGTCATTTCCTAATGACCAACCTTTCATACTTAGTTGTTTTCTTTTGTTTTTGTTGATAGAAACATAGCTTATTGTTGGGCTCAAAATTGAAAACTTTCCAGTCTTGGTAAATCAAACCTACCAAATTTATGCTCCATTGGTAGAGTACAAATTATGAGAACTTAGCAGCACTGATATGCCACGATGAGGCAATGGAGCAAGGTTTCATTGACAGGAAAATGGTGCATAGCTGGCAATATTAAGGTTTTTATGCTAGCCCGATAAGTTCAATGGAGTTAGCCATGACTCAGAGACCAGGCAGATTACCTTGGTTAAGGTAGATGATCCAGGGAGCCCCCAATTTGGGACAATAGGAACACATTTGGAAAGGTGAGTAAAGAGACTTAGATTCTAGGGAGCAGGCAACAATTGGGGATCCAGATGGTAAGGCAGCCAGTAGTGTAGAGACATGGCAACAGATAGCAGAGTCTTAGCAGTGGGATTTAGGGCAAAACTCCAAATCTTAATAGGACTAACTAAAATAAACCAAGAACTTGGTCCTGAGGGAATGGGATGGGGTTTCAAGTAGGATATCAAGATAAGCATTTTGACATGGGAGACCAAGATATAGATTCAATGAATGCAGCTGGGGGAAAGGCAGGACAAAGTCATGAAGCAAAAATCCAGTTCCTAGAAATGTGATAAAAAGGCAAAATAGAACCAGCATTAGGCTATGAGTAGTATTTTGGAGTCCTAGCTCCGAGTCCTGAAGGGACTTTAGGTCTAGGGAAAAGGCAGGTCATCACACCAACCATTACACCATTCATCAATCAGAAGGCAGGCAACCAAATCAAGTTTGGGTAAAATGGTTTTCACTAGCATTGGACATTCTAGGTTATTCACAGAATCACAGAGAATCTAAGTTGACAGAAATGTCAGAGGCTATCTATAAAAATTCTTGTATATGCATTAATGCTCTTATTAAATCTATATTAGTACATTAAAAGCTTTATGTTTTCAGATGAAAGCTTTCTTTTTATATGGTAGAATTTTACACTCCTTTATCATGTTACAGACAATGGGAATCTTCTCCCATATTTTTAAAAAATTGCTTCACTACAAGACTGTTTTAATGTCAATGTATCAAGTGCACAGAGACCATCTAAAGAAAATAAATTGCAGTACTGAAAGTGACCAGAGACAATCCATGGTTTGAGAGGGTTCATTTACAAAAGAACCCATGCTTGTAATATGAGGGTCAAGGATACAACAGCAGGACATGTAATATGCCTTATATTTGGTAAATGGTAAGAGAAGGCAAAAGAAAATCTTAGCATGCTTACTAGCAAGGAAAAAAGAAAAGCAAACTCCAGTTTCATTTTTATATCAACTTTACAGAAACAGTTTTTTTTTAGCAAAACATTTTCCTTTTTTTTCTGTGACTTATTTTATACTGATAAAATATATCCTTTCTGATTTTCCTTTTCCAAGCTGCCCAAACCTTAGGGGGAGAAATGATTAATTTTTTTGCCTGGAGTCAGGGAACACTATAAGAAACTCAGAAGATCACGTGCACTCTTTCGCAGACTTTCCAGTCAATTCTAGTTTATGTCAGTGAAATAGCTTCTCATTATTTATGCAAATTGGCTTCAAATGAGAATGCTTAACTAAAAGATTTGATCTCCATCTAATGGATGCTGTTATAAATATGTGTCCAAGTTTCTGATGTATTCTTCTTTTCTGTTAATTTATTGTTGCAGATTTGTCTTCTTTTTTAAACATCTGCTTGAAAAGAGAGTTTATATTGGGGTGATTTCAGTAACACCTTTTGGACAAACAGCTGCAGCAAAAAGGATGTGGTGAGATGTAAGGAACCTGAGTCCTAGTTTTGATATTATTTATGTAATCTTAAACAGAGAGCATGCTCTCTCTGAGCTTCATAAGACAATGGTTTTGGAACTGAAAAGGACTTTAAAAAATCATCTAATCCCAATACCCTCATTTAACAGATGAGGAAACTAAGGCACAGAATAGTTAAGTGATGTGCCCAAGTAACAGAGTCAGGGATTTGAACTCAGGTCTTCTGCCTCCAAATTTAAGACTCCACTGTACTATACTGCCTCATCTCTGTAGCTATAATACTAAAAATTGGACCAAAGACTGGAATAGAGAAGACCTACCTCTCTGAAATTCTGTTTCTTAAGTTGTTGTTGGCTTGTTCTCCCCTCCCCATTCCTACTCCCATCCCTAGGGATTTTCTGTTTCAGGTGAAGGGCTGTTGACGTATAACTTACTTTCCTGGCACTGACTCAAACTCTGCCCATGGGACAAAGTTGCTCTACCAAGGTAGAAGGATTCAAAAACTTTAGGATTAGCAGCACTGTATTCACCTTTAAATCACCTTCATGAAAGCAGAGTGACTTGAGTCACTCAATAAGCATTTATTAAGCAGCTACTATATACCAGACACTATGCTAAACTTTGGAGATACAAAAAAAAGGGAAAAAACCAAACAAACCAGTCCCTGCTTTCAAGGAGCTCATAATCTAATGGGGGGGATAACATGGAACCAGCTATTTACCAAAAAAAAAAAAAAAAGCTATGTACAGAAGAAATCTAAAATAATCAACTGTGAGAAAGAACTAAAATTAAGGGGGAACAGACAGAAAATTGGATTTAGCTAGATTTTTAAGGAATCTAGGAGATAGAGATGAGGGGAATGAGTATTCCAGGCATGGGAGGATAGCCAGTGAAAAATGCCTGGAGTATGGAGATCAAATGTCTTGTCTGACAACTGCAAGGAGGTTAGTCTGTGTCTCTGAATCACAGAATGGCTGGGGGTGGGGTAGGCATGTAATAAGAAAAAAGACTGGTAAGAAAGGAGAGGTTAAGTTGTAGTAAGCTTTGAAAGACAGAGTACTTTATATCTGATTTTAGATGTGATAGGGAGCCATCTGAGTTTATGGGGTAGAGACTGGTGTGTGTATGTGTGTGTGTGTGTGTGTGTGTGTGTGTGTGTGTGTGTGTATGCACAGGCTCCAGTACAACAAGGTCAGATCTGTGCTTGAGCAGCAGAGGAGTGCAGATGTTGACCGAACTTGACAAGATTGAATTGGGAGTCGGGCAGAGAGAGCCTGGGTGTCTGGGAGGATGATGGCACCCTTGTGAGTAATAGGGAAGTTCAAAAGGGGTGAACATTTGGTGGAGAAAGGTAATAAGTTCAGTTTTGGACATGTTGAATTTAAGATGTCTACAGGACTTTCAGTTTGAAATATAAGCCTGTGTGTCAGAAGAGAAATAATAGAACCACCGAAGCTGATGGGATCATGAGTAAAATGGAATAGAAGGAAAGGAGGGCCCAAATAAACAATTAGAAAGGGGAGAGAGTCATAGGTCCTTGGTAAAAGGATTGAGATAGGAGAGTGAGAGTCCTAATCTATCAAGAAGTGGAAAGATCATCTAGTGCTAGAAGGAGAGGAGTAACAGGGCCAAAGTGATAGGCTAAGGAGATGATTTTGATAGCTATCTTATTATGGACTGCATAGCAGGAGCCAGGAAAGTAGAGAGCCCACTTATCAGGTGAAGAGTGACAAAATTTAGACTGCAACTATAGAAGACAATCAGGAAGTATCAGTAGTGTCAAGAAATGACTCATATTTCAACTTTATAATTCATTCTTTGTCAAGAAGTGATAAAAACAAAAACATTTCAGAATGTGACCAACTTTTCCAGAGGTAAAGAGTCAAGTGACCTGAGCATTTCAAATATTCAATGACAAAGTCCTGAATATGGGTTTTAAGGATAAGGACCATCAGGGATCCTATTACAGCCATCATTGTGTAATATAGGAAGTTTGGGGAAACTTTTTTTCTTCTTCTGTGAATTGTCTATTTATATTTTCAGAGGACTGGCTGACACTGCAAACTCACCACAAGAGCTGGTAATCATTCTTGAAATCAGGGTGTTTGTTCAGAGTGAAAAGCTTTTTAAACTTAAATATTGAGTTTTACCTAGAATGCTATACATCCTCAGAAAGGCTAATAAAATTTCCATACTCTAGATGTAAACACTGAGCCTAAATTCAGTTAACTCAATTGCTTTGTTAAAAAGGCAACCTCACAAATCCTCTGTCCTTTCCCTTCCTTTTTCCTATTTCAAGGCATGGTTTTATTGGTATTATCGACTGAATAATCACTTGCTTTTGAAGTTTTAATTTCTTACACAGAGATATTTCCTATTGTTCCCTGAATGTCAATGGGTTGGGCATTTCCTCAAAGGAATGCTACCAGGGAAAGTGTTTATAGTTCATGGTCTTAATAGGGAAGGCTATTTGACTAGAATTAGCCAAGGAGAAGGCTGAGAGAAGATGGTTTTGGAAGTGGATGAAATGGTGGGATTGAGGTAATGAGAAGTGAAATGAGGAAATAATGAAATTAAAATATTTAGAAAACACCCATTCTCCTACCCCCAGCCATTTTCATAAGGAATTTGAAGGTAAGGGGACTCCACTATGACCGACAGTAGAATGTAAGCTCCTTGGGGACAGCAACTGCTTGGTTTTTGTCTTCCTGTACTTGGTGCTTTGTACAGGGTTTGGCACATAGTAATGTAAAATTGAATTGACTTTCTAACCATAGGGTGTGGCTTAAATTAATTTCTCTGGAAGTTATTAGTGGTTTATCTGAAGTATCATAGGACTATTAAAGCACAGGTATGATTTAAGTGGAAATTGCCCAATGAAGTTCATTATTGTGAAATTCATTTGGCCAGAGCATTTCCTTTGTTGTATTTCAGCTTGGGCATTTTTTTTAGTCCCTTTCAAATTACTATGTATTTCTTCACAGTTCATAACAATTTGCAAGTTGGTTTGCAACTCCTTTCCTAATTAGTTTCTCCTGGCGTGTGAGAATAGATTCTTTAGTTTAAGCCTAGGTTGGGAAAAAAAATGTTTTATTTTGGTGTTATTTTCCTTCCACCGCCTGTTTTGGTGCATCTGTGTTTATTTTCTAACCCTTGGCCACAGCATGTTTCTTACTTCGTTTCTGGCAGTATCTGCTTGTCAGGTTCAATTTGACTCCAGCATTTCCTTAGTACCTAAAGCTCAACCATCATCACTCATTGTTTTGGGGAAATAATGTTGTTTTTAAGTGGGGATGCCTTGAGTAAATTTTCGGTAAATGACCATGCCCATATGTCAGGTATAGCATACACAGGAGGCATAAAAGATAAGCCTGTAATAAGCCTATATATTAGAGACAGAATGGGGTAAAAATTGTCATTTCCCGAGCAGCTTGGAAGTGAATTGCCACAGGCAGGGCCTCCTAATGGGACTTTCCCAGCAAACTGTATCTTTTCAGTGTAATGACCTTCAACCTCATCTAAATATTCTCCTCCATTCCACTCCCTAATCAAAATTGGAGATGCCAGATCAACTACTATTCCAAAAGTGTTCCATCCTGAACCACTAAAAATAAAGAAAGCTTATTCCTCCTGGCATAAAGGCAAAAGAGCATTCACCAAACCAAAGTTCATTCATTATTTTCTCTTACCTCCCCCTTCCAAATTTGCTTTATTACCCCAAGACCCCAATTTAATAAACTCCAGTGGCTCCCTATTGCCTCAAGGATCAAATACAAAATGCTCTATTTGGTATATAAAGCCTTATATAACCTAGCCCTCTCCTACCTTTTCGGTCTTTTTATATCTTACTCCCTCACATGTATTCTTCTATCCAGTGGCACTGTCCTCTTAGCTCTTCCAGGAACAAAACACTCCATCTCTTAACTCTGGGCATTTTCTCTGCCTGTTCCCCATGCCTGGAATGTTCTTCCTCTTCTCTGGCTATCGACCTCCCTGGTTTCCTTTAAATCCTAGCTAAACTCCTAGCTTTTTCAGGAAACCTCCTGTGCTTTCCTACTCTTAATATCTTCTATTTTTCCTGTATGAAACTTGTTTTGTACATATATGTTTGCATGTTATCTCTCTCTCTTTAGATTGTAAGCTTCTTGAAGGCAGAAATTGTCTCTTGTCTCTTTTTGTATCCCCAGTGCTTACCACAGTGACTGTTACACAGTAGGTACTTAATAAATGTTTAATGAATTAAATTAAAGCCATAGCTATTTCTTCATTTCTGTACTGGTCTTGGACTCTTCCTTAAAGTTTGGGATTCTCTCCAAGGAAATGATTCATTAGTGATTACTGTGGGACTTCAATGGATTCAGGACAATTAAGGATTCCTAGGATTCCCTATGTGGATTGGGTTGACCATCTATATATCCTGGAGAAGCTAAGCCACTTCCTGCTCTGGAATTATTCTGTCCTGATTGAATAATGCTCATAGATCATTACATGTGGTTGACTTAAAAGCCTTGTCCATGCTTCTGCCAGTCCATCTCCCTGTCAAGACCCTTTCTACCTTTTCCTCTCTTGCTTTTAAAACAGCAGTTAGAGTAATACTACTTTTGCTTCTGGCAAGAGTATGTCAATTGATTTCCCCATCATTCCATTAACCATCCCAGTGACATCCTAGATAACACCTCCTTTTCTTTGGTCATTATTCTCTGTCAAACCAAATTAGACTATTAATCTCTTCAGGGCAGAGACTATCTCTCTTTTCTATTTTCATCCCTAGCATTTAGCACAGTGCCTAACACATTGTTTTTCAGTCTTTTTTTGTAGTGTCCCACTCTTTGTGATCTCATTTGTTGTATTTTTGGCAAAGATAATGATTGGCCATTTCCTTATCCAGCTCATTTTACAGATGAAGAAACTGAGGCAAACAGGGTGAAGTGATTTAGCCAGGGTCACACAACTAGGAAGTGTCTGAGACTATGTTTGAATTTAGGTCTTCCTGACTCCAGGCGCAATACTCTATTCACTGGGCAACTTAGCTGCTTACCTAGTAGCTATTGGGTGATTAATAAATGATTTCCACCCATCCAAACATTCATTTAAAGAAGACATACCTCCAAGAGTTAGAGTAAGTAAGCAATTAACCAATTTTAGAGAGCCAAAAATTGCTACTTGCTCTATAATGTCTTCTTCTCCATTTAAAGGGTCCATAATTCTCAAAATTTCTACTTTTGTATTATGATCCCTGCAATATAGAAAAACTCAATTATCTTTGTTAGGGGGAGAAATTCATTAACCCACTAACATATTTTAAGGATTTATTTATTAGAATAATTAGTCATCAGCCTGGAAAGTAGGGCTGTGAGGGAAGAGGACACAGCACAGATAATTTTTTTAGGAAAAGAGTGAAAGAAACAGACTTGATGGGACTTAGTCCAGAAGGATAGGCTAAGTTAGGGTACTGCAATGGGAGACTAAGCAATCAGGGCTATAATGAGAGGTACTGGGTACCTGAAGAAAGATATATGGCAAAAAAAGAAGACACAGGAAGCACAAGTAATTGTGAACAACGCTAAGGGTAGGCAATGAATGGTGGAAAGAGGACTAGATTAGCAAGATCTGAGTTTGAGTCCCTTTCACCCTCCCCCCTTTTCCCATTAGACTAGTCATTTAACCTCTCTGAGACCCCGTTCTTCACTAGGAAAGTGGGGATACTACAGTTTGTACAATTTACTGCAAAATGACGTTGAGAGGACTAAATAATAACATAAATAAAAATAGTTTGTCAAATGCAAGGGATTGTATAAATAGAAACTAATAACAATTATTGTCTAGGGCAAAGGAAGAAAAAATCTTCTAAAGAAGCAAACAGTTATCTTTGCTGATTTTATCAGTGTTGATTCTTTCTACATCCATGTAGAGTAAAACCTTGTTTCTTTTTCTTGGAAGGAGATTTTTACGAACTGCTGTAGTAAGAACAAGTTCTTACCTAGTGGCCAACCTTCTGATGATGAGTCTTTCCTGACTTAGGCTGGTCTATGTTTATATGGATATGTATAGGTATAGGTATAAGTATATGTGTACATATATATTATGTGTGTGTGTATATATATGTATACATATATATGTATACATATATGTATACATATATATGTATATATGTATATGTATACATACATACATATATATATATATATATATATATATATATATATATACCCATACATACATACATATTCACCTAGGCTGTACTTAGTCACTCCAACTTTATAGATCATACCAGACAGCATGTTAAACTGGAATAGCCTTCAGGAAACTTGAGTTACCTCTACACTGGGATGAAGTATTACCTTATTGGTTATTAAGGTACTCTTTCTGGTTTGTGCTCCACAACTTTAAGCCCAAAAGATGTGGAACATTGGAGACTATGGAATGTCAATATAATTAAAGAAAAATATTATAAGGAAGGGTCATTATAAAAATAATTCAGTTATTATATGGAAGATGAACACATTATGATGCAAATTGCAACAGGGGGAATCTCAGTTAGACACAGGAAAGAACTTTTTAAGAGTAGGAGGTTGCTACATGTTGTTGGAGGTTTTTGAAAAATTGTAGAATCTTTCATTTTAAAAATAGTGATAAGATTCATCTGTCTTGTATGTATTAGGATGCATTATACTTAGCCTTCTGAAGTTGCTGTCTACTTCTAAGATACATGTGTTTGAAAAGTGTGTTTTTCTGAATATTTTGGTATAATATACGTGTATTTAAAGCAATGTGCCTTAGTATTATTTGCATACTTAAAATGGGACAAATTCTCACTTCATGGTTAACTAATGTTAGGGTGAGAAGATAGCTCAAAATATTTACAGCATACTTAGTGCTGATTGACTTTATAATCCTGCAAACTCGATTTGCTTCACAGCTTCGGAACTAAAATAGAATACACGTTATTAAACTGTGGAGATCTTGAGATAAAGTCTCTTATTCTTTACATTTGTGTATGAGTAGGCATAATGATTCAGGGCAAGAGGTCTAAATGGTGGCTTCTGAGACTTGGGTTTTAGTGGAGTTCTGCCACCCTCTAGGCATGTGATAAGGGACAGATTATTTTACTTGCCTGGGAGACTGAATGAGGAGGGGATGAGGAGACAAATTTCGGTTTAAGGGAGAATTTCCTAATTAGAGCTATTTAAAAATGGTCTGAGCTGCTTTTGAGGAGTAGTAAGTTTTTGTTTGTTTGTTTTTAAGTAGAAGGGGACTTTTAGATAAACTAGCCTGGAGGTTTTTAATCTGAGCTTCATGGAGCTATGGGATGTGCTACAATTACCTCCCATTGGCTCAGGAGAGCTGAGGTTAAATTTTCAGTATGAATTTTCAACATGCCCTGAAAATCAGAAAATAACAGAAATCAGTGATTAATTTATTGTTTTCTTGATTGCTTAGAATGAAAAAAAAATGGATAAAATGTTAATAATGCAGATTAAACCTAAATGGGTTTAGCTAGGGGGACCTTGGTAATAGGTATTCCCCTTTCCACCCCAGTCTCCAGCCCCCAGCAGGTTGTGAAACATTTGCCAGCACACCACTGAATGTGTGTATAGATTTCAGAGGTTCTGTGAACTTGGATGGGAAAAAAATACATCTTTGTATCTATATAATTGATTTTTTTTATTGTACTATATATTTTATGTTATTTTATGTGTTTAAAAACATGATTCTAGGTTTCACTAAATGAACAAAAAGGTTCAGAACACAACAAAGGTTACTAACTCCTGAGGTTAAGAACCCCCAATCTATTCCAACATGCTCATTTTACAAATGAGGCAACTAAGGTCCAGAGAAGTTAAATGACCTACCAAGGATCACATTAATAAAAAGCAGTACAGCTGTGATGCCTATTCCAATTTCCTGGTTCTAAATCCATTACTCTTTCCTCTGCATACTATGTTGAAAACATCAAGCAGTTAGCAGCATGACCACTTGTCAATAGTGTTGGATGGGAATTACTGCTTCACTTCGAGGTCCCCCTAGCTAACCTCTGAGGTCCCTAACAATTCAGCAATTCTATGAAAATAATGGGGCAGCTGGGAAGTACAGTGAATAGAGCACTGGGTTTGGAGGCAGACCTGAATTTAAATCCAGCACCAGACACTCACTAGCTCTGTGACCCTGGGCAAGTTACTTAAGCCTGGCCTCAGTTGCCTCATCTGTAAAATAAGTTGGAGAAGGAAATGACAAATCACTCCAGTATCTTCATCAAGAAACTCTAAAATGGGCTATCAAAGAATCAGAAGGGACTGAAAACAATTGAACAAGAGCAACAAAAATTTTAAAAAAGATCAAATCTTTGATGTTTATTTACAAAATGAAGGCAAAACAGCAAAACAAAAAAATAAATATTTTAAGTAAAGTATGGTCCTCAGGTTTTGCCCAGGAATAAAGAATAAACTTTTTTTCTCTTAAATTCAGTAACTAATGTTGTATTTGGAATCAAAAGTCTCAAGTTCAAATCCTGTTTCAGACACTTAGTAACTATGTGACCCTAGGCAAGTAGTTTCACATCTTTGTGCCTTAATCTGATCTGCATAATAATAATAATACCCTACCTCACAAGACTGTTGTAGGGACCAAATGAGATGACATGTAAAGCTCTTTACAAATTTTAAAGCTACATACATATTAGTTGTCATCATCATCATCATCATCATCATCATCATCATCATCATCATCATCATCAATAATTGCTACATCCTAAAGTCCTCTGGACCTTGCCGTCTACCTTCCTAATAAATAGTCTAGCCCCCTGGGCATTGCCAACTGACTTGCTAATGCACACAATGGATTTTGACATTCTCTATTACTGAAATTTTTGGACTTTGGGGTCTTTCTATCCACTCGCATACTCCTGAATTATACTGTGAGGTTCTTGAGGAGAGGGGAGAGGGGCTGTCTCAATTATTTTATTCATATCCTTAGTGTCTAGCACAGTGTTGGGTTCATAGTTATTCATAAATTCATCATTTTTTCATTCATTAATTCATTCATTCATATACATAAAGTATCCCCAAAGTCAGTACAGTACAGTTTTAGTGTATTAAAGCTTAAAACTACATTAAGATATTTCGGTCACCAGTGTATATTTATATGTAGATATGTGTGTGTGTCTATGTGACACACTCATCCAAAGTTAAATGTGAAAATACAAATTACCAGAGGCTTAGTCATTGGGATGTATATGTCTTTGTGTAGCAATAAGATTAGGGTTCTAACTTCATAGTTTCACAGATTTCTCTGCATTATATTTAGCCAAGACCCAAACAAAAAAAAAGTAGTAACATTTTTTAATAGGTAATATTAATTGTTACAAAGTTTATGGGTCTGATAGGGATGCATAGACATTTACCATTCATTTATAATGCTGTAATACCTCTTGGTCTTTTTTTTAAAGTCTGATTATTTAAATTGTAATCTCACCACCCTAAGATTATACATTATGAAGACATTGAGTGATTTATATGTAGACACACACACACACACACACACACACACACACACTGCTGCCCCCCACACACAAAAAGGAAATATTTCCAAGCCCTCTTCTGCCTTCTCTCCCTCTGCCCCCCTCCCAAGGTTTTTTCTTTCTATCTGTCATGATTTATGGTGCTACAGATTAAGCAGTAATGACACCTGACCAACTCCATCTAATCAGGATTCTTTTTACCCATAAATCTGAGTGTTAGCACAGACTGTGGTATATGCCCATAACAGATATCATGTCTCTGATTCTTAATAAAATTTCCAAGAAACCTGAATTTCTGAAGAAAATATGTGAATTTAAGGGATGAGAAAAAGTTAAGCTCCTGAGAAAATGCCAAACATCAAGAATGGGCTCTCTTTAATGTAATGTCAGTGAGGTGTTCCCTTATGCTTATGGGAGAAACCTTCCATTTCCTCTCCTGAAAAGGATTTGTACTTCTGTTTAGACCTTCGTAGCCCTCTTATGTTTTGCTTACAAATACAGAGAACTACCTCTCAGGGGACTGTGAAAGGACCAGAATTAGAGGTCAAGTCAGAATTAAGATCTCTATTTTCCTTGGTTTTAGTGTAAAATAGAATTGCTCATGAGTTTTTCTTAGATCTCTCTTTTTGTTTTTATTAGTTTTCAAAATAGGTTTGGAACTTACATATAAAATGTTTTCAGTCACTAAGGAAGGCTTAATTTGGTCATTTAGGGATGGCCAGATGGTTTGAAGTTTGGTCCAGTCCCTGGAGTCCAATAGTTCTGTATTCAGTGTGATCTACTTTATTTCTGTGTGGGCTTGGCCACAAAGTCCACTTCCTTCTATTTATGCTGGCTACATTCAGTCATTTTTAATATGTCTTTTTTTTAAAGCATAACTCATTTTTTTCTTTTCTTGAAATTTTTGTTCTACCGTTGCTGCCCTCCCCACTTTGGGGCATTCCAGTCAAGTCCATGGACTCCTTCTCCCCTTCTTGGAGCATGTACAAATAGATTCTTGTGTTCCCCAGTGGAGTCCATGGAAGCTTGAATTTAATCAAGTATAGTTTCTCTTCTTCTAGTTTTCTATGATGCATTGCTGGATTGAGTTATTCAATTGCATGTTGAGCTAGGAAAGCCAGTTCTGGTACCACATGGAGTAGATGAAGAGTTGGTTTCTGGTTCATGGTTCTCTTGGAGAAGACATGATGCATTTCATTTGCTGGATAAGAGGAAGTATTTGGAGGGAGGAACTGTCCTTCCCCATTCCAGCATAATGGCCAGGTCCTTTTGGGTCTTCACTTCCCAAGTATAATGGAGACTCAATTATCTAGGCTTATACAGGAGGCCTTTGACTGCCTTCCCTCTTCTGTGGTTCTTTTACTCCAGAATAGACCTTGTGAACCTTGAGAGATTCTAGAAGCTATTCAGTTGATAGCAATAAGAGAATCTACCAGAGAATTGCAGCCATAGCAGCAGTAGCAGGATTTTGTTTACAAGATGGAAAGTGTGGGCATCAGAGAGGAAAGCCAGGGAAGGAAAATCGCATTTAGTGTTCAGATGATGCCAGCTCAGAGGGGAAAGGTAAAATGGCTAATTATCAGGCTCACGGACACTGTGTTTCAGCACTTCTTAAGCTTTCCAGTAGTTTGTAGCAGTAGTAGTGATAAATTACTGAATTCTGTTATTATTTCATGATTCTTTATTCCTTACCATTCCTTTTTCTGTGTGGAAATAGAGTACTTGTTCCATACCTTATTCATGTTTATACACTGGATTCATTGTTGTTGTTGTTTTAAACTCCATTTCCTCCCCCTAGGGAAAACCCTACAATTCAAAGCAATTACCATTTCTATTATTATCAACTCCATAAGTAGAAACTTCCCCTGGGAATACAAGGTAGAGGTAGAATGAAGCATCATGGAAACTAACTCCCCAGTTGGGAAGTCAGGCAATTGTAAAGCAATGAACACAGGGCACACTTCAAGGACCCAAAAAGGACAGGCACAGGTCACCCAGGGCTGCAGCCCCAGTCAAGCAGTTCCTGGCTAATCTCTATGCTAGACTCAGAAGGTAATGGTAACCAGTCTATTTGGACAAAATCAATAAAACGACAACAACAAAATTGCCATTTCTTAAAAAATCACATTATAAGGAGTTTTGGAGGGCAGTTTTTGCACAATAATTAGAAATAGTTTTAAAACACAGTGTACTTAAAAAAATTGCCTTACTCTTTCAATCAACACCTCCTCAGCTTTTCCCTCTACTGCCTTGTGCCCATCAGGAATTCAGAAATGATCTCTGGAAACTGGAACAAATTCTAAGTGGAACTAGAATTCTCTTGATACAAAAGTTGGGCTAGAGGCAAAGCTTGAAGTGGGTAGAAGACAGCTGCTATAAATATTCAGTTATCCCGTCTCCAGAATTGATTGGTTTCCTGGGATTTGGTTCTGCATACATTTCTTGGATATTTGTTAAATTTGAGTTGTTCTGATCTATATCTTGCCACCGGACCCAGATATCTCTGGAGGAGAGAGTGAGGCTGGTGACTTTGCACAGCCCTACCTCACTTGAATTTATTTCACTTGCAAGTGACATTACCTTCCTGATGTCAGTGGTCTTTTCCAAAAATAAAGGACAAACAACTCTGTTAAATTTACCAGTCTTTTCCTTTAGTTGAATTTCTTTGAGTGGCAGTTGGATTAGTTAGATTTTTCAAACTAATGGAATAATAATAATTATTAATAAAAACAACAATTATAACTTGCCATTTATATAGCTTCAATGTTTGCAGAGCTATGTATGTTACCTCATAGAGTTCTCTGAGGTAGATACTATGAGTATTATTATCTTCATTTCAGGTAGTGAAACAACCTACAGAGGTCAAATGATTGCCCAAGGTTTCATAAATGGCAAATGTCAGAGCCAGGATGTAAACACATATTCTTTGACTCCAAATTCTGCTCCCCCCCCCTTTTTTTTGCTTTTTGGAGGCAATTGGGGTTAAGTGACTTGCCTAAGGTCACATGGCTAATTTTTTTTTTGTATGTGTCAAGTGTCTGAGGCCGAATTTGAACTCAGGTCCTCCTGACTCCAGGGCCGGTACATTATTCACTGTGCCACCTAGCTGGCCCTAAATTCAGCTCTTTCCATTATACCACTCTACCTTCAGTTGATATAATGAAGACAACCATGCCAACTATGCCCATGGCATTCAACTAATAATCTGGGAGGATAGTAAATTGAATTTGAACCTAGATATTCCTGATGCCCTAGTTTAGCACTCTATCCACAGGATAAAATGCTGGCTCACTTCAGCTAACTGATCTGATGAGAGGAAATGTGGTTAATTCAGACCTTGGTGTTAAAGGATATTGCCTTTGCAGGAAGCAAATAGTCATCAACAAAACAATGGTCCCTTCTTTGAGTTGATTGTCTAACCCTGTTTTGGATGGATCTCTATCACACCCTGCATCCCATGTTCCTTCCACCCATGTTACTATTTGAGACAGAACACCTTTTTGAGATAATTATTGAGGACTCACTCTGCTTATCCTATTTCCTTTTCTAGTACCTGAATGTGTTACTTTATTGACCATGGAATTCCTGGTTTTGTATTTAGACTATTTTTGTTTTTCACTGACTCAAATGTATTCTGATAAGGGGAAATGTTTCCCATTTGCTGGTATACAAATCTATAAATCTCCTAAATCTGCTGCTTGCTTGCATCCTCTAAGGTGTAGGTGATGGACCAAGTGTAGCAATGATTGCACCTTCCTCTAATAAATTATAAATCAGTTGAAGAGAGGCACTGAGTCTTATTTTTCCTTAGCTCTTCCTCAGTGCCCAGGACTTTATGCAAAACATATATTCCTCAGTACCCAGAACTGCATGCAAAATATATAATCACCTAGTAGATGATAAATGCAGATTTGCTGATTGAAGTTAGTGTTATCTGTAATGATTGGTATCACTTTCACACTTAGAGTGTAGAAAGCCAAAATTACAGAGGGATAGTCTGAGAATAGCTTTTTTTGGATCAATGCTCTATAATATGTCAGTATTCCATTGCCAAACTTATTGGAAAAGAATAAGATCAGATACCATTGAATACCAAGGAAAATACCCACCCAAAGACTGGTAAAACAGGGCAGAACACTATTACTGGATTTGGCCACCTCAGCAGTTTGCTGTGAAATTATCCATTAATGGACAAAGAACTGGAAAATCAAATTAAGAACCCAGTGTGCTATTCCTATAGCATCATGCTTCAGACTACACATAGGCAGGAAATAAAGCAATATCAGCATAGAACCTCACTGCTCTATTTATCAGTCTCGGATTTATCTTTGAGGACAGAATCATTTTATGTGTTAATATGTATGTGCTTGTTTACCTTTTATTTACCTTGGGGATAAGCAAAAATCTTTAACTGAAAACTAACTAGACCAAGTGAGTACATTCTGTTCAAATCTACCATTATAATCAAGCCAATCTTTGTTTGTTTTACAATTAATTATCTGCTAGGAGAATCATTTAATTACATTAATTTTTCTGACAGCTCCTCTATAGAAAGCAAACACATACTTTGAAGAGTAACATATACATGAAAGGTTTATATAATTTTAACACTTTCTATTGAACCTAGTGACTGCCATTGTCACAAAATCTCAAAATTTAAGTCTGTATTGTTAACCTTTTCCTAATCACTGTAGTGGAAACCTCAGAAAGGACTCCTGAAATCCATAATTGTAATGAACATTGACTTCATGCAATGGATAAGCCTGATATATCCTTTAATGGCTAAAGTTGAATTAGCCAGCTTTTTTTCTACCATCTCAGTCAGCTGAAGGTGAGACAGCATGGCATAGTGTGGATGGTGTTATTATTATTATTATTTTTTAAGCAATTGGGGTTAAGTAACTTGCTCAAGGTTACACAACTAGTCATTATTTATGCGTGGGTGCTCATTTTCTGAGGCGGGATCTGATTTCGGGTCATCCCAACTCCGAGGCTGGCACTCTTACTCACTGCGCCACCTAGCCGCCCCTTAGGGCAATTGGGGTTAAGTAACTTGCCCAAGGTTACACGGCTAGGTTTTTGTTTCTGTGGATTAAGTGTCTGAGGCCGGCTCCGAACTCAGGTCCTTCTGATTCCAGGGCCGGCGCTCTATTCACTGCGCCACCTAGCCGCCCGGATGGTGTTATTATTGGAGTCAGGAATACTTGGGTTCAAATTCTGTCCAAAATTTTTTTCCAAATTACTAGCTGAGTGACCATGGACTTGGAAATAATTCCTGCAATACATCAGATCTCAATGCTTCACCATTCAATCTTTTTCTTTCATATTTTTAGCATTAATTAGAAAAATACCTAGCTGATATGGCACCATGGAAAATAAGCAACCATTCTTTCATTTGTTTTACATGATGCTTTAAGTCCTGGAACTCACCATATGGAGTGAAATCAAATGCTCCAAATCCATAAACAACAATTCAGAAACTTTGCTGTATTTTGAGAGTGGTTCTATGTTTGAGCCACAGATGCCACAGTGTGGTTTTATGTTGGTCAAGAGAGTGTACAAAAGGAATAGAAGAAATCTATATGCACTCATCATGATGATGCCCAAGCAACCCCACAGAGCTGAATTCTACTTTCAGGTTGTTTTGTCATAACATACAATACATGTAAACAAACTTAATATGTACATGTATGTATGTATGTTTGTGTCTAATGTTATTCACATATCTCAAAGCTTCCCTCTTCCCCCATTTATAAAGGGTTGAGGAGGAGATAACTGTTTATTCTTCTCTGGCTTATAATTTTCTTGTGCCCAGCTGGACATGGACCTTTGCCATGCAGCCAATGTGATATCTGGTTGAATTTATTCTCTTCTCTTTCTCTTTGTCTGTCTTTGACTTTGTGTCTCTGTTTCTTTTTATCTCTGCTTTTCTGTTTCTGTGTGTCTATCTCTGTTTCTGAGAAATACAGAGATACACAGAAAGAGAGAGTCGGGGGAAGAGAAAGAGAGAAAGGGAGACGGAGAGACAGAGACAGAGATAGAGATAGAGACAGAGACCAAGAGAGACACAGACAGAGACAGAGATCATTCACTTGAACCTTTTGTTCTGGCTCAGCCTTCCTTCATCATCCATCTTTCCAAATCTTTAGGCAAACAGAACACTTAACTACTCTACAATACCTCAGTTATTTCTAGTTAGAAGAAGGACATCAGATAGAAGTTTCCACTTAGAAGGTTATTTAAAAAAGAGACAATGTTATATTTAAAATGTGATTAACCATGATTTAATTTCTATAGCAGATGTTTAGTAAGTGCTTACTATGTTTTACTGAACCAGGTGCTCGGGAGAGGGTGGTATATAAAGTTTATATAAGACATGGTGTCTCTCCTCATGGAGTTTTTATAGGAAAGTGTTTATAGTAGTGGTGATCATGGTAGTGATGGCAATAGGAATGGTAATGAATAGTAGTAAGAACAGTTGCAGTAGCAGTAATCATAGTAATAGTCACAGTAGTAGTAAAACTATATGGAATATATACATAGAATAGTAATACAAAATAGTACATGATAAAAATGAGGGCATTAGATTAGATAACCCCTAAGGTCCCTTTCAACACTCAAACCACGAAATTATGAAAGTATAAAGCAAAATGCTATGTGAATTTGAATAGTGAAAGGTCATTATTAACTGATGAAAATCTAGACTTGGAAAATCTATCTTCTCTCTAGGAACAAATGTATGGAGTCATGGAGCAAACAAAGATTCATAAAATTTTAGATTTGGAAGGGAATTTATAGATAATCTTACTCTGATCCAACCCATTTTACAGATGAATGAACTCAAAGTCATAGACACTAAGGGGTTCAAATACACACAGATATTAAGTAGAAGAGCCAGTAGGTGGGCCCAGATCTCTCAATTTTTAGCATTTCTTTAAGTTTTTGCAACAATAATGATAATAATAACAATAATGGTAACTAAACAAATTAAAAATATGGTAGAGATTAATGGCTTGTTTTGATCTGGCATTTGTTTCTTTCTTTTTTTTAAATCTTGGATATCTTCTATGTTCATCAGGGCCGTACTTACTAAAAAATTGATCCTCCCCATAAAACTTCCTGAAAATTGCAATAAACCATTAACTAGCCACGACCTTATCTTTTTCTCTTTAGCAGCTGCTCTGCAATGTCCAGGATCATCCTTTCTGAAAGCAATTAGCAATAGTAAGTTAGATGCTCATATAATGGATGGTGTAATAGGATTGGAAAGTGTTGTTCACCAAGGGGAGATGCTGTACATATTCCCTCCCTTTTCAGAGCAAGCTTCCTAATGAATCATAGCCTAGGTAGTACAGAGACCATAAGCAATTAATGGTATTAAACCTCCCCACTTTGGACAAAAGGTCCTTAGTTCTATTTAACATCCATTCCCTTCTCTCCACTCACATAGCCGTTATTCTAGTTCAGGTGTATATCATCACTCCTTTCCCTTCCCCCACCTGGACAATGGCAAAATCTTCCTAATTGATCTTCCTAGCTCTAGCCTTTCCTCTCTTCAATTCATCCTCCTCAAAGCTGTCAAACTGATTTTCTTAAAGACTGGATCAGACTGTATCACTTCCTGGTTAAGAAGTTCCAGTGGCTCTCTTACTTAGAGAATAAAATAGAAATGCTTCTGCTTCATTTTTAAGACCCTTCACAACTCTGCTGAAGTTTACCTTTCCAGTCTTCTTGAAAGTTACTTTTACAATACGTTATCTCTCACTTTCATGCCATTGTATAGCCTATCCCCCTAAGTTGAGGATGCATACACTCTGATCTTCCTGTTAGGATGCCGTGTCCTTCAAAGCTTCGGTCAAGCATCACATCCCACAGAAAGTCTATCTTGATCACTGTTCCTGCCCCCTATGCCCAGATACTAGTGTTTCTCTCCCAAACTGCTTGTATCAACTTTGTTTGTAAATCTCTCTCTTTGTCTCTCTCTCTGCCTCTGTCTCTCCCTCCCTCTCTCTCTCATTTATTTTTTCTGGGTACTTATTCTCCAGTAGAGCTGGTCTCTTTGTGGGCAAGTAGTATTTTATTTTCTCTTTGCATTTCCAGTGTTTAGCACAGGGCCTGGTAGATAACAAGCTGTTAATAAATATATCTTGAAGTTAGTTATAGGAAACACTGCAAAGACAGATCGTTTTTTTCCTCCTCCCTTTCCTTCTTAGTGCCCTACTTCCTTAGGTTAATCTGTGTATATATTTAGGGAAAAATGGCTGAGTAAAGCAGATGCAAAAATGATTGTTTTCCAATGTCAATGCCTTTAAAGGGAGACTATTTAATTTGCTTTACTATAATGTTAGGTCATATTAACCAGTGCTCTTATACATGAACCACATGAAAAGGATTTTAGAAACTTCACAACCTATAAAAATATTGTATAAAGTACTCACCTTCTATCCATCTTTTCAATGGATTAAGAAGAAGAAAAGGGAGTCAGGATAATTTTATGATAATGGTCGAATTTTCCTTCACACTCAAGATTATGTTAGGTTATTCCCCCTTCAGGTTGCAGGTAAACAAATGCCTCAAATGTCTTGAATACATATTATAGGTGTTGTTCTTTCTATTCCAGAGCCTTGGATAAAAATTCTGTAATCTTAGTTAAGTAAAAAAAAAAATAGGGTCATAGAAATACCTTGCGAAAGAGGACATGGGAATGGGAGAGCAGCCTGGATGTAAGACCTCAATTTATGGGAAAGAATCCCTCATAGGGGAAAAGTTAAGGGATGCCACCCTCCATTTGGGGATATGGAGACCCCAAGAACACCAGTTGCCATGGGTAGAGAACCCCATAGAACCCAAGATGCCCTCAGGCTGATGCTAGGGAGGTTGCTGTCAGGGTAGCAAGTATTGCAGGGATAGGGCATGAGGAACTAATTCTGGGCATGGCTAATAGGGGAAAGAACTGAGCCATCTGTTACTTTCCTATGGTCAACAATTTTTCTTGCTAGCTAGGTGCTAAGGTAGGTGGTTTCTATCTGTTAAAAGAGTACAGGTACTATTTGGAGTGGCTTCTAAGTTTTGGTATCTTTGACAAAAGTCCCAGTCACTATATCCTAGTTATGACTCCACTACATTCTTCAGGATGGTGGCAGACTAACTATTTTGGAAGCCCTAATCTGTTATGTAGTTGTCCTTTAGCCTTTAAGGAGCTACTCAGGAGCATCATTTCCTGTCAGAATAATTACCCCTTTGCATTCAATTTACTATACCCTATTTCTAGATGCAAACATATGGGTGTCCTTGTGCTCAGCTTTACCTATTGGAACGAAGTCAAAGAATCTTCATATTTAACCATTCCCTTCACCCTGTGTTTTTGGGGTCAAGGAGAGGTCCAGTGAACAGGACTTGAAGCAAGAACTGAATGTAGTCAGACTGGCTCTCAGTAACGTGGGAAGGATTTATAGTTTTAAATTTAGGAGCATTACTTGTAAAAGACTTTCTACTCCATAGAGAAAAAGAACACATTATATGAGTTCATAAATAAATAAAATTAATAATTCCATCTTCCACAAGGCACAGGGGAAAAATGGACTTTCCAGAGACAAGTCAAATAGCAAAGAAAGAGAATTTTCCTATTCTGAAATTAAATTATTGCTATCTGTTACACACATAAATGCATTCCAAACAACATCAGTTGCAAACTATTCTTGAGGATTACAAATTAAATTCAGTTTCAAGAAGGTTTCAGGATAAATTTTAAAATATAAGATGTCATTGAAACTGGAAAAGAATTACTCTTGTACTCAGAAGATTTTTGCCTTTTGGGGCTCATAAAACTGGCTCAACTCTTATAGGAAAATTCTATAAAGTAGAGTAAGTATTGAATGAAAGGGTCATCCTACTGAATATTTTTGACTCAACCACCTTGCTCCTGGTGTTGGCATTAATATACCAAATGAGCTTCCGAGTTTCTTTTTTTAAGCTAAACAGTCATGTAGAAGCTGTCACAATAAAACATTGACTTTATTAGCTGTAAGTAGACACATGAGTTTGGCAAATGAAAAGAAACAGTTACAAATGAACTGAGGCTGGAAATAACTAGCTCCTAAGATTCTGTGAGTTTGGGGCTATCTGTACTTTTGAATTCATAGGCTTGAGCATTTTTACTATCAATCTCTGTTAAAAAAATGCATTCTGCAGAAACTGTACATATCAGAGGTAAAATGAAATGGGATAATTTATTAACCTTGGCAAAGTGTCGATGCCCACTTATTTCTTGCCATGAAAAGAAATAATTCCTCTTCCTTCCACCACAGACTTGGAGTCTACTTGGAAGCTATGATAAATGGCTGTGTATATCATTTTGCTGAAACTGCATGAGAATAATTATGGTTGTCATAACTTGTGTGCAGGTGTTCCCTTCATAAAACCATGTTTACCTGGGGCTGATAACAAAGATATTTGATTGTAGAAGAGGTGCACCTCATAGTGGTGCAATGGAATGTGTTGCTCTAGTATGCATTTGCTTAAGACACTGAAACTCAATTTCTGCATCCATAAAATGGGACTAAAAATACTTGTACTGTTTACCATTCAGGGCTTTGTTGTTGGAAAAATGCTTTGTACAGAAACATATTTAAAACTATATGTACATGTATATATACACATGTATGTGATGTGTATGTGTGTGCATGTATATATATGCATATACATGAAATGTCAGCTGTCATTGCATGCATGTTTCATAGCAATGAAATTGCTTTTAAAAAATTTAAACTTAGCTTTTGGTGGGTGCATTTATTATGTTTAGGGACCAAGTGAAATTCGTGTGCTATAGGGGAAAGAATATTAGACTGGACAACAGAAGATCTATATTTTGGCTGTGCCATTAATAATTGACTGTGTGATCTTGGGTAAGTCACTTCATCTCCGTGGGTCTTAGTTTTCTTATCTGTACAATGAAGGTCTAGGACTAAATTATCTTTAAAATTCCTTCTGTCACTATGACTTGATTAGCTCAATTAGCTACAATTTATTAATGTGTCATGTTCTGTCCTAGGTCCTGGTGGTAAAATATAATAAATGAAATAATCATTGCTCACAAAGTGCTTACAATCTATAAAGAAAACCAGACTTGGAGTCATGAGATGATCTGAGTTCCAAACTCAGGCATGTCACTTAACCTCTCAGTCTCAGATTCCTCATCTGTAAAATGAGGATCATAATAGTACCTACCTCAAAGGGTTGTTATGAGGATTAAATGAGGTAATTTATATAATGCACTTTGTAAACCTTAATGCATTATGTAAGTGATAGCTATTTCTAGTAAGGAGACAAGGACATGTAAACCATATGAAGAATAAATACAACTAAATACAAAGTAATTAAATATAAGATAGTCTGATAGGGAAGATATTTGCTACTGTGGGGGTTTCTAATGCCTCAATTGATTTTGAAAGGGCTTTTGTCTAGAGGGCAACTAGGTGGCTCAGTGGATAGAGTGTCAGTCCCAAAGTAAAGAAGAGGAGTCTTCCTGAGTTCAAATCTGGTCTGAGATACTTACTAACTATGTGACCCTGGACAAGTCACTTAACCCTGTTTGTTTCAGTTTCCTCATCTATAAAATGAACTAGAGAAGGAAATGGGCACTCCAGTATCTTCGCAAAACAAACCAACCAGCCCAAATGGAGTCATGAAGAGTCAGACACAACTGAAAATGACTCAGTGATAACAACAAATTTGCTGGAGATCCAAGGTATATTGACTGTATTACTCTAGGCACAGCCTTTCTGGTCTTCAGCCTCCCTATTTGACAATGGAGGAAAGATTACCTCCTGTATCTTGCTCTCCTAGTTCTTTGACACAATGTTGATACACCAATTAAATGATAAACCAGCATTTAGTAAGCACCTGTTATGTTCCAGGCATACTTCTTTGGTATGTGTGTGTGTGTGTGTGTGTGTGTGTGTGTGTGTGTATATATATATATATATATATATATATATATATATATATATATA
>WOXC01009322.1:0-159569 GCA_011680675.1 Gymnobelideus leadbeateri
AGGAGGAGGAGGAGGAGGAGGAGGAAGAAGAGAAAAAAAGGAAGAACAACAAGACACAAACAACAACATCAATGACAAAAGAAAGTAATAAAAGATTAATGGTTCTCAACCTTTTTTGTTTTCATGACAACCCTTTGCAATCTTAAAAAAATTATTTTCGAAATCCCCAAAGAGATTTTGTTTATGTATATTTGTAGACATTTGGCATATTAAAAATTAAAACTTAGTCTTATTGTGGAAAAATTTTGGCTTCATGGAATCCCAGCAAGTTTCCCAAGAACACTCTAGAGCACATATTGAGAAAGACTGATGTAGAGAAAAATGAAAGAGAGGAAAAAGGGAATCCTAAAATTTCTTTTAATTGGGATATTCATTAGAGAAGATTATACAGAATTTGGGGGTAGGAATCTTGTAAACCTTATGCCTATCTGAGTTGAGTACAAAGAAGCCAGAGAAGGAAAGGAGGGAGGAAGAAAAGGAGGTTATAGTTGTGGAAGTACAATAGGCTTATCAAGGGAGTAGGATGGATGGGGAGGGGATACATAAATGAGTGTTGATTCAAAGGAGAATATGATCTTTAACAAAAGTAGAACAATTATAGTATAGGGAATAAAGCATGAGAGATGGAGATATAGAGGTCCAGTTTCAAACCTCTCTCCTAATATTGAAAATGAACAAACAAATGAATTGAAAACTTTTATTTCAAACTCATATGTGCATTGTAAACAATATTAATATTAAAATCATATGCACTGAGTAACACCCTATTTAAATACTTAAGGGAAAATCTAGCTGAATGAATGATAAAGCTCCTACTATGTTGCTGACGCTGTGTCAATCACCGGTGAAACAAATACAAGTGAGTAAGATGGTGCCTTCCCTCAAGGACCTTATATTGCACTGGAGAAAGGATGTTCAAACATCCTCAGTTATGTCCAACTCGTCATGACCCCCTTTGAGAGTTGGAAACAGCAACAGCTATAGACTCTTACTACTGACCTTCTCATCACCAACAGCGTTTTCCATTTACCTAAATGCAATAAAGTTTGTTGCATACACCCTCAGAGTGAGCACTGGCATTTAATAGACTATGTCATTGGGGTGAGAGACGCAACACATGCATATAAGCTACAAAGGGAGTAGACAGCCCTGGTTCTTTCAGCAGCACCCTTCTGGGTATCCTCCAATGCCCCCTGAACTTCTTTCCCCCAATTTTCAATTGGAAACAGAAACCTTGGCTTCCTTTCGTCCAAGGAGTAGAATGTTACTGTCCGATCACTCCACCAGGGGTAGTAACATTTCAATGAGATGGGCTGAGCGTTCTAGAGAAGCCTTGGATGAAGGCTTCTCCCCATGTGACCCTCAGAGGTAGAACTCCCCCAGAGAGTGGGGCTCCAGTCTGAGAAACATTACTATCCTCATTACCATGTCCCACTAGGAGACTATTCTTTTGATGGCTGGACTGAGGACTAATAATTCAGAATATGAACTCCAGGCGGGCTCAGTAGTCTGCAACCTCACGAAGCTTCAAAAGGAGAGAAATCTGGTTCACATTTCCACCTCAGCACCTCCCCTCCTGGCCAGCAGACATCTTATTGTGCCAACCAGCTGTTGCATGGAAACACACTCTAGGTTAGCCTCCTAACAGCACAATAACGTTCTTTCAGACACGAGACAGGATGGAATTTGAGGGATGACCTCAGAATGCTGGCACCTAAGGGGGAAAGAGAAGTGATGAGTACTTAGGGGTGGAAGAGTTAAAGAACATTTGACTCACTCTTCTTTAATCACTCAGAATTGTACACACAGATCCTGAGTTGTTACCACCTCTATTTATTATCTTTTGGTATTTTTTCATGTACATTTAAAAAATTCCCTTTATAGCTAAGGGTAGGGATATGCTAGTACAGGTTTAACAATCAGCTCTCCAGAGACACTTTTTAAAATTTAATTTACATTATCAACACTTTCTTAAATCTAGCAATCTATAAATCAAGTCCTAATATCAAGTTTCCCAGGTGCAAACTCACCCCCAAAATTTAACTATTGGCTCTTGGAGTTCTCCAAATTGGCTCCAGCACACCACTGATTAAACATTAATTAACGAAAAGCTTCAGTTTTCCATTAGTTCTAGCAGCCGCTTGGCTTGTCCCTCATAATCTGTCTTGGCCAGAGAAGTGTAAGGCTGAAGGTGTTCAGACGTGTGAACAAAAGCTTGTGTCTACATGGACAATCTGTGATTCCATCAAGCTTGGAGAATCTCAGTATGGGAGCTCCTTCCACAGACACAGATTGCAATCCCCTCTATGACTTATGAAATGTAGGATGAAAGGGAAAGTAATTGGCACAGTCGCACCTAGGAAGAATCAGAGGCAAGATCTGAACCCAGATCTTCGGAAACCTAGCATCTGATTCACTGTACCACATGTCTTACTTGAGAACATAAGAAAAGCAAGCATATGAACTGAAATAAACTGAAATAAGATAAGTTCATCATCATAAATAAATGCTGTCCAGATTTACAAAATGGCGGAGCTTTGGACCTGCTGCCTTTTAAGCATGAACATGGGCTTACCCAGATGCAAGCCCGAGATACTGGAAATGATCCCATGACTATGAATGACTTCTGTTACTAACCAACCATTAAACCCATCCCCCAAGATCCCCTTGAACCGAGCAATACCCATAATATTCTTGTTTTGCTGGTCTTTTATGACCTTCTTCCTGGGATTTAACAGGAATCTGTTGCTACTGTTATCTTAACTGTAGTTAGAGCTTTGCTCTTATCCTTTTTCTAAACACCCAGGAGCAGAGCGTTTAAAAGCCAAAGGGATCTTGGGGGAGATCTACTCCAACCCCCTTCATCTTACTGATGAAAAAACTCAATGCCTAAAGAACTGTCCTTGGGTCACATAGGCAGTAAATACCAGAACCTGGATTTGAACCTGGGTCCTTGGCTTCTTGGCCTCTGAAACTCGATTCTTTAGGGAGGATCACAGCTCAGGTCATTTGGGATGATTTTCTCCTGCATCCTCTTCCGGTCAGATGGAAAAAATGCTGCGTGTTCACATGTGCATTTGTCTCGGTAGTGTTCTGTGCCTGGCATGCCATGGAGAGGATGGAAATATTAACAAGGGGGCAAGCAAAGGGAGGTCATGGATGGGGGGGTGGGGACTGGGGGATCAGGAAAGCAAAGGATGTTATTTACTAGGCAGCTAGGTGATCCCATGCTAACCATTATGAGGCAGCAGGTCAAATACTGTAAAGGTTTCCACATCTGGACCACAATTCAGATTGTCTCTTACAATTTGGTGGATGGGTTGTTCTTGCCTTTTTTTTCTTTTTTTTGTACTTTAATGAGCATGGTTGACATTTACATGAGATGTTAAAATTTCCAAGCTTACTACATAGACTATTTCATTCTATCGTCACTACAATTCATTGAGATTGACAGTGCAGGAAAATATCCTCATTTTTGCAGATGGGGAAATTGAGGAACAGAGAAATTGAATGACTTGCTCAAAGTCACATAGCTAGGCCTAGACACGTTCCTACTTATTCCCCCCTGAAAATCCAGTTTTATTTGGATATACTTGTTTTTATAACATCTTCCTCATTTGGCTGTGAACTCCTTAAGGTTGGGCCTGTATTTTTTGACCTTTCTTTGTATCTGCAGTACTTAGTACAATGCAGTAGGTGGTTAATATGTACTTGATAACCTGTCTTGGAAGCAGCTAGGTTTCACAATGGATTGAGTAACAGACCTAGAGTCAGGAAGACTCTCATCTATAGAAAATGGGGATCCATCTCTAAATCTAGGAGCCTATAATATCTCCCTTCTGTTTCCACAACCCTAGTTCAGGCCCTAGTCATCTTCCACCTGGACTATTGCCCAACTATTGTTTTCTGAGTTTTGTATCAAATCTCCCACCTCCACACCTTTGCACAAGCTCTCTTATGTGCTATGGATCCACAACTTTCCCACTTCAGCTTTTTAAGATTCTTTGCTCAGTAAGCTGGCTTGACTGGAATACAGAGTGAGTAAGGCAAATTAAGTGAATTTGTCTGGAAATGTAAAAAAAAAAAATTAAAAAAATGAAATGATAAAAAAAATCCTTTGATACCTTTAAGGTTCTGCCTAAATGCTTCCTTCTATCAGAGGTTTTCCTTGATCCTACCATAATTGTAGCTAGCATTTAAATAGAAGTATAAGATTTGCAAAGAAGAATCTAGATGACTATGGATAGAGAAAGTGCTGGGCCTGGAGTCAGGAAGGTCTGAATTCTAATTTGGCCTCAAACATTTACCAGCTGTATGACCCTTAAGTCACTTAACCTCTGTTTAACTTTAATCACCTGGGGAAGGAAATGGCAAACTTCTCCAGTATCTTTGTCAAGAAAACCCCATGGACAGTATGGGTCATAAAGAGTTAGAAATGACTGAACAACAACAGCAAGAACAACAGGTTTGTAAAGCTCTTTGTATCCTTGTAACAGTCTTGGGAAGTAGGTGCTATTACTACCCCCATTTTATAAATTAGGCAAAAAAAAAGGTTAAGTGACTTATCTAAGGTCACACAGCTAGTAAGTGTCTCAGGTTCTCAGGTCTAGGGCCTCATCTACTGTGCCACCTAGAGGTCCTAGTTGGTATTCAAATAATCTTGTATGTACTCTTTCGTCTATAGAGTCTGTGTCCCACTGGAATGTAAGCTCCTTGAGGACAGGCACTGTTTTTCATAGATCATGAGTTCAGGGTGGGCAGAGATAATTTAGTCCAATTTCCTTATTTTATAGATGAGAGAACTGAGGCATGAGGAGGGAGGTAGGCCCAAAATTTGCCCTGTGTGTCATGGTGAGATTTGGCCCTACCTTCTCCAACTTCAATAATCTTTTCTATAACATTTTGCTTTCAAACATTATTTTCAAACTGACAAGTATTAAAAAAATAAACACAACCAACCTGTTCTCTATTTCTCTCCCCTGACCTTGCCATTAAGGGAAGATAAAAGGCCCTCATTACTTAGCTGCAGTAGGTCAGTTCCCCAAAACCACATTTGAAAATGCTCACTTTGCTTCCATTTCCAGTCATCACCTCAAAGTCAGAAAATGTGTCCGCTAAGCTTTGGATCTCCAACACTTCCGTATGGTGCTTTGTATACAGTAGGTGATTATCAAATGTTTGTTGAATTGAATTGAATTGTAGTCCTTTGAGATTCAATTCATTCTGCATAGAGCCATAGTATGTGCTAGGTGAGAGGTAATGTTGTATGATGTGTAGGACACTGATTGGAAGTAAGATCTGTGTTTGAATCCTGCCTTTGCTCTTCACTGCCAATGGTGGTGATGATGGTGGTGATGACAGAGTGTGAGGTGAGGATGGTGGCACACCCAGGGGAAAGCATTACTGTTGACCTGAAATGTTCCTTCCGGGATGTGCTGGTCCACCCAAGCACACCTATGCAAAGCTCCAGGCACAGCTCTGATAACACCCTCAAATATGGCCAGTTTCCATTGCTCAAACCAAAGAAAGGCTCTAGACAAATCTTTTTAACCAACAGATTATATATTTATATCTGAAAGGTCACTTAAAGGTTATCATGTTCCACTTTACAGATGGGGCAGTAGAGGCCCATGGAGAATAGGTGACTTTCCCAAGGTCATCTAGCTAATAAATGTCTGAGGGAGGGTGTGAATTTATCTCTTCCAGACTCTACATATAGTACTCTCTCCACTGCACCTAGCTGCCCCTGACACAGAGTCAGCACAACCCCAATTGTAACAATAATAATAACAGCCCAAATTTCTATATGGCTTTGCTTAGAGGATCTCCTTTGATCCTTACAATATCAGCTTTTTTGAGGGAGGTGCTTTAATTGTCACCATTTTTTTTTAAAGCAATTGGGGTTAAGTAACTTGCTCAAGGTTACACGGCTAGTCATTATTTATGCGTGGGTGCTCATTTTTCTGAGGCCGGATCTGATCTCGGGTCATCCAAACTCCGAGGCCGGCACTCTTACTCACTGCGCCACCTAGCCGCCCCTTTAGGGCAATTGGGGTTAAGTAACTTGCCCAAGGTCACACGGCTAGGTTTTTGTTTGTGTGGATTAAGTATCGGAGGCCGGCTCTGAACTCAGGTCCTTCTGATTCCAGGGCCGGCGCTCTATTCACGATTGTCACCATTTTACAGATGAGAAAACTAATGTTCAGAGAGTGACTGATTGATCCGCACATGATAATAGTTCCTGAGTAGAATTTGTACCAGCTCCTCCCCACACGAGGAGTCCTATTTAGTACAGTCCCCTGTCTAGTAAATAGAAATAAATAAACAAATACATAGCCTTTATATAGTGCCAGTTATATGCCAGACACTTTAATGATACTTTACAAATATTATGTCATTTGAATAGTAGGTGCTGTTATTACCCCTCCTTCCCATTTTATATTGGAGGAAACTGAGGCAGAGGTTAAAAAACTTGCCCATGATCACATAGCTAATAAGTTTCTGGGGCTACATTTTGAGTCATATTTTCCTGACTCCAGGACTAGCATTCTATTCACTGTGCAACAAAAAAGAAAGAGGGAGGAAGGGAGAGAGTGAGAAAGAGAGAGAGAGAGAGAGAGAGAGAGGAGAGAAAGGAAAGAAGGAAGAAAAGTAGGAAGGATAGTGGGAAAAGAAGGAAAGAAGTAATGAAAGAGAGAAATAAATAGCTAAATGAAGAAAGAGAAAGAAGAATAAAAGGGGAAGAGAGAGATAAGGAAGGAAAGATGTAAGAAAGAAAAAAGAGGAAAGGAAAGATAGAAAAGGAAAGTGGGAGAGAATGGTGGTGGGAAGTGGAAAAAGAAACAAAAAAGAATGAAAGTGAGAAATGAATGAATGGAGAAAGGAAAGGAAGAGAACAAAGAAAAAGAGTAGAGAGAAAAGAAAGACAAGAAATAAAGTAGGAAAGAAGATCGGAAGGAAAGAGGGAAGGAAAGTGAAAGGAAGAAAAAAGAGGAAAAGAAAGAACAAAAGATAGGGAGGAAAGAAGAAAGGAAGAAGGAAAGAAGGAAAAAAGAAAGCAAAAAAACTAGGAAGGAATGAAGAATGGGGAGGAAGGAAGAAAAGAAAGAAGGAATGAAAGAGAGAAAAATAGATATATGAAGGAAGAAAGAAAAGGAAGAGAAAGGAAGAGAAGTAGGTAAGAAGAAAGGAAGGAAAATAAAAGAAAAAAGAGAAAAGGAAAGAAAGAAGGAAAATAACAGAAAGAAAATAGGAAGGAAGGTTAGTGGTAAGGAAGAAAAGAATGAATAAAGGAGGGGGAAAGAAATGAATAATGAAAGAGGAGAAAGAGAAAAGAAGAGAGGAAGATAAAGAAAAGAGAAAGAAATAGAAAGGAAGAAAGGGAAGAGAGAGAGAGAGAGAGAGAGAGAGAGAGAGAGAGAGAGAGAGAGAGAGAGAGAGAGAAAGGAAGAAGGAAACAAAGACAGAAAGGAAGAGAAAGAAAGTAGGAAAGAATGAATGGAAAGTTGCCCAGCCTCCTCTGGTTTGCCCTTTTGGGATTTAGCTTAATTCAACCTTTCTGCTTGTTCACCATGTACTCCAATTTCCTCTCTTTCCAAAAACAAATCGAGGTGTCTCTTGAACTCATGTATCCCCTTGCCTCACTTGCCTTCCTCTTTAACGTTTTCCATATGTGTGTTCACTTAGCAAGAAGTCAGTCCCCTCTTTGCTGAGATATCCGATGTCTGGGTAATGTTCATTCGTGTTCGGCCCCCTCTGTGGTATGAAAAGCCCCTCTCTTTTCCTTTTGCCCTTTCATAAATAGGGCCATGGCTTGGGAATCTCATTTCCTCTGTGAATAAGTCCAGCTCTTTTATTATTAGAGGCCTACAGGAGGCCAATAATTCCCTTGGGGGCACCTGAAATCACTTTGTTTGGTGCTGTTGTCTACACCATAGTAAGTGAGAAGTGCCTATAAAATACCACTAGATTCTGTTAAAAGGCAGAAGCACATAGTGGAATAAATGACAGATTTAGAGGGAGGACCTGAGTTCAAATTTTGACTGCTGGTTATTACTTATATATCCTAGGATGATTCATTAAACCTCTTTGGACTTCAGTTTCCCTATCTGTAAAATGAAGGAATTTAAGGTCCCTTGGATGTGAGACAGATGGTGATAGAAAAAAGCATTTTAATGTGTAGGCTCATCAAATTATTTTTAGGGTTATCAGAAAACTTTTTATATAAAGAGTTATTTTATATCTAGAGGTGGGGAGGTGTATCTTGTTCAATTAATTACAGAAAGCCCAAGCATCTGAATTGAATCAATTACTCTATCAAAAACAAACAAACAAGCAAACAGGTATGAATAAATTCTTAACCAATTTAAAAGTATCACAGGGTCTTTGGAAAACTTGATAAAGACAGATGACTCCACACAAAAAAGTGTCTTTTCAGATGGAAGAAGAGACAGACATGCCAGGAGCAAACAAAAAGTGTCCCAAGAAAAGGTAACTGAAACATAATTCACAAGATAATGATCTTGTGAATTTCAAAGGCTCTGAACACCTGGAGGACCCATTAGTGTTGGTAGTAATGCCCACCGGAATGGGAAGTGGCATCCCTGGAGCATCCCTGGTTGATAGTGGCTGAAGCAGTGGGCTTGCTTCAGCAGGCCCCTTTTTCCATTGGCCACTTCTTCCCAGAGCCTCCATTTCAAAGAAGGGCCCAGACCAGCCATCTCTCATTCTCTGGATGTAGCCACTATTCCTACCCTTCTCTCCTCTGCTTGCTTTCCAGGTCCTTTTTAAATATTGTCTTTCCTCATTAGAACAGCCATCTCTAGGGTGGGGGAAAGAGGAGGAATGAAAAAAAGGGGAAAAGAAATTATAATTTTATTATATATTTAAAAAGAATAGCAAGTTGTACATAATAGAGTTACAGTTTATATGCAATCATGTTTTTAAAAATAATACTGTTATTAAATGATTGTCTTATTTATTAAATTCAAAAGAAAAGGGAAGAAAATTATACATGCGCAAGAGCACACACACACGCGTGCACACGCGTGCACGCACACACACACACACACACAAGTTGAGTCCAGTATTTCTAAGAACATTGAGTATAGGAAAGGAAAATGTGCCTCAGGTGTGGGGGGATTGTTTCTGTAACCATGCCCTTGCTATAACTGCTTAGTGAATACCTTTTTAAAAAGCTGATTGTCTGGTTGATAAACAATGAGAATCGTGTTGATGGGGGCTTGGGAACAAGAGCACTAGAATTATAATAGTGGCAATAATAGTTAGAATTTCTATGATGCTTTAAGGTTTGCAAAAACATTTTGGAAATATTATCCTATTTTATCTTCACAACAACCCTGAGAGATAAGTGTTTTTACTAGCCCAATTGTGTAGATAAACTGAGGCAGAGATTAAGTGACTCATCTAGGGTCACATAAATAGCATAAGTCCAAGCCTGAATTTGAGCTCAGGTCTTCCTGACACTGTGTCTGGTGCTCTATTCATTGCACCACATAGCAAGACTACCCCTAGAATACTGAGGGATTAATTATTCCACCAGTCTCCTGGGACCTGGCCTGCCAATGTCAGGAGAAAGTGAAAGGGCAGCCCTGTAGGGGGTGGGGTAAGGGGATGTTACATATAGCTGAGAAAACCAAGAAATGAAGGCATTACCCGTCCCAGATCACACGGTGGGAATAACATTTTTGTTCCTCTTTGCAGCTTGGGAAGTAGAATGCCTCACCATAGTCCCGGAGGTGGTTGGATGAGCATTATCACCTCCCTTTTACAGGAGAGGAAACAGAGGCTTAGCGTTTTTATTTTAGTACTTCCAATGCCTAAAGCAGCTCCAGGCACATAGTAGGTGCTCCAAAGACACTTGATTTATTTGCAAAGTTTAAATGTTTGAAGGAGCAACATTCCACTTTTTAGAATCTCTGATACTTTTCAAGACACAAGCAGCCCCACATTGATTAGGCCTTGTCTTATCCCTCAAGAGCAAAAATACTTAGAATTTACTTTCTATTTACATAGGTATATACTCAGTGGAATGTAAGTTCCACACAGTCTGGGACTGTTTTTCTTTATGTCTTTTCTATTCTCATGCATAGTAGGCCCTTAGGAAGTGCTTATTAAATTTGAATTGACTTAAGAATGTCTGGTTAGGTTTGAACTCAGGTCTCCACAGACTAATTCCAACTCACTACACACCATTCTGAGTTGCTTCTCACAAAACAAAATGGCAGTATACTTTATTCTGTTGCATCTGAATAAATCAGAGTGTAGGGCAGAATGTATGACCCTTAACAGTCAGGGACCACATGCTGAAACTCCCGAGGTTACAAGTGAAGCATTATGGGAAGTGCCTGGTTGTATAAACAGTCATGAAAAGCCTAGACAGACAGGCTGTGGGAGATGAATTCAAACTCATTGCCAAATGGCTTAAATTATTAACATGAGTTAATAACAAGATTTCCATCTCATATAGACCCAACCCTAATAAGTGACCTTTTAGACATGTTTCCAGCATTACTGGGTTCCTTATCATAGACAGACTTTTTAGCAGCTAATAAAAAGTAAAGGAAAAATAATCTCAAGTAAAAAGTCCTTACTTGAGTTCAAAAGCAGAGTGCAATTAATTTTTAAATACGTCATTATTTAGTAAACAATGAATTAAATAAAATGAGCTAGACAGTCTTTTAAAAAAACCTAAACCATTATTACTTTAACTGTTTAATTCAGTGTTTTTGAAGTTCTCATTTCAAAAATAATTCAGTTAATAGTATAGCCTCACTTTTAAGTAAAAAAATAACTCATTTAAAATTACTTAAATTCTTTACTATTTTTTTCAGCCCTGAAGCAGGCTTTTAAAAATATACTTCACTGACAATTTGCAGGAGGGCTAGTTTGTTTGTAAAAAGACCAGTTTCTATTAAAATTACAATAATATAAAAATGCAAATTAAAACCATTCTGGTATGTCCTCTCATCCCTATACAATGGGTAAATCGCTAAAGATAAAATTCACCATTGGCAGGGATGAGTTAAGGATATCCTTCATTTCTAAGGAGATTTGTACTTGGGGGTCATCTTTTTGAAAATCAAATTAGCAATTGACAAGAGATGTAAAGATTACTGACCTTTTAATTCAGAGATACCACTATTAAGGAGCCGCTAGGTGGCACAGTACGTAGAATACTAGACCTAGAGTCAGGAAGACTCATCTTCATGAATCCAAATCTGACCTGAGACAGCTACTGTCTGTGTGACCCTGGGCAAGTCACTTTGCCTTGTTTGCCTCAGTTTCCTCATATGTAAGAAGAGCTGGAGGAGAAAATGGCAAAATACTCCAGTATCTTTGCCAAGAAAACCCCAAATGGAATCCTAATGAATCAGACATGACTGAAATGATTGAACAAAATAGTACTAGGACTGTAATAATGTAATTAAAAGAAAGTAAAAACCCTATTAGTATAAAATATTTATAGCAATTTTATTTATGATAACAAAAATGTAACACCAACCCATATATGCAATGATGGGGAATGAATAAGTTGGTATATATAATGAAAGGTTATTATACCAAAATGAAGAAATAACAAATATTAAAAATACAAAGAAATATGTAATGATATACACAATTATAGAGAAGACAGAAGAATCCACTGTATATACTGTATTCTGCATTAAAATATAATATGCCCTCAAATCAAATAGATATGATGTATAAAAACAAAACAGGTCAGAAAAGGACACGACAACAAACAAGATGTTGTAATTATAATTTTTTAAGTTACTATATTCAAGGTGAGTATTAGCAAGTTGCAACATGTTAGCAATGATAACTTTCTTTAATCTTCCATCTCCCATCTCTATGCCCCCATGCTTAGGTTGTATTTCCTTCTCACCTCTTTGTAGAATCCCTTACTTTTTTCCCTCTAAGACTTTACTCAAGCTCTACCTTCTACATGAAACCTTTTCTTATCTGCCTGCCTCCTCACCAATTTCAACCAACTTCCTGCCTTAATTTTCTCTCTCTTTTTTTAGTTATTCTCATAATATGTTACAAATGTAGTTAGTCTTACCAGATCATAGATTTAAGGTTGGAAGAGCCCCTAGAGACAATGTAGTTCAATCCTCTTATTTTAAATATGGGGAAATTGAGGCACAGAGAAGTGAAGTGATTAATTTATGGTCACACAGCTAGTGACAAGAGCCTGAATTCGAACCCAGGTTCTCTCCAAGTCTAGCACACTTGACAGTGTATGATATCACCTCTCCATGTTGTCTACCTTCCATAGAATGTAAGTTCTTTGAGGCCTGGGATGTTTTCATTTTTATTTTTATATCCCCAGTAGTTGGCATAGTACCTGGCACACAGTAGGAAATTTAATAAATGTTTGTTGATCAACAGTTTGAGAAATGACATAAAATACCTCATCAGGGGCTTGTGTAATCAGAAAAAAATTGGATTTGATTTGATTAGAGAGCAAGTATAAAAGTTAAGAGATGATTAGCTCAAGCAGTATATTTGGATCTAAGATATTATAATAGCTAACATTTAAATATCACCTACTATGTGCCAGGAATTATGTGCAAGTACTTTACAATGATTATGCCATTTGATTTTCATATCAGCCCTGTGAGACAAGTGCCGTTATTATCGTCATTTTCCATATGAGGAGACTGAGGAAAGCAGAGACTAAGTGACATGCTCAGGAATTCACAGCTAGTAAGGGTATGAAGCTTGTTTTGAACTAGGGTCTTCATGATTCCAGGGCAGACATTCTACCCACTGAACCACCTATCAGCTGGGAACAAACCAGAAAGACTGCTAATGTCTTGGATGGATCCTCTAAAGCAGGAATTATTAATTTGTGGTCCGTGAACTTGGTGTATCTATACATACATACACCACATATATGTATATATACACATATATATTTATAAATAAAATAACTCTATTTCAATATAATTGATTTCTTCTGTAATCTTCTGTATTTTATGCCATGCACTTAAAACATTATTTTGGCCAGGGTTCCAGAGGTTTTATCAGACAACATTCAAAGGGGCCATGATACAAAACCAATTAAGTATCCTGGCCTTAAGTGCATAAAAATTATGCTTGAATGCTTCACCATGACCTGGAGGTGATTCTGGATTCTTGAAAGGCTACACCAGTTTCTACCAGGCTAGAAAGGCATTGAATACAGTCTTAGCCAGAGATGATCTTTATTGCTTGAGTATCATTCTAGCAAAACCCAGAGAAGAGGGTCTTCACTAGGAAGCTTAGCTACTCACTGATACTGAAATAGATTTGAGATTTAACCATTCAAGAGTTCCCTTCTAGTCACACAGAATACCACCCATCTACTTCTACTCATTCTGAGCAACTATTGTCCTTGTTCTCCCAAAAAAGCATTACATATTAACAACAAATTAGCTAGTTAGGGTCCACCCAGCATGCTGAAGACCTTCATTACCTTAGCCCAACATTATATGAGTACCAGAAGGCTACTGAATACATATCCTTCATCCATTTGGTCATATCTGTGTAGATGGATGAGCCAGACTGTGTTGATCTCTTCCAAAGGGCTCTTCAGTGTTGCCTGAACAATTGATTCAGATTTGATGCAGTCGATATGATGTCATCTACAAAAAGGAGCACTTAGAAGACCTCACTACCCATGAGGAATCCTCCTCAATCTAAAGTCTGTATTGAATCTCCTTCATATAGTGGTGAATAGCATCAGCAGAAATTCATCTCTCTGTTTTATGTTTCTTATGATGTTTATTATTGGAGGCTTATTGAGCAGTGCTTTTTGTTGTTGTTGTTACATCTTCTAAGTAATCCAGAATGCTCCTAATGCATGAATAGGGGGCACTTCATTGAAACAGAAGCTCCAAACAGCAGTTCTTTCCCTTACCAAAATAATATTTATTTTTGCAATCATCAAACAATAAACATAATGAGATTTTATATTCTCTGCATATTTCAGTTAATTATACAATGGTAACGATCTTGTCCATTGTTGAATATGGCTTGTGTAATCCTGTTTTCCCTTCCCTGGATGTAGGATCTTCAATGTTCTCACAAGTGCATTGTCTCCACACCCATCTTATCTATAGAAACTTGATCCAATCTGGTCAATTTTCCTGTCTTTGTTTTCTTTGGTGCTGTTTTGATCTCCTCTGTGAGTCCATCTGGGACTGAGAGGTTAGGGTCCAAATATGGTGGCTCTATTATCTTTGACAGCCTAGAGAAGATAATCTATTAAAATCATCTTTGCAATGTTTTTCCATTTTTTCCTCATTGTAGTCCTCTTTCCACTTTTTCCTTTGAATGCTTTTGTGATAATTTCTCTCAGGTATTTTGATGTCAATTGCTCTTTCCACCTCTTCATGACTCCCATTTGAGGTTTTCTTGGCGGGGATACTGAAGTGGTTTACCATTTCCTTCTCCAGCACATTTTCCAGATGAGGAAGGAAACTGAGGCAAATGGGATTAAGTGACTTGCCCAGGGTCACACACCATGAGGCTTCTGAGTATTCTAGCAGGCATTGGCTTCTTTTATTCCTTCTTTCTGAATGAGACTTTCTCACAGATTTCTCCTCATCATCATTTCCCCCCATCTTTGCCTTGAAGTCACCAAGCATCAGACGGCATGTTGATTTAATTTAGATGATCTCTTCATGTTCTTTAGAATTATTTTACTTGAAGACAACTATCTTGTTAACTCCTAAGTCTTCTTTTCTTCAGGCTAAACAATCCCACATTCTTCAATTGACCCTCAAAGGATGGCATCTGGAGACTCTTCTTTATGGGAACACCAGCATGTCAATATCTTTTTCAATATTGACTTCCAGAATTGAGCACAGTACACTAGATGTATCCTTATTAAGTTGAAATACATTAGGAGTATCAGCTCACTAGTCCTGGACTCTCTACCCTCTCTTAATAGAGTCTCCTAAAATTGCATTAGCTACACACACACACACACATATGTACACCTATATATAAACATGGATACACATGTATATCTGGGTAAGTGCATGAGTATAGACATATCTAGATATATATATGATGCATTCTTCATATATATGCACATACATGTATGAATATGTGTGTGGACATACACATGTATGTATAAATGTGTATCATACTGTTGACTTATATTGAATTTACAGTATATTTATGTGACAGGGTTGTGTGCATATTGTCTTCCCTAATTAAATATAAGCTTCAGAAGAGCATTGACTCCTTTGATTTTTTACCTTGGTATTCCCCCAAGTGTAGCCCCCTGCCTAGCATATAGTAGGTCATTATTAAATCTTGTCTGTTGCATCATAATAAAAAATAAAGAAATAGATAAATGAATAAAACCCTTGATTTTTTTTGGATAAAACTCATTCAGTTGTGACTCCCGTATCCTGTATTTGCAAAGTTGACTTTTGGAGCCCAAGTGGAGGGCCTTTCATAAATTCCTCACAAGATTCATCTTACTCAATTCATACCAATATTCTAGACTGGGGAGATAATGTGACTCCTGTCTCTCATCCAATTCATAAGCTTTCAAAAATATTTTCCCCAATTACATGTTAAAACTTTAAAAAATATATTGATTAAAACGTTTTAAACCCAATTTAAGTTCAATCCATTAGCTCTTAAGACTCTGCAATTCTGAGATTACAACAGCCTGTTTACAAACCCTCAATTCTCACCTCCATATCTTGGCTCCCTTGGCTTCCACCAGGTCCCATTCAAGATCTCTGCTTCTGAAGGAAGCCTTTCTTGTTTCCCTCCCCCCCTTTAATGCTAGCACCTTCTCTCTGCTGATTATCTCCATTTACCCCATATTTGTTTGGAGGTATTTGCATGCTATCTTGAGTAGGGATTATTTCTCTCCCCTTTTATTGTTCCTGAAACACGGTAGACAGTTAATACATGTTCAGTTGGAACATAGTAGGCACTTAATAAATACTCATTGACTTGACACATTTAAAACCTTAAGGAATCATGAATCATTATTGGTTTTTATGACATGAATGTAGAAATCTGCCTAGGCAAGGGTTATACATTTTGATAACCACTGTACTGAAAGAACTTTGGTTCAAATCCCACTTGATATTTACTGCCTGTAAAAGTCATTTGAATTGTACCTCAACTCCCTTATCTGTAAAATGAGAGATCAGACTAAATGTCCCTAAGCCTCCTTGAGCCTCAGTTTCCTCATTTATAAAATGAAGGGGTTGTATTAGATGATCTCTGAGGTCAGACACCCATCTATGATCCTGTGACCTACTCAGACAAAGGAAAGAATCTGTGCTAACAAAGTATTGACTGAAGGTGTCACCATATGTGCCAAAGGTTTACTCATCTGCCTGAGAAAGTAGATGAGACAGTGGAGTGATGGATGGAAACTGTTCTCTTTTTGAAATCCAGTCACACACACACACACACACACACACACACACACACACACACACACACACACACACACACACACCACTGCAATCCACTTTCTCCTTAATGAAAATCTGGAATTCACCAACTTTCTCAGGCAAAGTAAATGAACCTGGCCTTTTGACCTCATCCTGATCTCTCTCTTCCCCTCTTCCCCATAAGGTGTTAATTACTAATGGATTATCGCCTCTTCTTTGTCACAACAGACAAGCCTGGGAACTCAAGGTGACAACATGAATTTGCAACCCAATCCAGAGGATTTTTGCCCTCGGCAAGAAACACAGGTGAGAAGGGAGAAAGAGGAAGCAGGCTCAGTTTCCAGCTCCCATCTGATAAGGCCGGGCCAGTTGACAGGGGTAATCCATCCAGGAGGAAGTCTGCAGGGTTTGGGGAGGCTCTGCCTGGGCTTTGAGGGAAGCAACGCCCTCATTCTCACCTCTGGAGGCTTGGATTCTGGCCTGCTTGGGGTTATTACCCGGACTCTCTTCTTTTAATGGAGTTAAGAACCTAATGGTTCTGTACAAATGAGGGTTCTGGAATAGATGAGCTCCTAAGGTCCATGACAGCTCAGGATCTTTGACCCTAAAAAACCATGATCTTTGAGGATTATAGAATACTGTAGTTATCATAGGGTATTATGGGATATTATATTATCTATGGGCATTACAGGATATTATAGTATCTTTGGGTAATATGGCATATTATAGTATCTTAGGGGTATTATAGGATAGCATAGTATTGTAGAGTATTACAGGATATTATACTATCTATAGGCATTACAGGATATTGTAATATCTTTAGGTGTTATAGCATATTATAGTATCTATGGGAATTACAGGATATTGTAGTATCTTTGGGTATTATAACATATTATAATATTTATGAGAATTAAATGATAGTGTAGTATCTTAGGGTATTATAGGATATTATAGTATCTATGGGCATTACAGCATATTGTAGTATCTTTGGGTATTATAACATATTATAATAGTATCTAAGGGTATTATGGAATAGCGTAGTATCTTAGGGTATTATAGGATATTATCCTGTCTGTGGGCATTACAGGACATTATAATATCTTTAGGTATTATAGCATATCATAGTATCTATGGGTATTCTAGGATATTGTTAGTATCTTTGGGTATTATAACATATTATAGTATCTATAGGTATTATATGATAGTGCAGTATCTTAGGGTATTATAATATCTAAGGGCATTACAGGATATTATAGTATCTATTAGTTTTATAGGAAGCATAAATTTAGAGCTAAAAGGAAATTTTGGTGTGATCATATCCAACCCCTGCATTTTCCAGGTTGAGGAAACCCAGAGCCATCAAATGATTTGCCTTCAGTCACACAGTAAGCCTCTGAGGGAGGGTTTGAACTCAGATCTTTCTGGTTCCCAGAGCAAGGCTCTGCACATTTGATCTCTTTCTTTTTTGGAGGGTGCAGAGATGGATATAGGGCTTCCACTGACCCACTCCCCACCCCAATCCTGACCCACTCTAGGAAACCATAAGATCCAGAACTGGAAGGGATGTTGGACATATTTTGGGCCATGTAGCTCTTTGGTGGTCTCCTGAAGTTTGGGAATACCTTCCAGTGTGGGTTTGAATGTATAATATAAAATACATAAGATTACAAATGAGACCCATTAGATTAAAATCCACTGTGTAGACAGGAAAACCACAATCACCAGGGAGATAACTGGCGCTTATAATAACTACAGTGATTTCTAAGTAGTGATTGACTGCAAATGATATTTCCAGATATCTGTAACAATTGTAATGTAATAATAAAATATCTGTGATTTCTGTTGGTGACTAAGTCACAAGAACTGCCTAATATCATTGTTATATGTTGCCTACATTTAGAATGGAAGGACATACTAAAATTCATTTAAAGGTTGATAAAAACAAAGACTAATTTTTTTTTCCCATCCAAATTCATGGACCATCCAATATTCATGGACACCACGCTGAGAATTCTTGAACTAGTCCTATCCCCTTGTTTTACAAAGAAGGAAACAAAGGCTCAAAGGAGTAAAAGAACTTAAGTCAAAACATGTAGGTAGCAGCTAGGGTGCAGGAGATAGAATGTCACACATTGAGTTCACATCCAGCCTTAGAGTATTTTTCTAGCTTTCTGACCCTGGCCAAGACACTTAGCCTCAGTTTACTCCTCTATAAAATGGGCTTAATATTAGCCCTTCCCAAGGTTGTTGTGAAGATAAGATATTCATGTTTTTTTAAAATTAAACAAATGCTTTATTAACTTCTGGTTTACATCATTCATTTCCACCAGATTATGAGTTACATTTTCCCCCCATTTTTTCCCTACCCACCACCCCAGAATAGCAGTCCCACTAGATATCCCCTCATCCAATCTGCTCTCTCCCATATCTTCTCCCATACCCCCTTCGACTTTGCCATTAGGGCAAGGTGAATCTCTGAGCTCCACTGCCTGGACATCTTATGAAACATTTAATTTTAAAACTTCGATTTTCAGATCCATTCCCTTTCTCCCTTGTCACCCACTCCCTCTGAGAAGATAAGCAATTCAGTATGTGTTGTACATGTATATCTATGCAAAACATTACCACAGTAAATATATTGTAAAAGACTGCTTATATTTCCCTCCCACCTGTCTCACCTCCCACCTGGTCCATTCCCTACTTTGATCCTGTCCCTCTTTGATAGTGGGTACTTCTAACCTCCCCTCTCCCCAGAATGCCCTCCCCTCCATCATCCCCCTCTCATCCCCCTTTCCCCTACTCAGGAGAGTGAGTGAGGGTAAGATATTCCATTTAGTATGTATGTGATTCTCTCCTTGAGCCAACTTCAATGAGAATATGCTTTTGCCTTTTTGCCTTCCTGTTCTTCCCCTCCCCTGCAACTACTTCCCCTTGCCTCTTCTACATGAGATAGTTTGCCCTACCCTGTCTCTCTCCATCTCCTCTTGCCACTTTCCTCTCTCACCTCTTGACTTCACCCCTTAAGAATCATCCCTTCCTTGGGGCGGCTAGGTGGCGCAGCGAGCAGAGAGCCAGCACCGGAGCCAGAAGGACCCGAGCTTGGATCTGGCCCCAGACACCCAACACACAAACAAAAACCCAGCCACATGAACCTGGGCAAGTCACCCAACCCCAATTGCCCTCCAAAAAAAAATAATCATCCCTTCCCATCAAATTCAACCTGTGCCCTCTATCCATGTATACCTGTGAACATATGCCATGTACCCTTCTTCAATTATTTTCATAATGAGAAAGGTTTCATCAAACATAGTTATTGTTTTTCCATGTAGGACTGTAAATAGTCCAACTTTGATAAGTTCCTTTTGATTTCTTTTCCTTGATTACCTTCTCAAGCATCTGTTGCTTCTTGTGTCTGAATGTCAAATTTTCTATTCAACTCTGGTTTTTTCATGAAGAATGCTTGAAAGTCCTCTATTCCACTGAATGACCATATTTTCCCCTGAAACAAGATACTCAGTTTTGCTGGGTAGGTGACCCTTGGGTTCATTCCCAGCTCTTTTGCCCTCTGGAATATCATATTCCATGCCCTTCTATCCCTCAATGTAGAAGCTGCCAGGTCCTGTATTATTCTGATTGTGTTTCCACAATATTGAAATTGTTTCTTCCTGGCTGCTTGTAGTATTTTCTCCTTGATCTGGGGATTCTGGAACCTTGCTATAATATTCCTGGGAGTTTTCTTTTGGGGATCTTTTTCAGGAGGTTATCAGTGGATTCTTTCAACCTCTATTTTGCCCTCTGGGTCTAAAGCATCAGGGCAATTTTCCTTGAGAATTTCTTTAAGGATGATTTCTAGGTTCTTTCTTTGATCATGGCTTTCAGGTAGTCTAATAATTTTTAAATTATTTCTCCTGGATCTATTTTCCAGGTCAGTAGCTTTTCCCATGAGATATTTCATATTGCCTTCTATTCTTTCATTTGTTTGGATCTGTTTAATAGTATCTTGATTTCTCATAAAGTCATTAGCTTCCATTTGCTCCATTCTAACTCTGAAGGAATGAATCTCCTCAGTGAGCTTTTGAGATTCTTTTTCCATCTGGCAAATTCGACTTTTTAAGGCATTCTTCTCGTCATTGCCTTTCTGAGCCTCTTTTGCCATTTGAGTTGGTCTATTTTTTAAGGTGTTATTTTCCTCAGTCAGGCTGTTGACTGTCATTTCATACTTTTCTTGCATTTTTTTTCATTTCTCTTCCCAAATTTTCCCCCACTTCTCTTATCTGCTTCTTAAGGTCCTCTATGGCCTGTAGCCAGCTTGTATTTTCATTTGGGGCTTTTGGTGCAGGAGTTCTGATCTCACAGTCCTCCTCCATGCTTTGATCCTCTTTGCCCCTAAAATAGGAGTCCAATGTTGAACTTTTCTGTTTATTTTGTTTCGTTTGCCTAGGCATGTTGCCACTTAATTACTTGATTTTTTGGGCTTGTTGCCACAGTAGGACTCTGCCACCAGACAGGGGAGCTTCCGCCCAAATGTGGGGTCTTCACAACTTCTGCCAGTTGGGTGGCCTCTGTAAAGCCTCCACCCACTCTGTCAAGTTGGATACCCACCCCAAACTTCCCCCCAGACCACAATCCAGATCCAGGCAGTTTAAAGCAAAAGCAATTAACCCCCAGACTGATTGCTGGATCTTCCTACAGTTCACAGACCAGGAGCTAGAGCCACTACTGAAGCTGCAAAATGGCTTCTGTGCAGCTGTTTCTTCAGCAGCTTTTTGCCCCCAGGGGAGGAAGCCACATGTTCCCCAAATACTGGTCCCAAAGTCCATAGGGCACTAACCTCTCACTTTGTCCTAGGCATATCTGTGCTGATAATTCTGGAATCGCCACAGTTGCTGGTGTTCTGGGGTTCCACCAGCTGGCTGAAGGCCCGGCCGCCCTGGGGCTAAAACTGTGGACCTGTGCTCGGCTCTGCGGGCTGCGCTATTGGTTCCCAGCGTGCTGTGCTTCCTGCTCTCAGAGCACTGCGCTGGCCACTCCCTGCAGGGCTGCTGGGATGTCTTCAGCAGGAAGTTAGCTTCTCTGTGCTGTTCTGTGGGTGCTGTGGCTCCAGAAGTTGTTCGGAGCTCCCTTTCACATTGTTTGAAATTTGTGTGGGGCAGAGCACATTGGAAATGCTGTTTCTACCTGTCATCTTGGCTCTGCCCCTATTCATGTTTTGCAAACATAAATATTAACTGGGAATCCAGCCTGGGTCTTTTGGTTTCAAAATCAGCATTCTTTCCATTTCACTCTGACTATAGTCAGTTAGATAATCAACAAGCATTTACTAAATGCTACCATGAGCATTTAGTTAGGCACTGGAGATACAAAGAAAGGCAAAAACATCCTCTTTGTCCTTAAGAAGCTCCTATTCTAATGCAGAAGAGAATGTGTGAATAACCATGTGCCTGGAGGGATATACATCATACAGAAATATACATGGATGGTAGGGTGGTGGGGGTGGATCAGAGACTGGGAAACATACCTGCAGAAAGTGTTGTTTCCTGGCCAATGGATCAGAGATTTGGGGAGTTCTCTTTCCTAATTCCTCCAGGTTCACACAGTGTATGAGAGTTGAAAGTGATCAGTGAGTCTAACCCATACAATAACATCCTCAATAAGTGCCCACTCAGCCTCTGTTTTACATTTTGCAAAGAGGGGAAGGGGGGGACTCATTGCTTCTCCAGCTGCTGGCCCACTTTTGTACCCCCCCAAAATTGAAGAAAATTAGACATTTCTTATTGGAAAAACAACTGACTTAGAAAATAGATCTAGAGAGATAATATAAGAATTACTGGACGGGGCAGCTAGGTGGTGCAGTGAGTAAGAGCACTGGCCTCGGAGTTGACCCGACATCGAATCCAGCCTCAGAAAATGAGCACCCACACATAAATAATGACTAGCCGTGTAACCTTGCGCAAGTTACTTAACCCCAATTGCTTTAAAAAAAAAAAAAAAGAATTACTGGACTACCTGAAAGCCATAATTCAAAACAAAACAAAACACAGAGCCTGGACAATAGCTTTCAAAAAATTATCAAAGAAAACTGCCCTGATATATTAGAACCAGAGAGCAAAAGAGAAATTGAAAGAATCCACCAAGCACCACCTGAAAGAGATTCCAAAAGGAATACTCCCAGAAACATTATAGCCAAATTCCAGAGTTCACAGATTAAGGAGAAAGTACTGAAAGCAGCCAAAAATAAACAATTCAAATATCATGGAGCTACATTCAGGATTAGAAGTGGTTTGACAGATTCCATATTAAAGAACCAGAGGGCTTGGATAATATATTAGAAGGCAAAGGAGTTAGGACTGCAACCAAGAATCACCTACCCAGCAAAGCTGAATATAATCTTTCAGGGAGGAAAATACACATTTAACAAAACAGAGGATTGGCTAATCTGGGAAATATTTGTTGTTGGAGGTGATGTGGGAAAACTGGGGCACTAATAAATACACTGTTGGTAGAGTTGTGAAATGATTCAACCATTTTTCGGAGCAATTTGGAACTACAACCAAAGTGCTATACCCTTTGATGCAGCAATACCACTGCAAGGTCTATATCCTAAAGGCATCCAAGAAAAGGGAAGAGGACCTATTTCTACAAAAATATTTATAGCAGTTCTTTTTGTCGTGGCTAAGAATTAGACATTGAAGGAATACCCATCAATTGGGGAGTGACTAAACAAGTTGTGGTATATGATTGTGATGGAATATTATTGTTCTATAATAAGTGACAAGAAGGATGATTTCAGAAAAACCTAGAAAGACTTACATGAACTGATGCAGAGTGAAGTGAACAGTACCAGGAGAATGTTGTACATAGTAACAGCAATGTTGTTCGATCAAGAACTGTGAATGACTTTGCTATTCTCAGCAATAAAATGATCCAAGACAATTCCAAATTACTAATGATGAAGCACACTATCCACCTCCAGAGAAAGAACTGATATTCTTTGAATATAGACTGAAGCATGATATTTTTCACATTCTTTCACTTTTTCTTTTAGTTGAGTCTTTTCAAAATGACTAGTACAGAAATGTTTTCCATAATTTCACATGTATAACTGATATCTGATTGCTTACTATCTCAGGGAAGGCAAAAAGAGAGGGAGGGATGGAATTTAGAATTCAAATCTTTCAGTAAAAATGTTAAAAAAAATAAAAGTGTCAAACAAAAAATAATTCTGCTTACTTTGCCAAACACCTATTCTCCACAGGTGAATAGGAATAAATTTTCATCAAAGGTCTGTCTGTTTCAAGTGCAAGGAAGCAGACACATCGTGGACCTTCTGGCTCTCCAAAAGTGCACCTGTTTAGAAGAAGTAGACTTTTCATTTCCATTTTCATAACAGGGAGGATCTCGTGCAGACAGTTGGAAGGCCATATCTTTTGAACCCTAATTTTAAAGGAGGAAATGGAGGCCTTGAGAAGTATAATGACTTGTCCAAGACCCCATTGGGTTTGTTTGAAAAGAATCAGAAATTTCAAAGAGCCCAATTTAGGCTTGATAGAAGGAAAAGTTTGCTGACCCTTCATGCTATCTCTAAGTGGCCTGGGCCTACTAGATGGGATGGGCTTCCTCTTCTTGGGAGTTCCTAAGTGGAGAGTCGGCAACCTCTAGTTCAATGTATGGAATGGGGATTCCTCTGGGTATGAGTTAGATCAGATGGCCTCTAAGGCTGCTTCTAATTGTGAAATTGTGTAATTTGAAGCTGCAGAGGCAGGGCCTGTTGAATCAATTTACTTGGGTGTGAGACAAAAAAAGTTGAAGACTAGGTTGGCCTCACCCTGGTTAATCCTTGGTTAATACACACACATTTACCTATCTATCTATCTATCTATCTATCTATCTATCTATCTATCTACACACATATATGTATATATGTATGTATATAGTGTGTACATATGTGTGTATTATATGTTATATAATATATTTTTATGCAATTTGTATTTATTTATCTGTAATGTATTATGTATTATATAAATATATACTCATACTTACAGCATTGATTAATGAGATTATTCATTCTAAAATTTCAAAATATCATCAACAGATGGTATACTGAGCCAATTGGGCAAAGAGGCTCTTCCTGCCCCTCACCACCTCTGCCCTTCCATGATGGTAGTCTTTTCTCATATGCTCTTTTAGGAATGAGTTCCAATGCTAGAAATTAAGAAGGCTGGCAAGGCCTTGTCCCCGCTGCTCTGAATTACCAGTGAGGCAAGTAAGATACAATAGGAAGGGCCCTGTATTTTTTTTTTTGCTTTTTTTGGAGGGCAATTGGGGTTAAGTAACTTGCCCAAGGTCACATGGCTATGTTTTTGTTTTGTGTGTGTTAAGTGTCTGAGGCGGGATCCAAACTCAGGTCTTTCTGACTCTGGGGGCAGTGCTCTACTCACTGCACCATCTAGCCACCCTGCAAGGGAAGGGCCCTGTATTTGAAGTACAGGGAGAGGCCTGGGTTTAGTTTCTACCATTCATATTCCTTATTACCTCTTGAATTCTTTGGTACAATGGAGTGTTGGAGGTTCTAGATTCTAATCCTGGCTCTGCTACTTACTACTTTTGTGACCTTGGGCAAATCTCTTACCTCTCTGAGCCTCAGTTTGTCATCTGTATAATGTGGGTGTTGGCCTAGATGATCTCTATGACCCTTTCCAGGTCTATGTCTGTGATTCTATAATCCTATAAGTTATTGTAATGGAAATGCAAATTTAAAAATCTTCCCTGCCCCTAGGCCCTTTTATAGGCTTAAGAGACTCTGAGAACCTTCCTTAATTTGAAAATATACTCTGCCCCCTAATAGGCTGAATGTGGTCACATGGAGCCTGTGGCAGGAGGCTTGGTTTTTAGGACTGCCCACAACTTGATGCTGTGTGATTGGGCAGTGGGTCAAGAGGGTGGTTACATTCTCTGACCCAGGAGAAGGTTTTATAATCCCTGATGTGAGGCTTTGCTTTGGGGCTCTCTTTGAGAAGTGTTGTGTGATTTGACCAGATGAGACTCTGGGCAGCCATTGAGAACCACCCCCCATCCCCCTGGAGTTGAAAACCCAGGTTTGATGCTTCCCTCTCTGGTAACTGTGATTTGGTATTGATGTAATGGTTGGACAGTTTGGAAGCCTGTCTGCTTGATCTGTTTGTTTCTCTGTCTTGTAAGTTCTTTCTATATACTCTGAAGTTCGGGGTGCTGACCTTTTTATCCCCTGAACTAAGTAAATGATATATGTTTAATTGATTAAAGTAAGCTTGTTAACCCATTTTGAGTTGCTTTCCTTTAGAAAAACAGAAACCTGTGTCGGCAACCACCCTGGGGATGCTGGGGTGCTTGCTGCTACAGTTATAAAGAGGCATATTTCTAGTCGGAGTAAAGAAAACCTTCCTTAATAATCAAAGATGGGATTTGTTTTGTAGGTCTATACATATTTGTAATGATTCTTATTTTTCTTGCTTTCTCAATGACTGGGGGAGGGAGAGAATTTGGAAATGAAAATTAAATTAAACAAAAAAAAAATAGAGATGTTCAAAAGTAGAAGAGGTGCCTTAGGGGCAGTGGAATTTTACCAAACTCTCCCATTTCTCATTTGCAAAACTCTGTAATAAGTTCTAGAACATACAGACATCTAGGGTGACATGGGAACAATGACCTGCCAATTCTGCTGTGCAGATTCTAAGATTTTCTTCAATAATAGTCTTATAGTTAATGAAGCATTCCTAAGCTGTTAAGAGTCAAGGCTCTCAGGATCATTCCAACAATGGCCAACAGAACACCTGACAAGTGAAACTCTTTTAAATGAACCGGAAATTCAGTGTGTGTGTGTGTGTGTGTGTGTGTGTGTGTGTGTGTGTGTGTGTGTGTGTGTGTGTTTGAGAGAGAGAGAGTTAGTGAGGATGGGCAAATACATGAATTACCAGGGAAATTCCTAGCTCACTACAAACACACTAATACATCAAAACGTCTTCTACAATTTGAAAATATAATCCTTAACAATAACTAAATCTGTAAGATACACACACACACACACACACACACACACACACTCACACACAAGTTCTTGAAAAAAAGCATGATAATGGGTTCTCCTTCCCAAGTCTATCTAGACATGAGACCATGTGACAATAGGTAAAAATTGCAAAAATTCGAATTTTAGCTTGGTGTGTGTATGTATATTTGTGTGTGTGTGTGTGTGTGTGTGTGTGTTTGTGAGTGTGTGTGAAACAGGGGGAGAGAGAAAGATAGAGGGAAAAGAGACAGAGTCATAGAGAGAGAAGAAGGGGGGAGAGACAGGAGGGAGAATGAGACAGAGGAAGAGAGACAAAGGGAGAAAGAGGAAGGGAGGTAGAGGAGGGAAAAATTGGGAAAAATCTCCTGAAGAGGGTGAATTTGAAAGTGAGCCTTCTTTTTCATGGTTCCTCTCATTACTTCTATTTTTCTTTACATCATGGCACTCTCTTGTTGCTTTTTCTTTTTTTATAACTAGCTGTAAGCAAAATGTCTGGCACATAGTCAATCAATTATTCAATCGATAAATTAACAAGATTTTTTTTAGCACCTTCTATGTTCCACGAACTATGCCCAGTACTGAGGGTACAAGTACAAGGAAGAAATAATCCCTGATCATAAATAACTTAATTTTTTTTAAACAAATGCTTTATTAACTTCTGTTTTACATCATTCATTTCCACCAGATTTTGAGTTACAATCATTTTCCCCCTATTATTCCCCTACCCAACCTCCCAGAATAGTAGTCCCACAAGATATCACTTCCTCCAATCTGCTCTCTCCCATACCTTCTCCCATACCCGAATTGACTTTTCCATTAGAGGAAGGTGAGTCTTTGTGTCCCAATGCCTGCATATCTTATCTCCCTATTACAAGCAAAAGAGTATTAATAATAGTATTTATATATATTTGAAACATTTAATGTTAAGACCTCGAATTTCAGATCCATTTCCTTCCTCCTTGTCACCCATTCCCTCTGGGGAGATAAGTAATTCAGTATATGTTGTACATGTCTAGCTATGCTAAACATTACCATAGTAGATATATTGTACAAGGCTGCTTATAATTCCCCCCCACTCATCCCACCCCCCACCTGGTCCATTCCCTACATGATCCTGTCCCTCTTCTATAGTGGGTACTTCCAACCTCCCCTCACCCCAAGGATGCCCTCCCATCCATCATCCCTCCTCTCATCCCCCTTCCCCCTATCCTGCTGCAGGTTGAGATATCCCATTTAGTATGTATGTCATTTTCTCCCTGAACCAAATTCAATGGGAATGTGGTTTTGCCTTTTTAGCCTTCCTTATTCTCTCCCTCCTTTGCAACCACTTCCCCTTGCTTCTTCTACATGGGATAGTTTACCCTACCCTGTCTCTCCCTATCTCCTCTTACCACTTTCCTCTCTCACCTCATAATTTCATCCCTTGAGTATTCTCCCTTCCCAACAAATTCAACCTTTGCCCTCTATCCATATACACACACATTCACATATGTATTCATATGACCATACCCCCTTCTTCCATTATTTTCATAGTGAGAAAGATATCATCAGTCACAGTTATTGCTTTTCCATATAGGAATGTAAATAGTTCAACTTTGATAAGTTCCTTTTGATTTCTTTTCCCTGATTACCTTCTCAGGCATCTCTTGCTTCTTGTGTCTGGATGTCAAATTTTCTATTCAATTCTGGTTTTTTCCTCAAGAATGCTTGAAAGTCCTCTATTCCACTGAATGACCATATTTTCCCCTGATACAAAATACTCAGTTTTGCTGGGTAGGTGACCCTTGGGTTCATTCCCAGTTCTTTTGCCCTCTGGAATATCATATTCCATGCCCTTCGATCCCTCAGTGTAGAAGCTGCCAGGTCCTGGGCTATTCTGATTGTGTTTCCACAATATTGAAATTGTTTCTTCCTGGCTGCTTGTAGTATTTTCTCCTTGATCTGGGGATTCTGGAACCTGGCTATAATATTCCTGGGAGTTTTCTTTTTGGGATCTTTTTCAGGAGGTGATCGGTGGATTCTTTCAACCTCTATTTTGCCCTCTGGATCTAAAACATCAGGGCAGTTTTCCTTGAGAATTTCTTGAAGGGTGATTTCTAGGTTCTTTCTTTGATCATGGCTTTCAGGTAGTCCAATAATTTTTAAATTGTCTCTCCTGGATCTATTTTCCAGGTCAGTGGTTTTTCCCATGAGATATTTCACATCGCCTTCTAATCTTTCATTTGTTTGGATCTGCTTAACAGCATCTTGATTTCTCATAAAGTCATTAGCTTCCATTTGCTCCAGTCTAACTCTGAAGGAATGAATCTCCTCAGTGAACTTTTGAGATTCTTTTTCCATCTGGCAAATTCGACTTTTTAAGGCATTCTTCTCCTCATTGCCCTTTTGGGCCTCCTTTGCCATTTGAGTTAGTCTATTTTTTAAGGTGTTGTTTTCCTCAGTCAGGCTGTTGACCCTCATTTCATACTTTTCCTGCATTCTTCTCATTTCTCTTTCCATTTTTTCCTCCACTTATCTTATTTGATTTTTAAAGTCCTTCTTAAGGTCCTCTATGGCCTTCAACCTGCTCATGTTTTCCCCTGGGGCTTTTGGAGCAGGACTTCTGACCTCACAGTCCTTTTCCTGCTCTATGCCCCCAAAATAGGAGTCTAGGGTTGCATTTTTCTGTTTCCTTTGCCTTGGCATGTTGCCACTTAATTGCTTGACTTTTGGGCTTGTTGCCGCACTATGGCTTTAAGGCCAGATGGTAATTTTCGTCCCGTACGTGTGGGGGGCAACTTCCGTTTCTGGCAAGCTGTAAACCCACCCATGACTTCCACCCTAGATCACAATCCAGATCCAGGGAGGTTAAAGCAAGAGTGATTACCCCCCAAGACTGATCGCTGGATCTCCCTACAATTTGTAGGCTGGGAGCTGGAGCTGCCTCTGAAAACTACAAAATGGTGTGTCTCCTTAGTGGCTTCTAGCCCCCAGGGGAGGGAGCCGACGCATTCCCTAAATACCCGTCCCAAAGTCCATAGGACACTAACCTCTTACTTTGTCCTAGGCATGTCCATTTTTTTTTTTAAAGCAATTGGGGTTAAATAACTTGCTCAAGGTTACACGGCTAGTCATTATTTATGCGTGGGTGCTCATTTTCTGAGGCCAGATCTGATCTCGGGTCATCCAAACTCCGAGGCCGGCTCTTACTCACTGCGCCACCTAGCCGCCCCTTTAGGGCAATTGGGGTTAAGTAACTTGCCCAAGGTTACACGGCTAGGTTTTTTGTTTGTATGGATTAAGTGTCAGAGGCCGGCTCTGAACTCAGGTCCTTCTGATTCCAGGGCCGGCGCTCTATTTACTGCGCCACCTAGCCGCCCCCATGTCTATGTTGATAATTCTGGAGTTGCCACAGCTCCTGGTGTTCTGGGGTTCCTCCAGCTGGCTGCTGGCCCTGCCGCCCTGGGGCTAAAACCTCGGCTCACATGGACCTGGGCTCGGCTTGGCTCCTGCGCTCTGTGCGCTGTGCGCTGCCAGGTCCCAGACCACTGCGCTGGTCCTTCCTACAGGACTGCTGGGCTGTCCTCAGCGGGAGGTTAGCTTCTCTGTGTCGTTCTGTGGGTGCTGGGGCTCCAGAAGTTGTTCAGAGTCCCCTTTTACATAGTTTGCGGGGAATCTGGGGGCAGAGTGGCTTGGAGGAGCTGTTTCTACTCCAATAACTTAAATTTTAATGGAAGAGGAGGAGGAGGAGGAAGAGAAAGAGGAGGAGGAAGAAGAAGAGGAGGAAGAGCGGGAGGAGAAGGAGGAGAAGAAGAAGTAATGTTGATTGATTGATTGATTAAGAACCATACTGATTTCTTGTGATTTCCCAGTGCCCATCTCCTTCCCTCCACTTGGGCAGAGGTTTAAAGATTAGGGGCTTCGTGTTATTCCCATGTTCAACCCCTCCTACTGGGCTGAGCTTGGCTGGGCTGTGTCCAGGATATTGGAGCTAAATTTACCTGGTGGGAAGCAGATACTCAATTCAGTGAGTATTTCTTGCATGTGCACTATACGCCAGACGTTATGATGTTCTACTTCACTTTTTCCACCTCATGGTGAAGTGGTAGGAGCCGCATGCCATTCTCTAGAGAGATTAGCATTGTATTTAATGAGTTCTCACTGTTTGTCAAACACTGCTCCTCATTGGGGATACAGATAGAAAAGTAAAATGCTGCCTCCAAAGATCTCACATTGCAACTGAAAAAGACAACACATATAGGAACACTCAGCTACAGGGCAGATGGAAAGGTCCAGGAGTCCAGTAAGTAAAGGGAAAGATCAAATAGTGAGGCCCAGGGTACTTTGGGGAGAAATGCTAAGGACCATGGTTGTCTTCTGGGGTGATCATGGGAAGTCTGAACTCCCTGTGACAGAAGATTTTGCTGGTTGGGCTGCTGGTTGTCCTCCAGAGTATCCTGGATTGTTTATCATCTTCTGTTGGTGATCAAACCTTTCTTTCAACACCTTTGGCCATTACCCTTATGCTATAACTGATGCCTTTTAAATTCAACCCTGCCTTGGGCAAAGGATACCTGACCTACTCTGCTTATGACTGACTCTAAGTCATACCAGGGAAAGGTAAGCAAATCTTGTTCTCTCTGAAGTTTTACCATTTTTCTAAGTGCTTTTGGGGCACCAGAACTGGAACTGATCTCCATTTTAATAAAGGATTATGATATAGAAAGTTTGGAAAGTGTGTGACCAAAGCCTTTTTTGCTCTTTCCTCTGACCTTGCAGAGGCTCATGTGGTCTCAGGCAGACATTTCATAGCCCATAGGATCTTTACAACAGTAGGGCCCAATGTGTTGACTTGGGCCATTTGCCTCTAAGGTCAGCTATATCTGGGCTTTGTGGTTTCCCATCTTAACACATCAAATTGATCATTTTTCTTGGGCTCCATGAATAATGCCAATTCTTGGATTCTAGTTCTAGCAGTGGAAAATTTGTCTCTTCCCCCTAGAACCCTGGGGTCTCATTAAACTTTTCTTAGGTTTGAAGGGTTTCTGTCCAGTCTTAAAAATGGCACCATTATCCCATCCATTCACCGTGGCGTGTAGTATTAAAAGCCCCAGTGTCACTGGCGGAGTCTCATTGTCTCTCCTTTGGGTTGATAGTTAAAAATTCATGGTTATTTTCAAAGAAAAAAATGCTTAAGCTGCTTACTCCTTGCTAGTGTTCCTTTTCTGATTCAAAATCAAACTTTTGTCTAGACAGATGAGGTCTGTTTTTGCTGATGTATCTAGTGAGCTAGATACACTGAGGTTTTAAAAAAAATGCAGCACCTCCTCCCTTTCCCGTTCCTAGGTCTCCAGTTCCCTCTTATTTCCAAATGCATCTTCTTTGGACATACACAAACATGCTTGGCTACTTGGGTAAAGGGTCCCAAGATACATTTTGGAGTATTTCTCTTTTGGCTCCCTAAGGTTCCTTAACAAATTGATTTGACTGGAAATTCTGTTTTGATAAATTTAATTGACAATGGGGGCCTGAGATACCCAAAAGGGTCCTAAAAATCTCCTCATCCTGTCATGTAACCAGCTCATTTCATTCTATTGCACTAATTTTTAATATAAAGTCCCAGAGTCTGATGAATTTTCTAGGATCCAGATGAAATGCTCATTTTTCTGTGTGGGTTCAGGAATTGAGGACTGTGTCTTACCCTTGGTTGGGTGATGTTTAAATGAAACAGGTGAGAAAGATGGATATGTTTGACACAACATGAATATCTTTAGTGGAAGGATCTCAAAGCACACCGAGATATCACAACACAGAAATATCGCAATCTTAGGATGTCAGAGAAGGTACACAGTGATTCTGAATATTCTCTCTGACCATAGAAGCAAACATTGAAATAAGATCTTATGCCACAAATGTTAAATTATAGAACCACCATTAAATTATAGAAGTATCATTACCTTGGGAATGCATAGAGTTTCACTGTTTGCAGGCAGGGGGTGCCTCAGTGATAGAAGAGTTAGAGAGACTAAGGAGAGGTCATTACCAGGATCAATCAACGAACCAACCAACCAATCAATCAACAAACATTTACTAATTTGCCTATTGTGGACCAAACATTGTATTAGGCACAAGTGATGCAAAAAAAAAATAGGAAACTCTCTCTCTCTCTCTCTCTCACACACACACACACACACACACACACACACACACTCACACACATATATACATATACAAACCTAAACATATGGAAACACAGAGAGGATAAATACAGCATAGACCAAAGTAGTTGTATACAACATAGTTGGAGAGAGAAGGCCAATAAGAGAGTTGTCCATGCATCCATCCAGAAAACATTCACCAATATTCACTCACATAATCTTTCCTGGAAGCAGAGGATGGATTGGGTGATCTTGACAGGGACTATCTACATGATTCATTCAATCAATCAACAAGCATTTATTCATCACTTACTTTGTGCCAAGCAGTGTTCAACAAAGCATTAGTTGGAATCATACCATCCTTAATCTGAGTCCAAGATGGTAATGGGTTGCTGCCATTTATGGTAGGTTTCTCTTCCCTGCAGTTCTTCATTCAGAGACTAGGTGACTAAAATGACTGAATATATTGGAGAGAAGATTCTTGCTCACCTTTGGATTGGAATAGATACCCACTCCTTTCCCCTGCTCCCTAGTCCAAGGTTGTATCCAACTTTGTGATTTTGCCATTTGCCCAAATTCACACAAATAATAAGTAGGCATGGTAAGATTGAACAAAAGTCCCCTCACTCTGAATACAGTGCCAGTTCCAACTACGGTATGACTGCCTCTAAGGAATTGGTCATTCAATCAATCATGAATGTTTTTGAATGAATGGATGAATAACCACTGATGTAGTGCCCACTCTGTTTAGGGTACTGTCTTAGAAAATTAGAATCATACAATGTCAGAGTCAAAAGGAACTTTATAGATTATTTAGTCAGAGGTTGACTCCTGCATGAAGTATGAGACATCATTGGTAAATCAAACCTTTGCTTGGAAACCAATAGTTATGATGAACCCAACATACCCAGAGACAGCCCATTCCAGTGTGTGTGTGTGTGTGTGTGTGTGTGTGTGTGTGTGTGTGTGTGTGTGTGTGTGTGAGAGAGAGAGAGAGAGAGAGAGAGAGAGAGAGAGAGAGAAGAGAAACAGAGAGACAGAGAGACAGAGAGAGATAGAGAGACACAGAGAGAGACAGAGAAAAAGAGAGAGAGAGAGAGAGAGAGGGAGGGAGAGAGAGAGAATATGGAGAGGAAGACTGTTCCAATTATTTGGAAGTTCTTATTCTGGAAAGCAATTTGAAATTTTGCAAATAAGCTGGCTAAAATGTCTATATCCTTTTACCCAGAGATTCCACTGTTGGCCATATACCCCAAGGAGGTCATTGATAAAAAGAAAGGCTCTGTATATACAAAAATATTTATAGCAGCATTTTTTTTTCTGGTAGCAAAGAACTGGGAAAAATAGCTGATGTCCATTAACTGTGGAATAGCTAAATAAAGTATGGTACCTGAATATAATGGAATATTCCAACACTACAAGAAATGATAAACACAGATACTTGGAAAGATCTATGGGATTGAAGCAGAATGGAGTTAGCTGAATGAGGAAAACAATATACACAATTGGTATAATAATGCAAAACCAACAATAATTTCACCTCTCCCCCAAAAAAGTTATGAAATGAAAACAAACAACTTTGTCCCTCTCCCACTCCCCCCCCCCCAAAAAAAAGAGATATGAAAAGATACCATTCCTTTGAAGAGGTGAGGAATCCACAGGTATGGAATGTTGCATTTTGTGATGGATTTTTTTTTTATGGGGGAAGGGAGACTGCATCAATCAGCTTTGCTAAATTCTGTTTTCTCTTTTTCTTTCTTTTTTTTGTTAACTACTTGAGACAAATAAATTTGGCAAAGTTGCAGGATATAAAATAAACCCACATAAATCCTCAGCATTCCTGTACATCTCTAATAAAACTCAACAGCAAGAGATAGAAAGAGAAATCCCATTTAAAGTCACTATAGACATTATAAAATATTTGGAAATCTACTTGCCAAAACAAACCCAGAATCTATATGATCACAACTAAAAACACTTCTCACACAAATAAAATCAGATCTAAATAGTTGGAAAAATGTCAATTGCTCGTGGATGGGTCGAGCTAATATAATAAAAATGACAATTTTACCCAAACTAAACTATATATTTAGTGCCATACCAATCAATTTACCAAAAAACTACTTTGTAGAGTTAGACAAAATAATAACAAAATTTATTTGGAAAAACAGTCTAGAATATCAAGGGAATTAATGAAAAGAAATGCTAGGGAAGGTGGACTAGCTATGCCAGATCTTAATCTGTATTATACAGCAGCAGTCATCAAAACTGCTTGGTACTGGCAGAGGTGTAGAGTAGTGGATCAATGGAATAGATTAGGCGCAGGAGACCCAGCAGTTAATGAATATAGTAATCTATTGTTCGATAAACCCAAAGACCCCAGTTTTTGGGATAAGAATGCCCTATTTGACAAAAACTGCTGGGAAAACTGTAATACAGTATGGCAGAAAGTGGGCATAGATCACTATCTAACACCATATACCAAAATCAAGTCTAAATGGGTGCATGATCTAGGTGTAAAGGATGATACTGTAAGCAATTTGGGAAAGCAAGGAATAGTTTACCTGACAGATTTGTGGAGAGGGGAAGATTTCAGCACCAAACAAGAATTAGAGAGCATCATAAAATGCAAAATGGATAATTTTGATTACATTAAATTGAAAAGCTTCTGCACAAACAAAGCCAATGTAACCAAGATCAAGAGGGAGGTGGGAAATTGGGAAAGAATTTTTACAACTTGTGTCTCTGATAAAGGACTTGTTTCTAAAATTTATAGAGAATTGAGCAAAATCTATATGAATACAAGTCATTACCCAACTGATAAATGGTCAAAGGATATGAACAGGCAGTTTTCAGAGAAAGAAATTAAAGATATCTATAAGCATATGAAGAAATGCTCTAAATCACTATTAATTAGAGAAATGCAAATCAAAACAACTCTGAGATACCACATCCCTCCAGTAAGATTGGCTAAGATGACAAAACAAGAAAGTGACAAATACTGGAGAGGATGTGGACAAATTGGAACACTAATAAACTGCTGGTGGAGTTGTGAACTTATCCAACCATTCTGGAGAGCAATCTGGAATTATGCCCAAAGGATTATAAATAATTTCATACCCTTTGACCCAACAATACCATTTCTAGGGTTATATCCCAAAGAGATCATAGAAGTGGGAGGAAGACCCATATGTACAAAAATATTTTTAGCAGCCCTTTTTGTGGTTGAAAAGAATTGGAAACTAAAGGGGTGCCCATCAATTGGGAAATGGCTAAACAAGTTGTGGTATATGAATGTAATGTAATATTATTGTTCTATAAGAAACGAGGAGGTGACAGATTTCACAATTACCTGGAGAGACTTATACAAACTGATGCTGATCGAGAAGAGTAGAATCAGAAGAAATTTGTATACAATCACAGACATACCATATCTGTGATGACCAACTATGACAGACTGGACTCTTTTCAGCAATGCAGTGATATAAGTTAATCCTGAAAGACTCAAGAAAGTGAGAAATGTGCCATCCAGAGATATAACTAGAAAGAACTGAGCCTGAATCCTGATGGAAGCAAACTAAATGATCTTGTTCTTTTCGTTGTTTGGTTTTATTTCTTCCTTACCATCTTTCATCCCACCTAGTACAATACGCCTTTGTAATTGGAATAATGTCTAATATGAATGCATTTGCAGACCCTATACTGGACTATATACTGTCGTGGGGGGAGGGGAGAGGGAATTAAAGGAAATTTGAAAATCAAGGAACTATGGAATTGAATCTTGTTAACTGAAACTAAACTAATAAATTAATAAAAAATATGCTACGGATATGAAAAAAATATTCATTGTTATGAGGGATGATTCTCTGGAAACAGATAGGGAGAGACTGAAGGAGAAGTCTTGGTGATGTCAATAAAATCTACTTTAAAAGAAAGTTATTTCCTATATTGAGCGGAAACCTTCCTCCCATCATGTTTTTTACTCATTGGTTCTAGTTTGATGATCTCTAGGACCAAGCTGGATAGGTTGATCTTTATTATAACTCATTGAAAGGGCCAATATGAAAAGGGCATTGGATGTAGAGTTAGAGGACCTGGGTTCAGATTCTGCCTTTGCTGCTAGCTAGGTGCATAGCAAGTCACTTCCAAGATCACAGAATCTCAGTTAAAAGGGACCTGAGAAACCTTCTAGCCTAACTCCACAACCAGCCAAATCCATTCACCCTTTGCCGGAAAACTTCTAATGAGGGGGCCCATACCAGCTTCAAAGGCATTTCATTTCACTTTTGGATAGTTAGGCAGGGTTGTTTTTCAAATGATGACAAGCTTAAATCTGCTTCTCTGTAATTTCCACCCACTTATTGCTCCTGGTTTTGCCTTCATGAGGTTGAAAATCTCCAAGTCTCAGTTGCCCTTTATATAAATCGAGACATTTGGAACTATTTCTAAGGTCTATTTAATCTGTAAAGGCCACAAAATATTTGATAACATTATCTCATTAGTCTTTTTTTTCCTTTATATTAAACAAGCCAAGAATCCTCAGCCAATCCTTGTCTGAAATGGATTCCAGTATCCTCCCCTTGGAGGGTAGATTAGGAGGCATAATTATTTTTTTTTTTTTTTTGCTTTTTTTTTTTTGGAGGGCAATTGGGGTTAAGTAACTTGCCCAAGGTCACACAGCTAGGTTTTTGTTTGTGTGTGCATTAAGTGTCTGAGGCCGCATCTGAACTCAGGTCCTTCTGACTCCAGGGCCAGCGCTCTACTCACTGCTCCACCTAGCTGCCCCAGGAGGCATAATTCTTATTCTTTAAAATCTTCTATTATTGTGCTCTAAGAAATGACAAGCAAGATGATTTCAGAAAAACTTGGAAAGACTTATATAAACTGATGCAAAGTGAAGTGAACAGAAACAGGAGAATTGTCATGATCTTCTACTATTGACTTAGCTCTTTTATGATCATTCAGACAATCCCAAAGAACTAATCATGAAGCATATAATTCACCTTCAGAGAAAGAACTGATATTGCCTGAATGCAGATTGAAATATGTTCTCTCTCTCTCTCTGATTATTTTTTAATTAAGTCTTCTTGTACAAAAATGACTGAAGTGGAAATATTTTATATGAAAAAAATATCTTATATTCTAACAAGGATAGACTAAATGAAGGGAGAATTAAACCACAAGTAGAATTCCTAAGTTCAGAGAGGACTCTTGGAACCAAAATTACATCTGAGGGATATTGTTTTTGGTCAATAATTCCCATTAAGGTTCTTTCTTGAATTACAAATTAGGAGCTAGTATGGATTATAAATTTCAAATATCCTGGATAATTTTTTTTTGTCTTTGTCTTCTCCCATTTCCTTGTCTTTCTCTTTCCATAACAAGTCTCAATTAACAACAATAACAACAACAATGGAGTATAAAATCATAGCTTAAGAGCTGGGTATGACCTGAGAGGATACCTACTCCAACACCCTAATTTTACCGATAAAGAAACTGAGGCCCAGGGAGATTAAATTACTTGAAAATTTGACTACTTTAGGTATAGGTGATTTTGCTGGCCCTTTCTCTACCACCATAGTCCATAATTCTATTATGCACCCTTCAAAAAAGTAGTTTGGTCCTGTAAATTGGCAAAATTGGCAAAAATAAGGAAGTCAATATTGAAGTCAGTAGTGGAATGGCTGTGGGGAGAGAACACACTAATGCACTGGTGTGGATCTGTGAATTGGTCCAAACATTCTGGGTGCCACTTTGGAATTATATGAGAAAATTGATTAAATTGTTCATGCCATCAGACTCAGCATTGAAAATAATGGATACACACACACACATGCAGACTTGTATGTATGCATGAATATAAATACATATACATAGACATATGTGCATATATAGCCATAGGTATAAGACAGACACATACATACACATAAATAGACATATGTGTATACATGCATATATAGACACAGGCACAGACATGTACATGCATGCATACATACATATATACACACATACATATCAAGAAGGTCAAAGATGGAAACAAAGACCTGAAATTATGCTGTCACAACATATTCATAGCAGTACTTTTCATGAGAGCAAAGAAAGTGGTTGTCCATTGATTGGGTAATGGATGTACAAATGGCAGCATATGAAAGTAACTGAAAATTATTGTGCATATTACACTTTACACATCATGTGATAATTCAGAGAAATGTAGGCTGATTTGTTCATCAGAGTCTAACACAGGTGCTAATTAGGAATCGTTAAACTGAGGTGACAGCAGCAATATCACTGGGTGTTTGAGGTCTATTTTGAAAGAAGTAAGGGGTTCTATGAGGGAAATGAGGAAGAAGAGCATTCTAAGAATGGGAGATGGTCAGCAGAGGTACAGAGAAGGTAGATGAAGAATCACAAGTAGAACACTAACAAAGAAAATTTGACTAGGGTACGGAGTGTCGTACAGGGAGGAATTTTTGAGAAGTTAGAGCTTAGAGCCAGGCCATAGCCAGAAAGGATTTCAAAGCCAAATAGAGGAGTTTATATCTAATACTAGAGGACTTTATTGAATGGCAGAGTAGCATGGTCAGAACTGCACTTAAGGAAAACCACTCAGATAAATGTTTGAAGGATAGATTGGAGGTGGGAGATATTTGAGCCACGGAAACCAGTTGAGACTATTACAATAATTGAGGTGAGAGGTGATGGGGATCTGTGTAGAGATAGTGATTATATAAGTAGTAATGGATTTAATGGTGATGGATTTAATTTTGTCGAGGCAGAAATGTGCCTCCCTCCTCTTGGTAGATGGGAGAACATTAGAGATGAACCGTGGATATGTTGTCAGATGTGGTCATTCTCCCAGGGATTTTGACTAAAACATTTTTTATTAGCCCTGGGTACCTATCTTCTTCCCCTTCTTCCTCAACTTTTCAGCTCCATTTTATGTATTGTCTTCTTCCATCAGAATATAAATTCCTTGAAGGCAGAGACTATATTTCTGCTTGTACTCATATTTCGACCACCATGCCTGGAGCATAGGAAGTGATTAATAAGTCTTTCTTTCCTTCCTTCCTTCCTTCCTTCCTTCCTTCCTTCCTTCCTTCCTTCCTTCCTTCCTTCCTTCCTTCCTTCTTTCCTTCCTTCTTTCCTTCATTCCTTCCTTTATTCCTTTCCAGAGAGGCTTAATTTCCATAAATTGTCCCATCTATTCAGGAAAGCAATTCTGAATTTTGTGAAGATAGTGACCATAATGTCACTTTGAACCAGAGTCTCCACTGCTAGGCATGTGCCTTAAGGAGGTATGACAATGACAAAAAGACAGGTCCTATATAGATCAAAATGTTTATAGCAGCCCTTTTGTCATGGCAGAAAACATGTCAAAGTAGATTCCAAAATCCACCATTCTGTAAACATAGAAGGAGAAGTGTTAAAGCTCAAGATGAATAAAGACTGGAAATGGAAACTAAGGCACATATTTTTCTATGTTTTTTGTCACTTGGTTTTTTTTTTTTGTAGTATTCATTGAAAAAGTATAATCAAAGAAGGGATAGGCATTTGTTTGGGGTGGATAGGATAATGAGAGAGAAGCAGAGAAAAGATAGAGCTACTCAGGTCTTGTTATGTTTCATTTTTCTGCCAGGGAGAATGACCCCCACACTGAAAAAGACAGAACAAAAATGATTCATAGAGATTTGATAGCTGGGAGAAATAAGGAGACACAGGTAGGGAGCAAATAGTTGCCCTTAGAGGAATTCCAGTTTCCTGGGCAGCTAGGAGCAGGGCCCAGTGCCCAGAGTGATGGGGCTGGAGTCAGGAAGACCTGCATCAGATACTGTGGGCAAGTCAATTAATCTCTCTTGGTCTCAGTTTCATAATCTTTTTTTTTTTTTTTTTGCTTTTTGGAGGGCAATTGGGGTTAAGTAACTTGCCCAAGGTCACATGGCTAGGTTTTTGTTTGTGTGTGTGTTAAGTGTCTGAGGCCAGATCTGAACTCAGGTCCTTCTGACTCCAGGTCCAGAGCTCTACTCACTGCACCACCTAGCCATCCCAGTTTCATAATCTTTAAAGTGGGGGTGATAATATCTATCTCACAAAATCGTTGTGAGATAAAAAAATAAAAAATAAAATAAAAATGAGTTTTAAAAATAAAAATAAAAAATAATCTCAAATGAGAGTAAATTGATAGTGCTTTATAAATGTTAAAGCATTACATAAATGCTAGTGGTGGTGGTGGTGGTGATGACGATGATGACGATGATGATGATGAAGAGGATGATGAAGATTGTGGTGATGGTGCTGTTGCTGCTGGTGATGATGATGAAGATGATAAAGATGATGGTGGTGATGGTGATACTGGTGATTTTGGTGATGATGAAGATGATGGCAATGATGATGAAGAGGATGATGATGAAGAGGATGATGATGATGATGTACCTGAACCAAATGTCCTACATCCTTTGGTACCAAAGAAACTGTCAGATGTGATTGCTGAGCCCCTAGTAATGATATCTGAAAAAAAGCATAGAAAATAAGGCAGATCTCATAAGGTTGGCAACAGGCAATAAAGTCAGCAAGCTATAGAATGCTTAGAAGAGATTATGAAATAGTTGGTCAGTGAACATCAAAAAAAAGGGAAATAGTGAGGACAAATGGAAACCTCATCAGGAACAGGTCATTGCAAATAAACCTAGGTTCGCTTTTGGAGAGAATCCCTAAATTAATTAATGAGGGTCATATATTGAATAGAGTTAGTTTACTCAAATTTCAGCAAAACTTTTGGGGAAGTAATCAATCAATAAGTCAACATTTATTAAGTGTTGTCAGTCATTAGGGATGTAGAAAGAGATAAAAGACAGACCCTGCCCTCAAGGTGCTTACAATCTAATATTGAATACTCTTCTTGTAGAGAAGGTAGAGGAATGTGGATTAGACAAGCATATAGTTAAATGGATTCAGAGATGGTTTCATTACTGGACTTAAGGAACAGTTGTTAATGGTTCAAAAGTAGTATGGCAGGAGATCTCCACTAGAATGCCACAGGAATCTGTTATTGGACCTTTGTTATTTAACATGTTTATCAATGATTTGGCTAAAAATAGAGATGGCATGCTTATCACACTTTTAGATTGATACAATGTCAGGAGGGATAGCTGAATCAGGATCCAGAATCTTAAACATGGGTACAAAAAAATCAACTTCACATGTAGCAGATGAGGGCAGCATGGTTAGCCAGTAATTTCCTGGAAAAAAAAAAAAGATTTAGTGATTTTGGTGGACTGCAAGCTTTCTATGAGTCAGTGTGTGATGCAACAGCCAAAAAAAAAGAAGTTTATACAATCTTCGGTGATGTTAAGAGAGGCAAAGCTCCCAGGATTGAGAAATAGTGTTCCTACTGTACTCTGCCCTTGACCGGTCTTATTTGTGTGTTCAGTTCTGGGCATGGCAGACATTGCTAGGGTGGTCAAGGCCCTTTAATTCAGGTCATATGGGGATCAATTGAAGGGACTAAGTGTGTTTAGCCTAACTTTCTTCAGGAAGGTTTGTCATATTGAAAAAGGACAAATGGATACTTGTTCTCTCAGTCCCATAGGGCAAAACCAGGAGTAATGGTCAAAGCTACAAAGAGAGAAATTCAGACTTCTTGACAAGAAAATTCCTAACAATCAGATCGTCTCAAAGTGGAATGTACTGTCTCAAGAGATGGGGCTTCTCTCTCTCTGGAGGTCTTCAGGCAGAGCCTAGGTAACCACTTGTCAGGTATGTTATAGAGGCAATGGATGGGACTGGATGGCAACTGAGGTCTTCTCATACTTCCATGATTTGGCAACAGATGTTCATTGGGGAATGATTAAACAAGTCATGGTACATGGCTGTAATGGAATATTACGACACCATGAGAGATGATTGATATTGAGAATGCAGGTAAGCATGTGAACACATATGTGAACTGATGGGAAAATAAAGTAGGAAGAAACAGGAAAAGAAGATACATCCCTACAATGATTTAAGTGGAAAGAATAATAATAAAGGAAATAAAATATAATAAAATAATAATAATGAAATAAAATAAAACAAACTAATGGAAATAAAATATAATGACATAATAATAATTAAACATAAAATAATTTAAAATAATAACAAACTAGTGGAAATAAAATACAATAAAACAATAAAAACTCATGAAAATTGAAAAGTTTAAAATTACAATGACCAACTTTGGAGTGGGTTGTGGAATCTCAGATCTAGATCTTCAGTCAGAAGGCAGACATGTCCTGGAAGGTTGAGACATGCCTACCCTTTAAGGCAAGGGACTAGAATAGATGATGTCCCCAAATCCTTTCTTTTTTTCGACCATAGGATGACATGATACTGAGTTGGCTGAAGCAGCAATGCCAACACTCTGCATTCCATGCATGCTGGCATTTTTGTTTATTTTTCTCCCAGAGATCAGTAACAATTTGCATTATGCAGTCACTCATACTTGAGGACTGGTAGGTTCACCACTGAAGTGACTCTGACCCCAAGGGGAGGGAGGACCAGCTGACTCCATTTGACTCCTGGCTCCGTTGAGAAGTCCTGTCTCCATTCCTAGTCAAGGAAGCATTCTGAAAATGTGAGGGGATTGGCAAGTGAGGGGATGGTGGCAGAGTAGGGGGAATCCTATCAGGATGAGAATTCTGTTAGAGAGAGTAATTAGGGAATAATAGCTAACATGCATATAGTGCTTTGAGGTTTACATAATTTCATATGAGCCTCCCCAAAATGCTATGAGGTAGGTGCTACTATTATGCCCATTTTATAGATGATGAAACTGAGGTTGAATGTAATTAAGTGACTTTGCCCAGCATCACCCAGCTAGTAGGTATCTGAGGCAGTATTCTAAATTGATTAGAAACCCATCCCTCCATCTATTGTACCCCATCTACCTCAACAGATATGAGAGTCCAGTTGCAGGCTGAATGGCAAGACCCTAGGTGCATTAGCAGGTCAGATGACAGGGTCATTGGGGACCTGGACAGAGGCAGGGATGATATCAAGTTCTGACAGATGATGGGAAGCAGCAGCAGGGTATATGGCAATGTTCAGTGGTTCTCCTTCGCCCTAGAAGGACTGTAGTTGGTGACTTGTAATTTATCCAAGTAGTGTGAGCAGCTATGGCACTGTTTTTGAAGGACCACCCCAGATGGGGTCTGGCAGCTTAGAGATCAAGGGGTAGAAGAAAGAGAGAGGAAAAGGAACCCATTGTGACAATGAGTTAGACATTGGGGAGAGAAAGACATAAGTCAAATAGCTTCTGCCTTCAAGGATCTTATACTCTATTCAGAATTGGGAAGAGTGCCTGGACATGATGAAATATATATTGAAGAAATCTATTCAGCAGATGACACAATTGGAAGGATATTTGGGTATCTGTTTCCAAGAGATCTAAAAGAGCTAGTGATCCTAAAAGGTTGTAAGGGAAGAGAAAAGATCAAGGATGATACAGTTACCCTTCCTCCTTCTCCCCCCAAAGAAGAATCAACAGAGTAAACATTAGCAACTCCCAAGTCAGATGTCTGCATGCTCTATAAAATCTTTATGAGAATGGTCAATACATCCATCAATAAAAATGGCTAATGTTTATTTGGAACTTTCAGATTTTCAAAGCTCTTTACAAATATTATGTCACTGGATCCTCAAAACAACCTTGGGAAGTGGGTGCTATTATTATGCTCATTTTATTATCCTCATTTTATAGATGAAGAAATAGAGGCAGGAGAGGCTAAATGATCTGTCCTGGGTCTCACAGCTAATAACTACCTGAGGCTGGATTTGAACTCAGGTCTCCTTGACTCTCCATTGGGTCACATTACCCTAATAACAGCTTTCCTTTTCCGAACAGATTGAGGTTTTTGAAGGGATTTCCCTACAATTGTAGAGCAGTCTGTCAGTCAACAAGCCACGTGTCTAAGCACTGAGTACACAAAGGAAAACAAAAATCACACTTTCTGCCTCCAAAGAGCTCATGGTCTAATGAAGAAGACAATTTGTAATCAAGTAGTCAATCAGCAAACATTGATTAAACCCCTACTATGTGCCTGCCAACCATAGTGCTAAGCAGTAGGGTTACAAAGAAAGGCAAATGACAGTCCTTGCTCTCAATGAGTGAACAATGTAATAGGAAGGAGAATGTTCAAACAATTATTTATAAATATGTGTAAATAGATTTAATTGGAAATAATCAACAGTGGGAAGACACAAGAATCAAGGAGGATAGGAAAGGTTTCCTGAAGGTAGGAGGTAGAGATGAGAAGGGAGAGCATTCCAGGCATGGGGCATAGTCTATGCAAATGCCATGAGATGGGAAATGGAGTGATTTGTGTGAGGAGCAGCCAGGAGGACACTGTCACTGGATCACAGAGTATGTGAAGGAGAATAAGATGTAAGAAGGCTGGAAAGGTGAGAGGAGGCAAATGATGAAAGACTTTAAATGGCAAACAGAGAAATTTAATCCTGGAAACCACTGACGTTTATTGAGGAGGGGGTGATATGGTCAGTCCTGTGCTTTAACAAGATCACTTTGACACTTGAGGGGGGAAATGAACTGGAATGGGAAGAGATTTGTGGCAGATCAACCACAGATTATTGCAGAAGTCTAAGTGTGAAGTATTGAGTGTATGCACCGGGGCAGTAGTGATGTCAGAGGAGAGAGGTGGGTATAAAGCAAGAGACATTATGAAGATGACATTGATGGGACTTGACAACAATTTGGATATGGGAGAGGTGAGAAAGGATGGGAATCAAGGATGACTAGGTTGTGAGCCTGGGGTCTGAGAAGATGATGGTACTCCCAAAGCAATAGGGTGATAGGATGAGGGGAAGGTTTGGGGAGAAAGACAATGAGTTCAGTTTTGAACATGTTGTCTTTTTAAGATATCTATAGGACATCCCATTTAAAGTGTTTAACAGGTAGTTGGAGATGTACAATTGGAGGTTAGCTGACAATTTAGGTCTTGTTCAGTCATTTCCATCATGTCTGACTCTCCATGACCCCGTTTGGGTTTTTTTGGCAGAGATACTGGAGTGGTTTGCTATTTCCTTCTCCTGTTCATTTTATATATGAGGAAACTGAGGTAAATAGGGTTAAGTGACTTGGCCAGGGTCAAATAGCTAGTAAGTGTCTGAGGCTAGATTTGAACTCAAGTCCTCCTGACCCCAGATCTGGCACTCATCATCACAGAGATTATCACTGAAGTCATGGGAGCTGATGAAATAATATAGGAAATAATAATATATGAATAAAATAATAATATATGAAAACAATATAGAGGAAGAGAAGACCCACAGAAAAATCCTGTGAAACACCTAGAGTTAAAGGGTAGGTCTTGGGAGAAGATCCAGAAAAGGAACTAGAAGGATTGATCAGATAGGTAGAAAGAGAACCAGAGAGAGGGCTGGACTGAAAACCTGGAGAGAAGAGAAAATCAAGGCAGAGAGAATGATCAATGGGCTCAAAGGCTGTAGAGAAGTCCAGAAGAATGAGGACTGAGGAAAGACCACTGGATTTGGCAAGTGGGTACCTACAAATATATGGAAGGTGCTGGTAGATAGCATAAGCTGAAAACACAAAAACAAAAACAACAGATTCCACACCTGCATCTACTGTAACCAATCAACATTTAATGACACTGTATGGTAAGAGATTTTTAACCTGGGGTCCAGTAACTTTTTTGTTAATATTCCAATTTCAGCATAATTGGTTTCCTTCATAATTTCATATATTTCATTTTTTTTACATTTAAAAACCTGATTCAAAACGGAGGTTCCTAGGATTCTCCTGTCTTTTCCAAGGGGTCTGTAACAAACAAAAAGATTACAAATCTCTGCTTTAAAATTTATAAAGTCTTGTCCTTATGTCAACACTAGGAAGTAGGGAACACCAAGAAGAAGAAGAATTCAATACAAATCAACGGAAGGAGTCCCTTTCCCAATGATCTTACAGCTCTTTGACATGTTCAAGGGACTATCCCTGTCCTGTTTTTGAATAACCAGAAAAACAATTGAGAAGTTAAAAGCCTCAGCCTTATAGAGGGACATGCAGTGAAAAGAGAAGACTGATTTTATCCTCTATGTTTTGAGGACAGTGTACAAAGGAAGCCATGTGGCCGAAACTCTCTGAGATGGTTTAAAAAGTGAAGGAAATTCCCCATTTCCTGATTGTAAGAAGATCTGGGTGGGACATGTATAAATGAGTTGATCACTGCCTGCACTTTGATGTTGGCTAAATGGCAGTGCTCTCTCTAAGGCAGGAACACAATGCAATAATGACTGTAGCTCCCTTTTCCATGAAAAACACAGAAGGAGCCCTGTGTTTGGAAACAAAGGGGACTCTGACATGCTTGGGCCTGGAGAGGAAGAAAAAGAATAAATTCTTGGGCTGTGGCAAATGGAAATAGCGGAGATGAGGTTCTTGGAGAGAGAGTAGAGGAGACCAGATCTGTGTCTAACATCTGCCCCTTACTAGAGCACAGGCAGGCATCACTGATCTTGCCAGCAGGAAGCACCCAGCTCCCATGGAGAAGCTTGTGTTTGGAATTATGAGGGATCAGAATGTCATACCATCAATTCAGGCCTGTGGATATTTTTTTAAACCTTGCTTTTAGATGCTGGCAGCCCGCTTGTGATTACTGATTCTGTTATTACTCAAAAGAACCACACTTTAAAATATGCAACTATGAGTCAAGCAGTGATGGCCACAGCATGTGTAGTTCGTGGGAGGTTTATGACTGGCTCAGAATCAAATATGAAGGAGAAGGCAGGATTCTGCCATTGCAGGTGGGGATGTGGGTACAAGTCTGTTGGAAGACAGGTGGAGAAGAAACTGACCAGGATATTGAAAGCCACACACAGGGGACTGTATCACTAGCAGCCGCCATACTGGTGGGCGTATTGATGGTGGAAGCAAGCTGAACTAACTTATTGTACATTACCCTTTCCAATGTTCCTCACCACCAACATTTGTTTCCTTGTGTCTTCTGTTCTGTCCTACCTCTCTGACCACTCCTACTCTGCTTTGTTGGATCTATCCAGCAAAGTCAAAGTAAGTAACCACAGAAGGCCTTCTCAAAGCTTTGTCCTGAGCCTTCTTCTCTCTGTACTGTTTCACTTAGTGTTCTCATGTGCTCCTATGGTTTAAATTATCATGTCCATGCCAATGACTCTTGGATCTGCTTGTCTAGCTCAAAATTCTCTTTCCTACTTCTAGCCTCTTATTTTCAACTACATATTGGACAACTCAAATGGGATGTCCAGTAGATATCTTCAACTCAACATGTCAAAATTGAACTGATTATCTTTCTTCCCAACCCCCCTTTCTTCCTAACTTCCCTATCATTATTGAGGGTACCATCATCCTCCCAGTCACCAGTCTTGGAGCCTTGGCATCATCCTTAAATTCTCACTCTGCCTCACCACTCCCTACCCAATAAGTGATGAATTCCTATCATTTCTTCTCGCCTCTGACACTGCCACCACCCTAATATACGCCTTCATCACTTCATACCTGGACTATTCCAATAGCCTTCTGGTAGATCTCCTTTCCACAAATGTCTCTCTACTCCAGGCCATCCTCCACTTGTCTACCAATTAATTGTTCTAAAGCACAAGTCGGACCATGTCACCACCCTCCCCAATTCAATCAATCGCAATGTCTCCCTATCACCTCCAGGATCAAATACAAAGTTTGGCATTCAAAGCTCTTTATGAACAACTCTCTCTCTCTCTCTCTCTCTCTCTCTCTCTCTCTCTCTCTCTCTTCCTTCCTTTCATTTTCTTTCCTTCCTTCCTTCTTTCTTTCTTTCTTTCTTTCTTTCTTTCTTTCTTTCTTTCTTTCTTTCTTTCTTTCTTTCCTTCCTTCCTTCCTTCCTTTTTCTTTCTTTCTCTTTCTCTCTTCTTTTTTCCTATCCCTCTTTTCTTCCTCCCTTCCTCTCTTTCTCCCTCCATTCCTTCCTCCCTTATCCTTCCACTCACAGTTGGAACTTTAAGACACAAAGGTGTCCAGGATGGAAAGGGTTGTTTTTTTCTGAAAGACAGAGAAAATATTGAACTGAGTCCAAAACTTTTAAGAAAAAGTTGGGGCGGGGGGAGAGATGGAGATTACATAGTGAACATTTGGATCAGATCCAGTTGTTCCCCTGTAGTTTCACACTATCTATTGTTGCTTCTTTGAGTGGTGACTCACTGATTTTTAGCGAGACACTGAAGCTGTGGAGACAGGGGATTGATTTTTTTTTTCAGCAGACACTGCACTGAAATGGGAAAAAGGAAGGGAGGTGCAGAAAAATGCAATCAGCTTCCGGGGCTTGTCTCCTTTGGCTGGAGTTTGGTTGATTTTTTTCCTCCATACTCATTTATTTAGGTGTTCTCCACGTTTGGATACATATCATATATTCCAAAGGACCATAGGATAGAATTTTAAAGAAAACCTGTTCATTCAGATCTTGTGTTCTGTGTAGATGTGGCCCTAATCAATGGGAATCTGAATGCCTGTGGTGGCCTACCCAAAGGAAGTGCTTAATGATGATGATAATGATGGCAGTAGTAGTAGTAGTAGTGGTGGTGGTGGTGATGATGAAGATGGCAGTCAGATGGTACCATAGTGCCTAAAGCACTGGGATTAGAATGGGGAAGACTCATCTTCCTTAGTTCAAATCCGGCCTCAGACACTTACTAGCCATGTGACCCTGGGCAAGTCACTTCATCCTGTTTGCCTCTGTTTCTTCATCTGTAAAATGAGCTGGAGAGAGACATTGCAAACTACTTCATTATCTCTGCCAAGAAAACCCCAAACGGGGTCATAAAGAGTTGGACTTAGCCAAATAGACTGAACAGCAACACAGAATAACAATAACCTAAATTAGATTGCTTACCCTCTCCTGGAGCAGGGAGGGAAGGAAGGAAAGGATAAAATTTGGAACTCAAAACTTAAAAAGACCAAAATGTTAAAACTTTTTTATGTTAAAATGCCAAAAAAATTCTAATGCTTAAAAGTTTATGTTTAAAATGTGTTTTTGTTAAAATGTAGAAAATTGTTTTAACATATAATTGGGGAAAATAAAACATATTTTAAAATAATAATAACAACAAAATAGCAAGCGTTTATATAGAGCTTTTAGGTTGGCAAAATTCTCTTCATGTTATCTCCTTTGCTTTCAAACGTTTGTTGAATTGAATCAGTTAAGTGTACAAACTGCTCCCCCCACTCCTACCCCAGTAAAATTCACTCCTTTGAGAGCCAGGGAGTGTTTTGCTCTTGCCTTTGTCTCATGAACATGAAGCAGACAGATAGAGCACCCAATTGGTGCTTAAATGTTAAATGAAATGAAATTGATTAGTGGAAAGAACCATGGTCTGGAGCCAGGAAACTAGAGTTCTAGTCCTGGTCAGAGCCCAAATTTAGCCTGGCCACTTTCTACTTAGTGCAAGAGAAAGAACTCCAGATTTGGAGTCCAAAGAGGTGGCTCAGAGTGCTGGTCCTGCTAATCCTACCTTGGACAAGTTCCTTAATGTTTCTAGGCCTCAATTTCTTCCATTGGAAACTGATAATAGGGGTGGGAGGGTGGTCTGGGATGGCTCTGAGGAGATAAGGTGATAGCCTTCTTTGAAGGCTGGATTTGGAGCTGGGAGGCCCCGTATGTCCTGGCATTGGCAATCTCCCATCCCTGGGCTATCCCCACTGTTCACAGCCATCGGTTAGGATCCCTCTCTTCCTGCACAACCCAACTTAAACACCATCTTCCACACATGAAGCTGTTTTTGGTCCCTCCAGCTACGATTACCCTCCCTACCTGTGTTAAATAGTGTTTATTTGCATTTATATTCTGTAACAATAGCTAGCATTTATATAGTGCTTCAAGGTTTGCAAAATGCTTTACAAATATTATCTCATTTCATCCTCCCAACAAGCCAAAAAGGTGAGTGCTATTATTATCCTCATTTTATAGATGAGGAAACTGAGTCTGGGAGGTAAGTACTATTGTCATTCCCATTTTTTACAGATGAGGAAACTGAATCAGGCAGAGGCTATATGACTAGCCCAGGGTCACACAACTAGTAAGTGTCTGACTCCAAGTCCTGAGTTCTGTTTGCTATATTGACTATCTGCCATATTTAAGTACCTGTTTAGATGTGTACTTGGTCCCTATTATGCAAGCTCATTGAGAACATGGACAGTTTTCTTCTTTTTCTTTGTATCCCTATATAGTGCCTTGCATATAGTAATAGCTTGGAGGGGGGAAGGCAGGGCAATTGGGGTTAAGTGACTTACCCAAGGTCACATAGCTATAGTTGAGTGTTAAGTGTCTGAAGTCAAATTTGAACTCAGGCCCTCCTGACTCCAGGACCTGTGCTTTATTCACTGTGCCACTTAGCCACCCCCAGCTTAATACTTATTGCTGATGGATTGGTGCTACATGGAATCTCTCAGGGCTATCAGTAGAATGAGGAGTCTGGACTATATGACTTCTAAGATCTTTTCTAAAATCTATATTCTTCTGGCCCTAAGTCTATTCTTTTCTGAGTTCTTTCTGGGCCTCAGTTTTCTTCTATGTACAATGAGAGGCCTGAGTGAGTCTCATCTGGTTATAACATGAGGTGTGATTCTGTGGGTCTCATTGGGAACAGGGAAATGAGTAAGTTTACACCAACCCAAGAGAAGAAGTGGGTGGGAGTGACTCAAGCCCCCAGATCCCTGCTGTCATTGTTTCCCCACTTGGCAACCTCCTCTAGTTCAGGTAAACAGACGTGATTTCATCATTGTGTAGCAGGACTTCACCCCTGGGAAGGCTGTCGGGGGTCTAAGTGGCACCAGCGCCTTCCCTGCTAACAATGGGCTTTGTTCTTCACACTTTCCCTATCAAAGTGTCCCAGCAGGGATGTCCTTCAATTTAGGAGGCTGATGGCTGTGATATAATTAATAGATTTACGACCTCAAAGGGGGAGGTGAGGACTTGGGCTGTGTGCTGTGTGCTGTGTTGGAGGAGGACAGGAAAGGAGGGGTCAGGTGTAACTTTAACCTACTTAAATAAAGCCAGTTAGCCAGCACAGCCTTCCTCCCATTGGTAATAATTACCCATCGGAACAGGCTATTTTTGGTTCCATGGTATCACTCTTTCACCCTGTGTAGGCTGGCCTGTGTGGATTTCTGGAGTGTGGTTTGAACTTGGACTTTTCTAGGGGTAGGAAAGGGAATGGCTTCAGGAAATAGCAACAGTCAAGAACAACAACAACAAAAAGGCTGTCCCAGTGTGCAGTGATGATTCAAGCCAGTTGGGTTCAATGTGAGTGTTGTTCACTCAACCCGAGGAACTTTGGTTACCAGAGAAAGAGTACTCTTTGTAGTCAGAGCAGATGGGTTCCAATTCTTTCTCTGATGCTTCCTACCTATATGATTTTGAGCAAGTCACTTAACTACCTTAAGCCTCAGTTTACTTTTCTGAAAAAATAGGCATGATATTACCTATAAAGCATGCCTCACAGGGGTTGTGGTGAGATCATTCCTTCTCAGTTTCCTTGGCTGGACCATCTTCCTCATCCTGACCTCCCATGAGTAGCTTCTCCTCAAGGCTCGGTCTTGGGACTTCTTTTCATTCTCTCTTGTGGGTCCCAGGAACATCCTCAGTTCAACCACCACATCTATGCAGACGCCTCTCGGATCTATATACATGGTCCGGGGATAGGGCCATTCTGAACTCCATTCCTGCTTCATTATGGCCCCACTGGACATCTACAACTGGGAATAGGAAATTAAATAGGAAACTCAACAAGACTGGAAAACAAAAAAAGTTGTTCTCATTCCCTCCTGTCCCCCCAACTCACCCTCTTCCTCAGCTCCCTATTTTTGTTCAGCACCTTTCCTAGGAGGGCCACTTCCAAGTTCCCTCGATCCACATGTCCAATCAGCTGCCAAGTTTCCTCCATCCTTCCTCCATCATGCATGTCACATAGCTGCTTTCTTCCTACTCAGAGGCTTCACCCTGGTTCCGATCTTTGTCACCGTCTCCCCTCCAGACTCCTGAAACAGTCTCCTAATCAGTCATCTGGCTTTTAGCTTTCTCCAAGCCCTCAAGGCAACCAGAGTGACATTCCTAAAGCTTTGCTCTGGTCATGTCATGACTGCTCAAGGAGCTCCCATTACTCCCTGATGAATTAAGAATCAATCACTAGCTTCTCTGCCTGGCTCATAAAAATCCCTCACAATTTACCCTGGACTGCCTTTACAACCGTTTTCTTATTACTGTCCTTCACACATTCTGTGTTCCAGTCAAACAGGCTTGTCCACTTTCCCTCCCAGCCTTCTATCTCTCACCCCCATGGCTTTGTAAAAAGTCAGCCTGTATGAAGAAGGATTCCCTCCTATTAGAATCCTGAACCTTCCCACAGAAGCTTCTTCTGTCCCACCCCCCCCCCCCAGGTGCAAGCATCCACCCCTAGGAAATGACTTTAAATATGGGACATAGGAACTAGGCCTGACTCTAATTGAACCAATTCAAAAAGAAATGGACACCACTAAACTGGACCTAAGGATCCCTGCAGATCATTAAGTCAGTCAATAAACATTTATTTAAGCATCTACTATGTGCCAGTACTGTGTTAAAGGAATACAAATAAAAACACAGTCCCTGCCCTCAAAGAGCTTACATTCTAATGAAGAAAGATACACAAAAGGAAGCTGAAAAGTGTGTGGGGTCTGCCAGTTATTGTAATGATGATTATTGCTATTATTGATGACCAGTAGGTGAATTTTCTTACTCAAGAGGGAGAGCCGGGCCTCCCTCCTCTTCCCCTGCTGGCCTCCTCCCTCTCCCTCCTGCCCTATTCTACACAGAGCCTTTAGTCCCTCTGAAGGAAGTCAGCCCTGTATGCTAGCTTCCTGGTATTATGTGCTTCCCACCGCCTTGGGTTTCATGTAGGTGTTACTCTCTTGCTAAGAATATGCCTTGACACTTGAAAGGGACCTTTATTGTTGTCCTAATTGGTGAAGAATTGCCTTTCTTTTTTAAACATCTCTTCTCTGTAGGGTCAGACTGGAGCCATGTTAAATTTAGATCTGAGACTATATTGGGCCCACGGCCGGCTTTCCCAGTGCTTTCACTGCTTAAGACAGGAAGTGAGCACAGGCGCTTGGAGGCTTCTGGTGAGGGAGAAGCTGACCCCGCAGGCCTCTGTTTAACCGATTTTGGTGACAACAGACTAGATGTACACAGAGATTTGGAGTTCCTTCCCTGTCCTGACTTCAGAAGCTTACGTAGCCCTGCTAGGATTCAGGGCTGGATGGAACATTACATAATATCTCAATTAGGGGTTCTTAACCCTTTCTTGTGTCCTTGGGCCATGCTCCTGAAATTTATAGATCCATCCTCAGGAAAATATTTTAAATGCATAAAAAATATAGAGGATCACAAAGGAAACCAATTATATTGAAATAGTTACCTTTTTTTTTTTTTAGTTCTATCATCCAGGCAATAGCTTCTTAGAACTGGGTATTCACTATGGTTGTATAGTTGTATTTTTCCCTCCCTCAAAAAGAAGTCTGTGATACACTCTCCCACAGGTTCACACAGAATTCCTTGGAAAGTGGAGTCAAGAGTAGAGCACATGGGACAAATGGGAGGTTAACTCAAAGATATTGAGTCTTGGGATTCAGTTTTGGACCTTCATGGGATTATTCATGAAGGCCCCTTTAGGGATGCTGTAGATCTTATTCGGGCCTCCTTATAAAATCTTAAATCTAGCTTTCTCCATCTCTGTCTAGTCTATCTTTGGGTCTTTGCACTCTTCCTATGTGTCAGAAATTGTGCTGAGTACTATGTACATAGAAAAAGAGAGAACTGTCCCTGCCCTCAAGGAGTTTGCAGTTCTAAGAGATTTATGATCTCATAGATGTGGTCGTTCTCTCCACTGGTGCAGATCCCAAGGCCTCTACACCTCATCCTATAGAATTCTTGCCCAAATGCTCCCATAAATCCTCCACTGGAGAGGGAAGAGCCAAGATGGCAGAGAAAAGACAGTCACTCACCTGAGATCTCCTCCAAACCCTTCCAAACACCTTTAAATAATGCCATAAAACAATTCCTAGAGCAGTAGAACCCACAAAAGGATGAGTGAAATAATTTTCCAGCCAAAGACAACTTAGAAGGTCAGCAGAAAAGGTCGGTAAGACATAGATAAGAGTGGAAAAGTCCAGTGCAGGCTGCACCAGTATGGACCCAGCCTCAGCAAACTAGGAGCAGGCTTTGGGAGCCACTAAATCAGAAGTTGCCACAGCTACTTCCAGAGCTTTCTGCCCACAAATGGTAAGAGGGTTAAATAACTGGCCAAAAGGAGTTTACAGGGATCTCTTTGCTAACCCCGAGGCAGCAGATCCTGGTTGAAGTCCTGGGTGGCAGTCCCAGGGTGAGGAAGAGCACTAGCATATCAAAGCTTGTGGCCACAGTGGAACAAGGATCCTTATCATAGTTCCAGAGCAGAAAAGAGTGTTTGTGGTCATTCATAGACCAGAGTAAAATCACTTCTCCTTAGATTACACCACTTTGGAGGAACTAAAAACTTATAGATCCCTAGAAGCATCTCTAAAAACAGCTACACAAAAAACCTGAAGTTTGGTATGGTATGCCCTCCCCCTTGGAAGCAGAGTCCTATTTTGGCAAAGAATTAAAAGTAAAAAAACACCAAAGAACAACAGCAAAAAATAAAAGGTAGGCTGAGAAAATGAGCAAACAATATAAAAATTAGAAAGTTACTATGGTGACAAAGAATATCAAAATACACACTCAGAAGATAAAAGTCAAAGTTCTTACATCCAAAGCCTCCAAATAGAATATGAATTGGTCTCAGGTCATGGAAGAGCTTAAAAGGAATTTTGAAAATCAAGTAAGAGAGGTAGAGGAAAAATTGAAAAGAGAAATAAGAGTGATGCAAGAAAATCATGAAAAATATGTCAATAGCTTGCTAAAGGAGACACACAAAAAATACTGAAGAAAATAACACCTTAAAAAACAGAGTGGCTCAAATGGTAAAAGAGGTACAAAAAGCCAATGGAGAGAAGAATGCCTTAAAAAGCAGGATTGGTCAAATGAAAAAAAGAGGCATAAACATTAATTTGCTGAAGAAAAAAAAAAACTCCTTAAAAGGTAGATTTGACCAAATGGAAAAGGAGGTACAGAAGTTCATCAAAGAAAATAATTCCTTAAAAACTAAAATGGATCAAATGGAAGCTAATGACTTTATAAGAAATCAAGGAATAATAAAACAAAACCAAAAGAATGATAAAAAAAAGAAGACAATGTGAAATATCTTATTGGAAAAGCAAAGAACCTGGAAAATGGATCCGGGAGAGAAAATTTAAAAATTATTGGACTACTTGAAAGCAATCATCAAAAAAGAGCTTAGACATCATCTGTTAAGAAATTATCAGGGAAAACTGCCTTAATATTCTAGAACCAGAGGGTAAAAGAGAAATGGAAAGAATCCATCGATCACCTCTTGAAAGAGATCCTAAAGTGACAACTCTTAGGAATATTATAACCAAATTCCAGAATTTACAAGTCAATGAGAAAATATTGCAAGCAACCAGAATGAAACAATTCGAGTGTCATGAAGTCACAGTCAGAATAACACAAGATTTATCAGCTTCTACATTAAAGTTTCAGAGGGCTTGGAACATGATTTTATGGAGGGTAAAAAGGCTAGGATTACAACCAAAAATTACCTACCCAGAAAAGCTGAGTATAATCCCCCGGGGGGGGGGGAATGGATATTCAATGAAATGGAGGGCTTTTAAACATTCTTTCTGGAGGGGAATTGGGTTTAAGTGACTTGCCCAAGGTCACATGGCTAGTTTTTGTGTTAAGTGTCTGAGGCTGGATTTGAACTCAGGTACTCCTGACTCCACGGCCAGTGCTCTATTCACTGCTGCCACCTAGCCGCCCCTGCTTTTAAGCATTCTTGATTAAAAAAGCCAGAGCTGAATAGAAAATTTGACTTTCAAGTACAAGACTCAAGAGAAACATAAAACAATAAATAGAAAAATGAAATTATAAAGGACTTAATGAGGTTTAAACTATTTACATTCCTACATGGGAAGGTGATACTTGTAACTCATAAGAACTTTCTCATTATTGTGATAGGTATATATAGGCAGAGGGCACAGGTGTGTGTTGAATATGAAGGCATGGTAGCTTAAAGAACAAAATTAAGGGATGAGAGAGGAATGTACTGAAAGGGAGGGCAGAATGGGGTAAATTATTTCACACAAAAGAGGAAGAAAGAGCTTTTATGGTGGAGGGGAAGAAGGGAAAGTGAGGGAAAGTGAGTGAATCTTACTTTCATCAGAACCTTCTCAAAGAGGAAATAACTTAAATGCTCAGTTGATTATAGAAATCTATCTTACCCTACAGGAAAGTGGAAGAGGAAGGAGATAAAAAAAGGAGGAGGAAGTGATAGAATGGAGGGGAGATAGGGAGAAGTGGTAGTTAGAGGCAAAACACTTTTGCGGAGGGCCAGAGTAAAAGGAGTGAGAGTATAGAATAAACATGGGAGAAATAGGATGAAGGAAAATATGGTTAGTAACACTTAAAAAAGTTTGAAGCAAATTTCTCTGATAAAGGTCTTATTTCTCAAACAGAGAACTTAATCAAATTTATAAAAAAAAATAAGAACTATTCACCAACTGATAAATGATCAAAAGTTATGAACAGTTTTCAGATTAAGTAATCAAAGTTATCTATAGTCATATGAAAAAATGCTGTAACCCACAACTGATTGGTTAAATGCAAACTAAAATGACTCTGAGGTACTACATCATACCTATTAGATTGGCTAATAGGACAGAAAATGAAAATGACAAATTGTGGAGGGGATGTAGGAAAAATGAGACATTAATGCATTGTTGGTGGAGTTGTGAACTGATGCAACCACTATGTAGAACAATTTGGAACTATGTCCAAAGGGGTATAAAACCGTGCATACCCTTTGACCTAGCAATAGCCTTACTAGGTCTGTATTCCAAAGAGATAGAAAACAAAAAAGAAAAGGACCTATATGTACAAAAATACTTATAGCAGCTCTTTTCTGGTGGCAAAGAATTGGAAATTGAGCTGATGCCCGTCAACTGGGGAATGGCTCAATACATTGTGGTATGTGATTGGGATGGAATACTATTGTGCTATAAGAAACGATGAGCAGGATGCTCTCAGAAAAACCTGCAAAGACTTTGAGAAGCTGATGCAAAGTGAAATATACTGTATACAAACTAACTGCAATGTTGTAGGATGATTAGCTGTGAATGACTTAGCTATTCTCAGCAATACACTGATCCAAGACAAGTCTGAAGGACTTATAGTGAAAAATGCTGTCAGTCCCCAGAGAAGGAACTGATGATTTCTGAATACAGACTGAAATATACCTTTTTTTAAACTTTATTTTTCTTAGGTTTTTTTTTTTTGGTCTATGTTTTCTTTCACAATATGATTGATCTTTTGCATGACTACACATGCATAACCTATATTGAATTGCTTGTCTTCTCAATGGTGGGGGGAGGGGAATGTAGGAAGGAGAGAGAGAGAATTTGGAAGTCAAAGTTTTAAAAATGAATGCTAAAACTTGTTTTTACATTTAACTGGGGAAAATAAGATATTAAATATTTTTTTAAAAAAGAAACCAACTAGCATCAGAGCCCAAAAAGAAATAAATCAACCCTCCATTGAAGGTCAGCCCATTATGCTGGTGGACTTTCTCTAAAGCAGGAGTTCTTTACCTTTTAGCTAACTGGTGAAGTCCAGAATAAAGTCTTTAAATGTATAAAATAAAATGAATAGAGAATGCAAAAGAAATCAATCTCATTAAAATACAGTCACCAAAATATTTTTTTGGAGCTGAAGTTTATAGATCTCAGGCAAAGAAACCTTGATCTAGGCCTCAACCTTTGAGAATAGAGCATATAAATAACCATGGCAATCGCTAGCATTTTTGTAGCAACTTAAGGTTTGCTACTTTACAAATATTACTTCATTTGATCCTAGGATGTAGGGGCTATTATTATTTCCATTGACAGATGGGGAAACTGAGGTAGGTAGAGGGTAGATCCAGGGTTACACAGCCAGCAAATGTCTGAGGTGGGATTTGAACTCAGATCTGTTCTAACGCCAGGCACCACCTAGCTGCCTCCATAATAGACACAAAGCACATTCTTTGCTTTCAAGAGACTGGCACACCTTCTCTTCCTATTTGACAATCTATCACTCTGATGTCTTCTGTTAGGTAATGCGTGGCAGCCTGCTTACATTCTCTTTGTGCTGTCCTTTGGGGGACCTCTACTTCAAATCTATGGAGCCTGAGGCATTCAGTGACTCACAGATAATTGAAGAATATTGACGTTAGAAAGGCAGGCGTTTGTCTCAGGAGGAGGCTGGGGGTGGGGTCTGCGTGCAGGAGAACTGAACTGTACTCACTTCATAGCTTTGTCAAAGGCCAGCCCTTTGGCCTGATTTCCTAAAGAAGACTCTGGAAATTCCGACACATCTATCATCTGTCTACATGCACATACACATGTGTTCATCCACACAGAGCCACATTTTAGGGGTTCTGCCTAGATAAAAGAGATGTCTGCTCAGAATCACAGAATCTAGGAGTCAAAAGGGACCTCAATGACCACCAAGTCCAACTTGTACCTGAAAGCTTCCTCACTATTATGTATCATGTATCTAACAAGACAACTTGGAAGGCCTCCAATGAGGGAGAGCCCCCACCTCCTCCTGGTGCTGCCCACTCTATTTTGAACTATATTTTAATTATAAGGATTATAACTATAGTGATTTAATTATAATATAAACCATATACACAAATATTAATCTATACTATATTGTATTGTGACCTATCATATCATAACATGATATATCATATCATATCATATTATATTTAAAGCAGGAGTTCTTTACCTTTTAGCAGACTGGTGCAGACCATAGATACCTTTTCAGAATAATGTCTTTAAATGTATAAAATAAAATGCATAAGAGTGCAAGAGAAATCAATCACATTGAAATAGTTATTAAAATATATTAATTATAAAATATGTAACTATTTTAATTATAAGGGTAATTTCCCTCACATTCAAGCCCAGTCTACCTTTTGGGTATTTCTACCCCTGTGATTTCTACCCCTCCAATGAGGGAGAGCCCCCACCTCCTCCTGGTGCTGTGATCCAAGTCAAGCAAAGCAATTCGGATCCTTCCTTTATATGGCAGCCTTTTAAATACTTGAAGGCAAGTATGTGGTCCCTGCTATGGGGGGAAGTTGAGGCTGATGGGTTGCTTGAGCCTAGGAGTTCTAGACTCCAGTGGGTCATGTCCATTGGGTATCCACAATAAGTTTGAACTTAATATAGTGAGCCTCCAAGGAGAGGGAGGTGGGACCAGGATACCTAAGGAAGGGAGAACTGACTTGAGTTTGAAGAAAATGGAACAGTTTAAGTTCCTGTGCTGATTAATAATGGGATCAGGCCCATGATTACCAGCAGCACTTCTAGTCTGGTTGAGGTAGGGAGACCCAGTATAAAACCAACCAATCAACCAACCAACCAGAAAAAAACCAAATATTTCTTTTCCAGGTTCCAGGTTAAACATTCAAACACTGGCAACACACCCATAGAATCACTGGAAGGCAGAGATGGGATGAACTTCAGAGACCATCTAGGCCAGGGGTTCTTAACCTGGGATGTGTGGATTTGCCTTTTTATTATCTTGATAACTTTATTTCAAAGTAACTGGTTTCCTTTATAATGCTATATATTTTATCTTATTTACTTCAAAACATTTTTTGAGGAGTCAGTCCATAGACTGTCAAAGGGGTCCATGATACAATAAAGGTGAACAATTCCCTGTAGATCAGGGATGAGACCCTGAGATGGGATGGGACTTGGCATGCAAATGAAACTCATGCAGATTTTACCATATCTTCCTGCTTCATGCCACTGGCTTCAATTAAGTACAGGTCTTGACAAAGCTGGCCAGGGAAAAAGTCAGGGTATTGGGGGAACAGGAATTAGATTCCCAAGGTTCCGACTATTACTAATCTACTCTACCATTTCTTCTCCAACCCTCACCTCCAAGGGACACTGAGTATAAGTTACTCCAGGGACCATTGAATAAATTTGCTGCTGATCCTTAAAGAAATTCTTTCTCTATTCTTAAGACACAGATTTGTTACACATGGCAGGGTCAAAGGGAACATTTCAGCTAGGACATTGGTTAATGGATATATATCTCATGGAAGAATTTGTATTTTAAAGATCCAATGAGAACAGAGGGGAAACAACTCTGGATTTGGAGTCAAGAGGCCTGAATTTGAGTCTTGACCTTGCACATCTCTGGAGCCCTATTGGAAAGAGCCCAGCTCTAGTATAGAATTCCAGTTCTGTCCTTCGTTGCATGGCATAGTGATTACAGATTTAGACCTGGAAGGGACCTTGGAGGCCATCTATTCCTACCTTCTTATTGAAAGCACTAGATTTGGAGTAAGAGAACCTCAATTCAAATCCTGCTTCTGTCTTTTACTACCTGCATGACCTTGTGAAAATCATGTCACCAGTCTGGGCCACAATTCCCCATTTTGCAAAATGAGGGGCTTGGACTAAGTGGTTTCTAAGGCAGTGATTTTATGAAATCTCTTGACCAAGGTCAGCTAAGGGGCAGAGACAGGATTCAAAGCTAGGTGCTCTGCCTCCACCCCAAACATTCTTTCCATACTGCACAGTGGAGGAAATACTGTGACTGTGGCGAGAGGATCTGTTGCTTCCTAAGTGTGTGCCCGTTGGCAAGCCACTTTATTTCTTGTCCGTTTTTTTTATCTATAAAATGAGGATAGTGATACCCGTAGTACTTGTTTCACCAGGTTGTTGTGAGGCCAAAATGAGATAATGTGTGCAAAGGGCTATATAAATGTCAGCTGTTATTTTTACCCGCAGGACTTTGGACAAGTCTCTTCCTCTTCTGGACCCCATTTCCTCATCTATAAAATGAGGGGTTTGGATCAGATGACCTCTACAGTCCCTCCTTCCACTGGAAATATAGTAAGCACAGCTAATAGTAGAAGTATGCATACACATATATATGTCTACCAATACATAGGCACAATCTACATCCAGGTTGTCCTGTTTCTTCCCAGCCTATCCCTCCAAGGGAGGGCTCTCTTTTATCATGTTCCCAGCTATCAGTGAGCCAGAGAACATTCCAGAAGGTCAGTGCATGTATCCCACCCTGTAGCTATCACTATCTAGCATCATACAGCTGCCTACTGGTGCATTTTTATCACCCTTGTTTTCTCCTCTCAGGACCTTGCATCTCCCCTCCAGTTTATCGGCATATTCCATCACCCTCTCATACCCGGATGTATTGCTTCAGAGTAGGCTGGTGTTTGGTGTTGCCTATCAGCAACTGCCATCAGCCTCCTGGCCTTTAATCTGTCTGATGAATCTTGCTTATTGGGGGATCACAGGGGCCTTGCAGGTGGAAACCAGTTTGCGAGTTTCTTTGAAGGTAACGAGGCCAAATCTCTTTGCCCTCCTTTGCTCAGAGAAGTCAAAGTGGATACATGTAATTTTGGTCTCTCTTCAGATATAGTGTATTAGTCAGTCAATCACCATTTATTACACGCGTACTATGTACCAAGCAACGTTCTATGCATGGAGGGTACAAAGAAAGGCAAAAAAAAAACAACCAACCCAAACCCAAAACAAATCAAAACCCAAAAATCCAACCTCTCTCCCCAATCCCCCACCCCAAAGCAAACAAAAGAACCAGCCCCTACTCTCAAGGAGCTCACAATCTAATGGAAAGAATTATGTACCAACAAGATATAAGTGGAATAAATTGTGAGTAATCTCAGAGGTAAGGCTTTAAGATTAAGAGGACCGGGAAAGACTTTTTGAAGAAGGTGGAGATTTAGTTGAGACTTGAAAGAAGCCAGCTGAATCAGAAGACCAAGATAAGGTGGGAGGGAAAGAATTACAGGCATGGGGATTTGGGTTAGCCAGTGAAAACACAGGGAGTCAGGGCATGGATCGAATTGGGCAAGTAACAGCAAAGAGACCAGTGTTAATAGTAAATAGAATTGAAAGATAGGAAAGTACCAAGTTATGAAAGGATTTAAAAGCCAAACTGACAATTTCGATCCTGGCAGGAATAGGGAACCACTGGGTGAATTCTAGTAGCACGCGAAGAGATAGATCTAATTAGGTTTAATTAGGTAGATGATCTAACCTAATCTGAACCAAGTCAACAAGAACAGGAAGCACCTGCTTTGTTCTAGGCACTGTACTAGCACCCCTCAAAAAGCTTATATTCTATGAGGTGGCTAGGAGGCATCATGGTGCACAGATAGCGGCGTCAGGAATCGGGACAGACCTGAGGTCAAATCCAGCTTCAGACACTTACTAGCTGTGTGACCCTGGGCAAGTCACTTAACCCCTACCTGCCTCTGTTTCCTTATCTGTAAAATAAGGATAATAATAACACCTATCTCCTAGCATTGTTAGGAAGATCAAACGAGAAAATATTTGTAAAATGTTCAGTGCAATGCCAAGGGCATAGGGACTGTTTAAATTCTAGAAATTATTATTATTAATTATTGGCAATAATACATAAGAATCAAAAGTAAATATACAATTTCTGTGGACAAGGTAAGCTGTTGTATGATGGAATTGGTTTTCTGAGTGGATGAGGGATTAAGCTTAATTTAATCAATATTGATCCAGAAACATATGCACATACATACAGACGATATGCTGAGACATGTACACATAACATATAAACACGCAGAAACTCCGTCAAATCTACACACGTGCACATGTACATCTATGAACACACATGTATATAAACATATTGTAACATTGTGTGCATATATATGCACATACCACATGTGAATGCCACTAATCTATATTTATCTAGGTCTCAATCTTGATCTCTGTCTCAGACACAGAACCCGAACCCAGGTTCTGTGTTCTTTGCACAATCTCAGCCTTCTCCTTCCAATTTGTAAGCAACTTGAGGGCAGGACACTACAATTTAATTTCTTTTTGAGTTTCCAGTGCCCAACACAAATATTAGACTCTTGGTTTGGGATTCCTGGACCTGGGTTTCAGTCTTGGTGTTCAATAATTACTTGGCAATTCATTCAACCTCCTTGGGATTCAGTTTCTTTATCTGTAGAATGAGGCCACTGGTCTACCTTTCTTTTAAGGTCTCATCTGCCTCTGAACCCTATGATCTAAAAGGAGGGAACAAGAATTATATACTAGCAAATATAATTAAGGTAAAATAATATTAAGTACAAAGGAGACAGTATAGCAGATAGAATGATTGACCTGAAATCAGAAAGATCTGTGTTTGAATACCGCCTCAGATATTGATTAATTATGTGATACTGATTAATTATGTGATACTGATTAATTATGGATACTCAACCTCTATGGTCCTCAATTTCCTTATCTATAAAATGGGGTTATTGGACTAGATAGTCTTCCAGCTCTAAATCTGTGGTATTGGGAATGTGAGAAATGAGAGGATTGGTGGAACAAAAACTTTGGGTGGGGGGCTGAGGGGAGGCTTGAAGGAGAGGTAATGAGTCCAATCTCCTTCATTTTACAGATTAAAAAAAACTGACACTCAGGGAGTTTAAAGGAGTTGATAGTAGGATTGGGAGGGTGCACCAGGCAGAGGGCACAACCTGAAAAATGGTGCAGAGACAGGATTTTGGGGGCCTGTTCAGGAGACAGTGAGTAGAGGAGAGGGATTGTATAAGGCAGGACCAGGGGCCATGAGTAGGAGTCAGAGAAATGCAGGCTTGGAGAACTACCCCAAGTTGACTGCCTCAGAAGACTACTCCTTCCTTTGAGTTCTTCAAGCCAAGATCAAATGACCACTCCTCAAAGATGTTGGCGAGGGTATTTCTGGCTATGTATGGGTTGGTCTAGGTGGTACCATGAGGTCCCCTCAGATAGAAAGCCTGTGATTTTGGCTGATTCAGGGAGAGAAGACTGGAGAGGCCAGTTCAGGGAGGGGGTAGAGAAAGTGATGGGCACTGGAAGGATGGGTTCCTCCTTCTATCCCCCTTCTTCTCACCTTCCCCAAGCCACCTCTGTAGCGAAGCTCCCCCATCCATCAGCAGACAGCTAGGAGCCAGAAGTCCATTGAAAGGAAGAGCTGAGCTGAGGACAAGCTGCTGAGAGGAGCAGAAAAATTGTTCCTTCGAGGACTTTATAGATTTTTTTTGGCACGTAAAAGCATTCCTAGTCTTTCTATAGGGTGGGGGCAGGGACCCAAACAGATAAAAATACCTTTGCCTCCACCAAGGCTCTTTCTTCTTTTTCATAATTCAAGAGTCTGTCAATCACCATCAATGGAGATCGTAAAACGGGACTGCCCAAGCATGGACTGCCTGGGAGGGTGTTGGGTGATGGCAATGGGGGTAGACTAAGAATCCTGGCCAGTGGCCTACTTTGGAAGGACTCGCCAAAAGGCCTTTTTGATGTTACTCTGAGCAGGTAGGTAGGTAGGTGAGAAGCCCTGCCAAAGCAAATAGTCCCGGGAAAGTGTCAATACTGAGTCACTATGGTGAGCTTTGCTTGTCAGCCTCTTATTAGGGAGGAGTCAGACGGGGGCAAAATGTCTATGCATTTACCGGCAGCACGTACCTGTCACCCCAAATCTCTCCCTGGCTTTTCCCTGAACGGGGCCTTGAACCAACGCCACAGGGAGGGGCTAGAGTATCCAAATTGGGCCTTTTCCTCCATCCCTTTCCATTCCAGCAACGTCAGAGAAGCTGAAAGGCCCTAGGCCGTCTCCACTAGGGAAGGACACCCGTCTGTGGATGTTGAACCTTTGCTTTGCTTATTTTATTGCCTTTTTAAATTAATTAGTAGATTCTGGGCTCTGGGGAGGCCTTGAAAGGAGCAGCCTGCCTGGAATGGTGGAAAGAATGCTGAATTGGGAGCAAGAAACCCTGGATTTGAATTTTGGTTGCATGTAACCTTGGGCAAGTCACTGAGTCAAGCCTCTGAGCCTCATTTCCCTCTGCTGTAAAATGAGGGTCCTTCTCAGCTCTGATCTTTCACATCTTTCCCCACTCATCCATTTTCACCGCCCCTCCCCCAAAAAGGGACCACAGGAAAGCATGGTGCAGAGGAAGGAGCACCAGCACTGGATGTGGAAGGAGCTGTGTTCAAATCCTGCTTTGACCACTTACTGCCTGTGTGACTTAGGACTAATCACTTATCTTTTCGCTGGGATTCTGGGTGCTCCTGCAGAATGAGAGCTGAGGTGGCTGGGCTTCGAGGTCCCTTCTAGCTCTGGGACAATTATCCTCCCCAAGGCCAAGATGAACCTCTCAGAAGTAAATAGAAATGTCATTTTAGAGCTGGAAGCCTTGAAGAGGACCCAGCCTAATCCCATGGTCTTGTAACAGACATCTCTACATTGGGGCAGGGGCCAGGGATGGTGTGAGGGAATAGGGTCAAGCATCAAGATGTGTTGGCGCAGTTTTACTGACCAGATAGATGGAGGAGAAGATGGACAGCAGACTGGGGGTGGGGGGGGTTGGGGAGAAAGAGACCTGGGCTCTGCTGCCAGAAAGCTGGCTGACTTAAAGGGAAACCCCAGGCTGCCTTATGAAGATGCAAAAAGATCCCTGAAGCCTCCTTGTGTTCTGATTTTCTTTCCAAGGCTTGTCCTAGCTTTGATATCCCCTGTTCTGAGGCCCCTCCCAGCTCTGACATCCCTGTTCTAAGGCTCTCCCTGCTCTGATATCCTCTGTTCTAAAGCCCTTCCAAGCTCTGACATTTCCTGTTCTGAGGCCCCTCCCAGCCCTGACATTCCTTGTTCTAAAGCCCCTCTCAATTCTGAAATTCTGTGTTCTAAAGGGCCTTTTCAGTGTAGCATGAGCCTAGGCAGATAGAAATACTACTAAACGCTTAAAGAAACCCAGTCAAGTCTTGTACTCATAGGAGGACAGCCACAGGGGCTTTCTTTTAACTCCTTTAAGTCTCTCCTTCTATGCTGAAGTAAAAATCCCCCAAATTTGGAGTCAGAGGCTCCTTAGTTCAGCTCCTGGCTCTGTCCCTTGCTGCCTAAGTGACAAAGGGCAGTCAATCATTATACCACTCTGGGCCTTCAGTTTCTGTCTGTATAACATGAAAGGCCCGGACTAGATCCAAGGCCATGATCTTGGGCCCCATCGTGGATAGGAGGGTGTTAGAATTACCTCATTCTTGATCTCTGCCCTAGGAGACCTCATGCCATTGGCATGCTATATAGGGGTGCAGGGAACCTGGGTGGAGGCCAGAAATGAATGAAATGATTGAACCCCAATTGACCCAGGTGCCAGATGTCATCCCTTATTGGCAACTGGGGCCGGAAGGTCAATAGCTACAATGCATGTAACCAAGAAAGGTGTCTCCCAGCTGTGAAACATCTCTCATTTCCCACCCCCTCCTGTTCCACCATATACCCACACCCCAAGTTCCAGGTCTTTCCTTTATAGCTCTAGGGTGTTATCTAACTTCTAAGAAAGGAGACAGCTGGGAGGCCAAAGAAGAGGAGGGGAATGGGATGGGAGGGGAGGGAGGAAGTCAAGTGGGAGCCATTGGGACATGATGAAAAAGGGCAGATCAGTGGACAAGATGTCTGAGTCTTATGATGCTTATCTTGTTCCAGTGGACAGAGGAGTAAAGGGCATTTCTTATCTCTCTGTGGCTTCCTATCCCACTTTTGCTACTTAAGGAGGCTCCAGTTAAGGCTCCCCACAATCCTGTATGCTCTAGTTCCTGCGAAGCAGGAAGACTACTCCTCCAAGCCCTTTTCCATCTCAGCTGGAAGTGTCATTTAATGCCCAATTCCCACAATCCCCCAAGGACAGAGGGAGCCTGTGTAGCCTTGGTGAGGAAGGGAGTGGAATGAAGAAAGGCTGAGAAATACTTGAGAGCATGTTTTCTTTTCTCTTTCCCCATGCCTTTCTGGTCAGGGCAGATTTCTGTGGAGAAAAAAATACTTTCAATTAAATAATTTTAAAATAAATAAATTTAATTACATAATTTTAATCATTTCTTGATCCTTTGCCATTGCTCTGGATTATAAATGGTTATAACAACTCATAGCTAACTGAGGCCCACTGAATTGAGTTCAGTAACTTGCGCAAGGTCACCCAGGTAATACGTTTAGGATTTGAGCTCAGTTCTCTGTACTGTCCTGGGTGAGTTGCAGATAACATTATTCTCAGAACAGGCAGCATTTCAGTGGCTGGGTGTCTGGCTCACGTTCTGTCCTTCTGTCCACCAACCATCAAAGAAGAGTATTTTTAATAAGGAAGGCCGGTCATGCATGTGTGTCTCATTTCCTGTGACCAGTTGGCCTGATTTCACGAATGGTTAAGAGTCTGAGGGCGCTTAGGCGTGCTTCTATAACGGAGTGTACTTGGGTGTTTGTAGACATCTCACACACCCTCACCCCTCAAGGTGCTGGTGTTTTTCCACTTTGGCAGGCAAGTGAACTTGCCAAGATGACACCCATGAGTTAAACCCTCATTGTCTCCTCGACTGGGAAAGTCCAGAAGCTTGAGGGGGACCAGAGGACTCTCCCCATCACTGCCTTCCCCAAGTATCATCTCACTTGCAACCGAGGGAGTATTTTGCCATGTTACTCTTAGGGACTAGTCTAGCCCATCCTCCCTATAAGTGAGCCAACAAATGGGTCTCCAGATTCTGCCTGCAAGCCTCCATCGAAGGGAAATCCACTTTGGGGCAGTGGAGTCCAGTCATATGAAAAGCTTGTTATTTTTTTTTCAGTCCAACCCAAGTGACGTGCCCCAGTAAGTAGAGAGGAATGAATCCACAAGGACTACCTATCTTTGGACCTAAAGCTAGAAAGAACCTTAGGAATCTTCTAATCTAACCTGCCTATTTTACAGATATGTAAACTGAGGCTTAGAGAGGGCAATAGATTTACTCAAGCTCACAGCCATAAACTTACAGCTTTAGGAGGTCAAGTTGTCGTTTTCAAAATGAGGAAACTGAAGCCAAAGATCACAGAGGTAGCAAGAGGAAGAGTCAGGGTTCAAACTCAGGCATCTGTCTTCAGATCTCTAGACTTTTCCATCCTACCTTGGCCAATGTGTTGTAGTAGCAGCAGCACTGAATTTGGACTGAGGAGAATCTGATTTCCCAGATCTGCTACACCTTAGAAGCCACGAACTCTTGCACAAGGCTCAGTCTCCGGAACTGTCAAATGGGGATAACGCTACCATTGACTGACTCCCAGTGCTCATTGGAGATAATAGCAGTCCCTCAAACAGCATTTATTAAGCACCTTACCCTGTGCCAGGGAGGTACCAAAAAAGGCAAATACAGCCCCTGCCCTCAAGGTACTCACAGTCTGGTGAGTATAAAGTTCTTCCCGAACTTAAGACAATAAAACGAATATCCTACATTTTACTGGAAGCCTTTCCCAGCTCCTTTTAATTCTCTGCCTTCCCTCTGCTAATTCTTTCCTATTTAACCTGTACATAGTTTGCTTTATATATTTGCTTGAATAGTTGTAAGCCCCTTGAGAGACTGTCTTTTGCATTTTTTTTAACCTCCATGGCTTAGTACAAAGCCTGGAACACAGTAGGAACTTAATAAGTCTCTATTGTTTAATTGACTCATCGAAGTGAAATTATTACTCCACAGAGACGAGGGACCCAGGCCCTTCGGCCCCTGAAGGAAGAAGGAAGAAAAAGGAGACCTTCCCTGCAGAAGATCTGACCCTGGGTGCCCTAGCCGAGTGTTTGCCATTCAACTAGCTCTGACATTTAGCCCTGGCATTCTCCTGAGATTCACAGATAAAACCCCAGGTAATTACTACCTTTGTCCCTTTAATGACCTGTTTAAATAGCTGTTGTTTGAATAATAGAGCAATTATTTGGTATGGGAAATACAGCCTGAAGTTGCACTTGCCATCTCCTTTTGCCACAGTTTGTACCCCCTTTCCGTGGGGCTCAAAAGGCCTGCAAGGTTGGTGGGTCCCTGTGCCCCAAAGAGTGAGTGACAGGGCAGGAGGAAGGTCAACTCGGGGTCAGCCCCCAAAGGTGCAGTTTGGTTGGGTGAAGCCTTCCCCTGAATTTGGCCACCTGCCCAAAATATCTCCATAAGATACAAGCAACCCAAGTCTGCCAAACCGGCCTGGAGAGCTCCCGGGGGTGTGGGGAGAAAGAGTGGCTCATTCTGCTGGTTCAGGTCTTGCTTGAAACTGATGAAACAACAGTATTTCCTGTGGGAGGAGATTCCATTGCTATCAATTTGACCTTCTGTGTTACCCTGCATTTGTCTTGGGGATCCTCTGGAAGACCCCCAGGCAAGCTTCAGTCTGTGCATTAGCTAACAGCTACCTGAGTGCCCTTACATCTTTTTTTACACAGCTGCTGCCAGATGGATCTGCTTAGCATCCTACCTTGACCAAGGTACTCTGCAGCTCCAGATTCTTTGGTGGCTCCCCACTGGCTTTGGGATGGACTCAAAATTCCTCAGCTGGAACTTCAGAGTTTTTCATAGCCTAAGGACCTCAACCTGCTCTGTCAATCTTGGTCTTTTCTGTCCTGCCCCATCCCCACTATGAGAATGCTCAGTTCACTTCTTCCGCAGGAAGCCTCTCCTCCTTCCAGGCACTCGCTAATAACTCCTCTCACAAACCACCTGGTATTTAGATGCTTTGTAGCTTTTAGTTTTATATTTATGCTGTAAATGAATATATTTGTTCAGTCATTTTCAGTCGTGTCTGACTCTCTGTGACCCCATTTGGGGTTTTCTTGGCAGAGATGCTAGAGTGGTTTGCCATTTCTTTCTCCAGCTTATTTTACAGATGAGGAAACTGAGGCAAGCAGGGTTAAGTGACTTGACCAGGGTCACATAGCTAATAAATATCGGAAGCCAGATTTGAACTCAGGTCCTCATGACTCCAGGCCCACCTAGCTGTCCACATATACACATACATACACATACACATGTATACACACACATGTATATACATATACACGCGTATATACATATACACATGTACATACATATACACATGCATACATACACACATACATACATGTGTACAGATACCCATACATATAAATATATACACAATGCATACCTACATATACATGTAGATATGTATATACATATATTATGTATACACACACACACACACACACACACACACACACATATATATATATATACACACATATACACATCTCTTGTCTCCTGGCATTTTCTCTCACTGTCCTCCATGCCTAGAATGCTCTGCTTCCTCAGCTCTGTCTTCTTGTCTCCCTGTCTCCCTTCAAGTCCCAGCTAAAATCATACCTCTTACAAGAAGCCTTTGCCAAACCTTCTTAACTCAATCCTTTCCCTCTGTTAATTATTTCCTATTTATCCTGTACATAGCTTACTTTTTATATATTTGTTTGCATGTTGTCTCTCCTATGAGATTGTAAACTCCTTGAGGGCAGGAATTATCTTTTGCCTCTTTTTGCATCCCCAGTGCTTAGCACAATGCCTGAAATATAGTAGGCACTCAGTAAATGTTTATTGATTGATTGTATGTATATGTATATATAGATATAGATATACACACAGGTATATACACACATATAATCAATCAATATGTATGTATTTAGATAGATTCATACACACATGTGTCTATAGATAGATGAATGGATAGATGGATGGATGGAGGGATGGATGGATGGATAGGTAGATAAATGATAGATAGACAGTTGTTCAGTCATTTCAATCGTGCCCAATTCTTTGTGAGCCCACTTGGAATTTTCTTGGCAAAGATACCAGCATGATTTGCCATTTCCTTCTCCAGCTCATTTTACAGATGAGGGAACTGAGGCAAACAGGATAAAGTAACTTGCCCAGGGTCACACAACTAGTAAGTGGATGAGACTGAATTTGAACTCAGATCTTCCTGACTCCAGGCCTGGCACTGTGCCAGCTACCTCCATATATCTACATATATATTATATACTTTTGTCTTCTCTATTAGAACATAAGCTTTTTCTGAATAAGGGTTTTGTTCTTTGTATGTGTACCTCTGGGATAGTATCTGGAACATAGTAGGTGTGTCGTACTTATTGGTTGGTCTGTTTTATAGTATAATGTAAGACAGAATGGGATAAATGCATAAGAGGGACAGGCAGTACTAAAGTGGACATCATCAGTGTCTGAAGACTCAGGAAAGGCTTCATGAAGTATCACAGAAGCATTGACTCTGAGAGTTGGAAGGGACTTCAAAGGCCATCTAACCCAACTCAGTAAGCCACCTACAATGTGTCTGATGAGTAGGCATCCAAGCTTGGTTTGAAGACTCCTAGTGAGAGGCAGTCAACCACCTTCCAAAGGGAAACACGGTACTTCAGGATCACTAACTGTTGGATAATTTTTCCTTACCGGGGACTGAAAATTGCCTCTTTCCAAGTTCAGCCCATTATTATCACTTCTACTCTCTTGGACTAGGAAGATCCCATCTGACCTCCCCCTCTTTCCCTGTGACATCCCTTTAAATACTTTAAGACCGCTATTGTAGCCTTCTCTGCCCCAGGCTCAACACCGCCACATCCTTCAATAGGGCTTGATGTCAATTACTTTGGCCATCTCACTTGGCCTCTTGATGCTGTCCAGTTATCACTGGCCTCCTTCTTGTGTGTGGCATACCACATTCTAGATGTTGTTGGACCCAAGAAGAATGCAACAGGTTATCCCCTCTGTCATCTTGTACATGTTGCTGAAGAGCTCATTGGTCTTTTGTGGCCAATATAACATACCACTATAAAATCACAGAATAATTAACAGCATTTTAGAGTTCCATTGAGACACTCCAACTCCTCATGTCTTTTTCACATGAACTTTCATCAAGACAACAAGAATTTATTAAGCTCTTATTATGTGCCAGGCACTGTGCTAAGAACTAAGAATACAAATATAAGCAGAACAACAACAAGAACAACAAAACAGTCCTGGCCCTCAAGAGGCTTCCATTCTAATGGGCAAAATAATACAAGAAGGAAGGTGAAAAGTGGAGGGTGAGGGTACAGGGGGAGGTACCTAGCAAAAGTCTGGAAAGTCAGAAATGATGTATTTGACTGGATAATCGTTGTAGATTTTATGCCAAAACTTAGCAAAAATGTGCAGTGCAACCATTATGTGAAGCTTTTTTTTTAAATTGTGCTTGTATTATGAAAAATCATTTATTACTAGATTGTCTTTGGTACTAGATGAGGATGCACAGAATCCTGTTGAATATATGGTAAAACTGAATACTGAGAGTGTGAGTACACCAAGAATTTTAGGCTTCCAATGTATGAGACAAATGTGCGTTCACATGCCACTGGTGAATATATTGCTGCTCTGTTTACCTTTTAAGCAGCATGATGAACAGAATTGGACCATGTGATGATTGCATGTTGAAAGGTTATAAGCCACTTTTTGAACTGAAAAGACAGGATGGGACCGTTATGCAATGGCGATGATTTTGCAATGAAATACGGTAGTCTGGGGAGGAATGGATATGTGACTTGTCATGTCTTCCATGTATTCCAGAAGACATTCTGGGAGGAATTAGCCAATCAGAGGGAGGGGTCCCTGAAGGAGATGGTACTTGAGAAATTCAGAGGTGAAGTGAGCTTCCAGGGCCAAGAGAAAGTCTGGGAGAGTTGGGATTGCAGCCTTTTCCCCTTTGTCTTGAAGATTTTGTTATTGTCTTTGCTTTTTTATGATACCACTCATAATATTTTTCACTCTTGGAATTTTGCCTTCTCCGACAGATCTTGAAAATCAATGGGTACTTTTAAAATTGTATTGTCACCAGAATGGATTTCTCATGTGTTCAATTGGGTTGGCCCTACTTCTTTCCATAGATGCTGTTTCCATTTCTTTATATAGCATTTATTTCATGAGTTAAGATCAATGAGAGATGATTGGTGGCCAGCTATAGTGCTCCATTTGTAGCCTAATGGTGTCAGGAGAAAGCCAAGAAGGCCTCCAGCATGTCAGGTTAACTTCCTGTGTTGGCCTTAATGGGAGGACATGGTCAAGAATCTTCCAAGATGGGCAGGAATGATGGATTTGAATCTGTATCATTGGAGGAAAGAGACAAATCAGAGAGATAACAGGTGCATTGGAACAGAGGTGTCAAACACACACCAGCCAGCAAGATTCCCCAGTGGACCTGAAGTTTGATAAATACTGTTATCACTTCCATGCGTCAACTTTCCCCATCTTATATTGGCATAAGAAATTAAATGAAGATTTGTGGGGAGTTTTGCAGAATTTGCAGGTGACATATGAAGGCCAGCAGATGACACAAAAAAGTTTAGAAACTCAGAAATGCCTAAATATATGTATAATATCAACTTGAATTTTATAATAAGGTACTGTAAATACCCTATACAATGAAAAGAAAAAATGGGACTTCTTCTCTGGTATGAAGGGAGAGTCAAAAAAATTTATGCTGATATTTTGGATCATGGGGGTACGTGGCCCTAACCACTTTGATGTGGAGGGGATAACTGTACTAATTAGGAAATATTTAATGAGATAAATAAAAATACTAAATAGCATAGACAACATCATATTTTAAAATGAAGTCAATGTGCCCAGTGGTCACATAAGGTTCCTCATGCACAATTTAGGGGTCCCATTTCTATTTGAGTTTGATACTACTATGAATGGAGTTTATGAGCTTAGTGCTTATAAGCATTTCAGGGCTGAGATAGTGATTTCATTGCCATTGAAGACGAAAACAGATTATTAAAGAAACCCTGATAAATCTGTCCATTTTGCATCCTTTTTAATCTATTAATCAATAAACATCTATTTTGTTATTGTTCAGTCTTTCATTCATGTCCAATTCTCAGTGACCACATGGACTACAACACTCCAAGCCCTTCTCTCCTCCACTGTCTCCCCAAGTTCGTCCAAGTTCATGTTTGTTGTTTCTATGACACTCTATTCATCTCATCCTCTGTCATCCTGTTTTGCTTTTGCTTTCAATCTTTCCCACCATTAAAGTCTTTTCCAATGAGTTCTGTCTTCTCATTATGAGGCCAAAGCATTTAAGCTCTGGCTTTAATATTTGACTTTCCAGTGAGTAGTCTGAGTTAATTTCTTTATGTACTGCTTGTTTTGATCTCCTTGTTATCTGAGAGACTCTCAAAAATCTTTCTTCAGCACCACCAATTCAAAAGTATCAGTTCTGTGGCTCTCAGCTTTCCTTATTCTCCAGCTTATTTTCTCACAGTCATATATTACTACTGGAAAAGCCACAATTTTGATTGTATGGACCATTGTCAGCAAGGTGATGTCTCTGATTTTTAGTATGTTGTCCAGCTTTGCCATAGCTTTCCTTCTAAGGAATAAATATCTTTTCATCTCATGGCTGCAATCACCATCTGCAGTGATGTTTGAGCCCAAGAATATAAAAATTGGACTGTTACCATTTCTTCTCCCTCTATTTTCTGGAAAGTGATGGGACCAGTTGCAAAGATTTTAGCTTTTTTGCTGTTAAGAATTTTTTTTATCTTTGGAGGGGGGAAGACAGAACAGTTGTGGTTAAGTGACTTGCCCAAGGTCACACAGCTAGTAAGTGTTAAATGCTTGAGATTGGATTTGAACTCATGTCCTCCTGACTCCAGGGCCAGTGCTCTGTTCACTGCACCACCTAGCTGCCTCTGATGTTAAGCTTTGAGCCAGCTTTTACACTTTACTCTTTCACGGTCTTCAAGAAGTTTCTTAATTCTTCCTCCCTTTCTGTCATCAGAGTGATATAGTCTGCATATCTGAGACTGTTGATACTTTTGGCAAGCACCTGTCATGTGTCAGGCACTGTGTTAAGCCAACAAACTATTTGTTGACTTTCCAGTTTCTCCTGGTCATATGATCATGGTATATATAGATATGCTCTTGGGAAAATCCAATTTAGCCGGACTTCTTGCTAAGCTAGCCTAGGTCTGTTTTACCTTCCACAGTTATTTCATGAACTGATACCACTAATAATCTTCCACTGTCCTTTTTTGTAAGGTTCTGTGAATGAACTACTGTAAAATGGTGCTTCCTTTGATTGTCATGTCTATTGGTATAACAAGAAGATCAATTATTTAGTGCAGTGACTGGCACATAGTAGGTGCTTAATAAATGTTTATTGTTTGAACTATTTATTGACTGAGTTTCTAGACTTTCTGAAAATTGCCTTGGATTTTTTTCTAGCTATGCATTTTTAATACACATCTGGGTCTTCACTGTTGCAAATAATGAATCCCATGAAATGGTTGTATTATTCCAGTTTTCACTGCATATTTCCATTGGGCTGGAACTAATGGCCACATTTTATATAATTATAACCTCAAATAGTGCAAATTTAAATACATGTGACCACTTTATTTATTTAATTAATCATGGGATTAATTAGTTGTACTAAGTGCATATATGTAAGTACATATGTATGTATATGTGTGTGTACATGTTTCCTCATCTTCATAGAATGTAGGCTCACTGAGGACAGGGAATCTTTCATTTTTATTTTTGTGCACCTCGGTGCCTAGCAAAGACTGGGAAGAAGGTAGACATTTAAGTATTCTTCATTGATTAACTTAGCTCATTTGTTTTTTCTCAGTGTGGGGACTTTGGTTACATATAGAAAAATCCTAAAATTGTATGCTTGGAAGCAACAGAACTTTTAAGATACTCAGGAATTGGATTTTAAGACCTCTTAGAAATGGGTTGATTCCCAAGTATGGAAAATATCACAGGTTATATATTACCCCAAAAGTGAAGAAGAGCACTATTGCAACATATATGAAAGTATATAATGATAGAGACATAGCCAGATGGCAATTAATTTGGAATATATGTATCTATATGCATCTATCTATATGCATATATGTATATGTTTGTATATGAATATGCATGCAACACAAATATATGTATAATATATATTGTGATATATGTGTTTGTGTGTATGTGTGTGTATGATTTTAGTGAATTGCTATGGTGGTAATCTGAAGCAATGTCTTGCAGAGATAGTACTTTCTTTAAATAGACTATTTGAATGTAACTCTTGTAATTGATAGAGGAATCTTTTCATTGTCATCAATTGTTTTACAATTTGGGGTTAATCTTGATCTTTGCTCTGATAAGTCAATGATCTGACTATGCACTGCTGGTTCTGGAATAACTCCCATGCTGGTACATAGACATTTCCTGTCTATTAAGATATTGTCAATTTCTCATTTGGTGACAAGTTTATTCTCTTCCATGACAAGTATCTTTCTCAGATTCCCTTCTTTAATCAGCTGGTCAATCAATGCATTGATAAGCATTTATTAAGCCTCTACTCTGTTCTAGGCACTGCACTAGGGATATAATAGCAAGAGCAGAATGGTCCCAGACCTTAAACACTTATATGGGGAAGACAATGTATACCTATACATAATATAAGTATTTATTAAAAATGTGAAAACAGGGAGCCAAGATGGCGGAGTAGAAACAGTGCGTCCAAGGCACTCTCCCCCCAGATCACCTCCAAACTATGTAAAAAGGGACTCTGGACAACTTCTGGAGCCCCAGCACCCACAGAACGACACAGAGAAGCTAGCCTCCCGCTGAGGACAGCCCAGCAGCCCTGCAGGAAGGACCAGCGCAGTGCTCTGGGAGCCGGCAGCACCCTGGGACCCGGCAGCTCAGCACGCAGCACGTGGAAAACCGAGCCCAGGTCCACTTGAGCCGCAGTTTTACCCTCAGGGTGGCCGGGCCAACAGCCGGCTGGAGGGACCACAGAACATCAGCAGCTGTGGAGATTCCAGAATTATCAACTCAGATATGCCTAGGACAAAGTGAGAGGTTAGTGCCCTATGGACTTTGGGACCAGTATTTGGGGAACGCATTGGCTTCCTCCCCTGGGGGCTAGAAGCCGCTGAGGAGACACGCCATTTTGTAGTTTTCAGTGGCAGCTCCAGCTCCTGGCCTGCGAACTGTAGGGAGATCCAGTGATCAGTCTTGGGGGTTAATCACTCTTGCTTTAACCTCCCTAGATCTGTATTGTTATCTGGGGGGGGAGGTCTGGGGTGTGTATCCAGCTTGCCAGAAAGCTGTGAAGACCCTAACGTTTGTGCCACCTCTCTGGTGGCAGAGTCCTAATGTGGCAACAAGCCCCAAAGTCAAGTAATTAAGTGGCAACATGTCAAGGCAAAGGAAACAAAATAAACAGAAAAATGCAACCTTAGACTCCTATTTTGGGGGCAAAGAGGATTGAAGCATAGAACAGGAAGAGTATTGTGAGGTCAGAAATCCTCCTCCAAAAGCCCCAAATGAAAATATGAGCAGGTTACAGGCCACAGAGGACCTTAAGAAGGACTTTAAAAATCAAATAAGAGAAGTGGAGGAAAAAATTGGGAAGAGAAATGAGAAGGATGCAGGAAAAGTATGAAATGAAGGTCAACAGCCTGACTGAGGGAAACAACACCTTAAAAAATAGACTGACTCAAATGGGAAAGGAGGCCCAAAAGGGCAATGAGGAGAAGAATGCCTTAAAAAGCCGAATTTGCCAGATGGAAAAAGAATCTCAAAAGTTCACTGAGGAGATTCATTCCTTCAGAGTTAGACTGGAGCAAATGGAAGCTAATGACTTTATGAGAAATCAAGATAGTATTAAACAGATCCAAACAAATGAAAGAATAAAAGGCAATGTGAAATATCTCATGGGAAAAACCACTGACCTGGAAAATAGATCCAGGAGAGACAATTTAAAAATTATTGGACTACCTGAAAGCCATGATCAAAGAAAGAACCTAGAAATCAACCTTCAAGAAATTCTCAAGGAAAACTGCCCTGATGTTTTAGATCCAGAGGGCAAAATAGAGGTTGAAAGAATCCACCGATCACCTCCTGAAAAAGATCCCAAAAAGAAAACTCCCAGGAATATTATAGACAGGTTCCAGAATCCCCAGATCAAGGAGAAAATACTACAAGCGGCCAGGAAGAAACAATTTCAATATTGTGGAAACACAATCAGAATAGCCCAGGACCTGGCAGCTTCTACACTGAGGGATTGAAGAACATGGAATATGATATTCCAGAGGGCAAAAGAGCTGGGAATGAACCCAAGGGTCACCTACCCAGCAAAACTGAGTCTTTTGTTTCAGGGGAAAATATGGTCATTCAGTGGAATAGAGGACTTTCAAGCATTCTTGAGGAAAAAACTAGAGTTGAATAGAAAATTTGACATCCAGGCACAAGAAGCAAGAGATGCCTGAGAAGGTAACCAGGGAAAAGAAATCAAAAGGAACTTATCAAAGTTGACCTATTTATATTCCTACATGGAAAAACAACTGTGACTGATGAAACCTTTCTCAGTATGAAAATAATGGAAGAAGGGTGTATGGTCATATGAATACATATGTGAATGTGTGTATATATGTTTACAGTTATACATGGAGAGAGGGCATAGATTGAATTTGTTGGGAAGGAATGATACTTAAGGGGTGAAATTATGAGGTGAGAGAGGAAAGTGGCAAGAGGAGATGGGGAGAGACAGGGTAGGGTAAACTATCTCATGTAGAAGAAGCAAGGGGAAGTGGTTGCAAGGGAGGGGAAGAATAGGAAGGCAAAAAGGCAAAACCACATTCTCATTGAATTTGGTTCAGGGAGAGAATGACATACATACTAAATGGGATATCTCAACCTGCAGCAGAATAGGGGGAAGGGGGATGAGAGGAGGGATGATGGATGGGAGGACATTCTTGGGGGGAGGGGAGGTTGGAAGTACCCACTATAGAAGAGGGACAGGATCAAGTTGGAATTACCCACTATAGAAGAAGGACAGGATCAAGTAGGGAATGGACCAGATGCGGGGTGGGATGGGTGGGAAGGAATTATAAGCAGCCTTGTCCAATATATCTACTATGGTAATATTTTGCTTAGCTATACATGTACAACACATACTGAATTACTTATCTTCCCAGAGGGAATGGGTGGCAAAGGAGGAAGGGAATGGATCTGAAATTCAAGGTCTTAAAATTAAATGTTTCAAATATATATAAATACTATTATCAATACTCTTTTGCATGTAATTGGGAGATAAGATGTGCAGGCACTGGGGCACAGAGATTCACCTTGATCTAATGGAAATGCGGAAGGTGGTATGGGAGAAGATATGGGAGAGAGCAGATTGGAGGAAGGGATATCTTGTGGGACTGCTATTCTGGGATGGTGGGTAGGGGAAAATGGGGAAAAAATTGTAACTCAAAATCTGGCAGAAATGAATGATGTAAACCTAAGTTAATAAAGCATTTGTTTAATTAAAAAAAAAGAAATAAAAAATGTGAAAACAGAAACAAGGCAATCTTGTACTAAATTATTCCTTGCCCAGAATATTCAGAGCATTTTTACTGACTGTCCTTTACACCTGGAACTCTCTCCCTCCTCATCCTGCCTTCCCTGACACCCTTCAAGTCTCAGCTAGTCTCATCTTCTTTAAGAAACCCTTCCCATTCCTTAATTGTAGTCATTTCCCTTAGATAATATTTATGTTTTACGCTGTACATATAGGGTGTCCCAGCAGTCTTTGTATACATCTGTTTTGTCCTTAGGATGCATCCTGTAGACATCTTGTTCATATGTAGTTATTTCTATCATTAGACTTTGAGCATTTTGAGAGCAAGGACTGGTTTTTGTCTTTCTTTGTATCCTCAGAGCTTAGCACAATGCCTGATACATACTAGGTACTTAATGAATGCTAGTAAGACTGATTTACTGGGGTGCTGGCAGGGAGTGAGAAGGAGAGGGAGTGGCACCCGGGGTTTCTGAGAAAGGTCTCATATAAATTTGGTGGGATCTTGAAGAAAAGCAGGGGATTTAAGAGGCCAAGGTGAGGAGGGAGTATGTTCTAGGCATGGGGCAGTACCATGAAAACAATGGAGAATTTGGAGTCAGAGGACCTGGGTTCAAATCCTGTTTTAACTACTTCCTATCTGTGTGGTCTTAGTCAAGTCAGTTAAACTTAGGGGCCCCAGTTTATTCATCTGGATTACAGGGAAATTGGACTAGATTATTTCTTCCTTAATCTACATACAAGGCAGTGATGTCACTGTAGGCAAATGATTTAAAATCTCCAAGCCTCAGTTTTCTTATCTGTAAAATAGGGACCATAAAAGATGTGCTACCAATGTTAAAAATAGTGCTTTGTAAAATCGAAAGTTCTGCACGCATATGAGTTATTATTATTATTATTATCATTATTATTGCTGTTATTTTTAAATAGGGCTGACAACTCTGAGTTATCTATAAGCCTTTAGCCTTTTCTATTTCTTAATCTTGAAATCTATTTTGCTGGTTTCATTTTTTCATCATCCGTCTCTATGTCCATGTTCTAGCCAGACTTTAGTGAGGTAATGTCTCCTGTAAATGAGGCTATTTTGGTTTCAGAAAGGGGACAGAAAATAACTTTTTTTTCCTTCAATCATTTTAATAATTTGTGTCATAACCATTTCATCCTCAGTACAGGTGACCCCTCCTCCCAAAGCAATAAAAACAAAGGGGATGCCTCACAGAAATGCTACCTTATAGCATTTAAAAGTCATATCAACTTTTAAGAGGATTGTAATCTCTAGTGGTGAAGGGAATAGTGAAGGTCGGATAAAACTTTAGAAAGTGGCAAAATCAGATTGAGAAGAAACGCAAGCTCTCAGATGATATTTTTAGAAGAGATTTAGACCATTCTGAGCAGCAGATTCAGAACTGCCCCAAGATGAAGGTACTGAGACCTATGTGAAGGCAGGATAACAATGATGTCAACATGTTTACAGGATCTGAAAAAAAACAACAACTTTATAAATCAAATAACTTTTGGGCGACTACAGAAAATTATAGAAGGACTGTTGTGGTGATATTTGACAGAATGGTAGATTTCTTGAGTTTTCTCTCTTAAGGTAAAGATGAGTCATTGATCACCAGAAGACCCTGATTAAAGCACAGTCATTTAAAGTCAAAGAAGATGAAGAGAGAGAATTTGGAGCTCAGAAAAAAAGGTCAAAAATAAGTAATAATTTTTAAGAGAAAGTCAAAGAAGAAGATTTATAAAAAGAGAGAATTAGGAGGTGGAGAAAGATGACATATAAGGCAATGAGAGAAGATGCTTCTAAGTGAGACAGCTAAATCTTCTGGCTACTTTTCTGGGAGTCTTCTGATTGGAAGAGATGCATCACTTTGCTGGTTTATTGAAGAAAGTCTGGGTCTACTGAAAGAGATTTTCAGTTGCTGTGTTGATTGAAGGATTGTTGATTCTTGTTCTCTACTGAGCTGTCTAAGCTCTTTAGGTTTTTCTGCAGCCTGAGAGAGAGGAAATCTCTTAGGCATTCCTGGTTGCCCCCTACTATCCTCTATAGAATGAGGAGAAACAAAAAGAGAAAGATAGACTTTTTATCTATATGACAATGATATGTGAAAATTGGAGAAGAGATATTGCTTTCCTAGAAGATGAATGAGGAAAGAACAAAGTGAAGAGTTAGGATCTGGAAATTTGAAATTCTCTGACTTAAGAGAACTTGTCACTGAAGACGTTCAATGTTGGTATATACACACAAGCACACAATACACCTAAGTACATACATATCCACACACATGTATATCCACACATATATATCCACACACACACATATACATACATATATATATATATGAATATTTTCTTATTTATATAAGAGCTTAACACTTTCCCAGTTCCCTAGCAAGGGTGGCTATGAATGAAAACTACTTTCTACTGCTTTGTTGTTCTGAAAGCAGAAAAGTAGCAGCTTTGCCCAGATCAGAGAGGATAGTAATAAGAGCAGCTAATAATAAAGTAATGCAGATTTTCCCTGAAAGGACCAAGGACCTTAGGAACAGAAGTCCAGAATTATAAATTGCCCCAGGAACATGGGTTTCCCCACTTATGTGCCTCCCTGTTAGGTTTTTATAAATGGGTACCCATTTTTCCCTCATAAACATTGTATTTATTGGTGAGAAAGTGGAATCTATGTTTATAGATGGACTATGATTATTTTATTATCCCTGATTTTCCCTTCTGTTGAGTAAATGGAAGTCAGTTTTAAGCTTTAATAAATCCTAACCCTCCCCTCTTCCTAACTTCCCTGTTGTTATGAAAGACATCACCACCTTCTAGTCGCTTAGAGTCACAAGATAGGTGTCATCTTTGAATCTTTTTTTTTGGGGGGGGGAAGCAAAGCAATTGGGGTTAAGTGACTTGTCCAAGGTCACACAGCTAATTAAGTGTCAAGTGTCTGAGGCAGGATTTGAACTCAGGTTCTACTGACTTCAGGGCCAGTGCTCTATTCACTGCGCCTCCTCGATGCCCCTCTCTTTGAATCTTAAATTAATCTTAATCTCTTTCACTGTCCTACCCCCACTATCCAATCTGCTCGTAAGGTCTGCAATTTTATTCTTGCAACATGTTTCATATATGCCCCCTTCTCTCCTCTGACCCTGCTACCACTTTAGTGCAGGACCTTATCCCTTCATGACTGCACTATTGTAATAACCTGCTAGGCTAGCCTGCCTCAAGACTGTCTCCACTCCAGTTCATCTTTTATTCAGCTGACTAAATGATCTTCCAAAAGCATAGATCTGACCAAGTCACCCCCCCCCATTCAATTAATTAGAGTGCTTCCCTATGACCCTCAAGACCAAATATAAAATTTTGTTTGACTTTCAAAGCCCTTTGCAGTCTAATCTCCTCATTTTTCCAGTCTAGCACAATTCACTCCATCTGTAGATTCAACATTTTCACTGGTTAGTTTACATTAATTTGAGAAATGTGAAGAGAATTTATACCCAGCCTCTCATCACCAACAATTTCCTCTCCCTTAAAGATTTTCTTTTCCTGTGTGCTCCTTGAGAGTTATTGAGCTAAATTGTGGTTGTAATTCATCTTTTGTTCACAAAGAGGACTGTGACCTCAGGAAGGAGATGCCATGACATGCAAGTGAAGTGGATTTAAGTGAGGCAGGTCTGTGCAAGGTCCTTTCTTGTCCAGAGTCATCTGGGTCCAGTGGCAAGATATAGATCAGGATAACTGGAGATGGTCCCAGATGCAGTGGGACACATTGACCTTTTTAAGGTCAGGTTTTTCACAGACCTCAGTTTTACTTAGGCAACATGGGGAGAGGGGTAACCTGGATGGACACAAAGTAAATGAAAGCGCAGCACTGTGGAAAACACACTGGACCTGGAGTCAGAGGATCTGAGTTCAAGTCCTGACTCCATTTTGTAAAGGAATGTAAAATGTACATACTGTCTCTATTAGAATATATGTTTCATATCTCCAGAGCTTAGCACAATGTCCAGTGCACAGTAAACACCTGATGAATGGCAGCTGATTGATGGACTGACCATCATATCTAGTTAACAGATAGATCACTGAGCCTGCAGTCAAGGAGACCTGAGTCCAAATCTAGTTACTCGTTAGGTGACCCTTAGCGAGTCATTAAATCTCTCATGATCTGTTTCTTTATCTGCAAAATGAGGGGCTTGGAGTAGAGGGGCTTGGAGTTGAGGGTCCCCAATGACCCTTCTAGCTCAAAACCTATGATCTATTTATGATGTATAATTCTATCACCTGCAAGGTACAGTGGAAAGAGCACTGACTATTGAGACATAAGACCTAGTTAAAATCCTAACTCTGATACTTACTAGCCAGTTGTTATTAAGCAATTTATTTCACTTGTTTGGGACTCAGTTTCCTCATCTGTAAAATGAGAGGTAGTAACGAGATGGCCTCTAATGTCTCTTCCAGTCTAAACCCATGCTTTAATGAAAAATTTCCTAACCTGTCTAAGCCCACATTTCCTCAGCTATAAAATGAAACTCATCCCTCCAATGTCCAAACCTGGTCCTTTTTTCTTCCCTTAAAAGACCTTCCCTTTCTAAGTAAACCAAACTAACCAAAGTAGAAGACAATAAAGGCCCCAGTTCCTTGTTTTGGAGTTTAAAATCTTAACTCTCCTACTAATATGACCTTACACAAATCGCTTCCTTTCCTACATCCTCAGTTTCCTTTTCTGTAAAAATAAAAGTCTCAGACTACCTATTCTCCACGGTCCCTTCCAGTTTTGAGATTAGGGGATTCTAGGTACAATTCTATTTCCAGAGCTCTAAGACTCTCCCCCTTCTTGACTCATGCTTTAGAAGTGGCCATACTTGGAACAGACATAAAGACAAAATATTCATGCTATGCTTACTATGTACCAAGTACCACAGACAGCATTATAATTTAAGGGAGAAAGAGCAGAAATTTTAAGGACAATGATGGACTCACATTTGTCAATTATCCCATTTAGAAGCTTTGGATGATGATTTTACCAGGTGGATCCTGGACTCTTGTCCTAATCCTGACTTAACATTCAAAATATGACAATAAATTATTGTAATAGATGACCTCAGAGAATGAAGGAGAAATTGTGCCTCCTTCTCTGGCTATCCAGAAGATGCAGGGTGGAACTTGGCCACATCCTGACCCTTTTTTTCACACTGAAAAGTATGTTCCTCTTAACAGGTGTATGCAATTCCCTGTCTAGAAGAAGGCTGAGTTTCGCCACAGAATGCTGGGATTGAGATGATCTGCATAGGGAAGTGCCCAGGTAGATGCTTTTAACAGATTGGCTCTCTCTTTTATATTACCTTTTGTGAAGTTATTTGGAGTTAATTCCTTTACCAGGCCCTGAGCTGAAAGAACTCCACTGTATAGCCAGGATGGAGGGTTTGTGGAGGTACCCAAAGAACTTAATTCCTTTAGCAGGTCTGATGCATTCAGAATAGCTCCTCCGTCTTTCTCTTCGCTTGAATTCTGACATTTCTTTTCCCTTTTTCTTCCATTCCTTCCTGACTCCTCCTCTTAATATAATCTCTCCACTCACTTTGCCTGGAGCTGCTGACCCTGGGATGACATTTTCCCAGAGCATGGGGGATTCCCCTCAGTTTTTCCTTAGCCATCCTGGAGTCCGTCAGACTGGTGCCTGTGATTTCTTGTTGTAAAGTAACCAGGAAGATCTCAGCCTCCAAGTGAGTCTGGCTATCCAGAAAGGAAACTGAAGGAATCCCACTGGCCTGGAAACATAAAAAGTCTGAATTGGCTTACTCTCATCAGAGGTCACTTCAATTTCCCACTCCATCCCTTAGTTTCCCTTCTCTGTTCACTAGAAATAGGTTTTTCTGTTTCATGTGGGATCTTCTCCAAGGTTCCCCTGATAAATCACTACTAGTAACAACAACAAGCATTCATTAAATGTTTGCTATATGTGCTAAGCATTATGTTAAGTACTAGGGATAGAAAGAAAGGCAAAAACAATATCTTTGCCTTCAATGAGCTCTCATTCTAATGGGAGAATGTTTATGGTGGTTGACAGCAGGCCAAGTTCCATTGCCCACCATGGAAACCAGTTGGGTCAATGTGCAGTCCAAAAGCGCTGGGTCTTGGCATCAGATGACCTTGGTTCAAAGATTAGTTTCAAGCACTTAATACTTACATGACCAATGTAGGAAGTATCACTAATGTCACTATCTTCTCAATGGCGGTCTTTAAGGAAAGCCTGAACAGCCACTTGTTAGGAAACTAGAGGTGGGGCTAGATGGCCTCTGAGGGCCCTTCACGTGCTGAAATTCTGTGATTTCTTAAGGGACTTTCCATGTCAAACCCTAGAGTTCAACAGAATAGAATTCAGGCAAGTCTACATGGCATACTCCTCTAATGCTTAACGCTCAGCCTTCTCAGAATTCATATTGCACTGTTCTCTAACTCCTTCATATAGTTGTCACTTGCTACTGGGCATCATGTGACTTTGTGTAGAAGGTCAGGACTGCGGTGTAGACAGAGAGCCAGACTTGGAGAAAGACCTGGTTCAAATACCATGGAAGACACATCCTGACTGTGCAGCCCTGGACCACTCTAGGCAACCTGGGTACTCTCTAAGACAAAAACTGCAAAGAACATGGGGGCCTTCCTGGATAGCAGATGTTCCCTACCCAGTGAGATCTCTCTCCTTTATAACTATTGTGTATAAATCACCTGTGTTGGTGGCTTATCATCCCAATAATGCAGGTTTTTTCTTTCTTTTTTTATGTCCTGGACTCCTCTGGCAGTCTTATCAAATCTATGAATTCATTCTCAGAAATATGTTTTTAATGCATAAACCAAAACACTTAGCATTACAAAGGAAACCAAATATAGAGAAAATAAAAATGTACTCTTTTTTCCCATCCAAGTTCATACAACCCCTGAAATCTGTCCATATACCCCTGGAGGGTCTATTGACTCAAGATTAAGAATCCCTCTACAATCCTGGAAGGCCAGGGTTAGGTTTTATCCAAACCTTGCATCTCTACCCAATAGAGTTAGGATGTAGTACTTAGAGCTGAGTAGCAGGTTTGTAGGATAACATTTAGAGTTGGGAGAGACCTTAGAGGTCATATTGTCTGGAGGGGTGGCCCTGTGGATAGAATTTGATGGACTTTGAGTTGAAGTTGATTCAGACCTCAGGGGTTTTCTTGGCAGAGATACCGGAGGGGTTTGACATTTCTTTTCCAGCTCATTTTGCAGATGAGGAAACTGAGGCAAACAGGGTTAAGTGATTTGCCGAGGGTCACCTGAGTGTCTGAGGCCAGATCTGAGCTCAGTGAGTCTTCCTGACTCCAGGCCCAGCACTCTCTTTACTGTACCACCTAGCTTGCCCCTTGAATCAGGAAAACCTGGGCTCAAATCCAGCCTCAAACACTGATCCTGGACATGTAAAATCTGTAGTCTCTAACGTCCCCTGCATTTCTAGAGTAATGACCCTATGTTACAGCTGAAGAAGCTGAGGACTGTAGAGGTTAAGTGAACTTCCCAAGGTCAATAGGTAGGAAACAACACAGCCAAGATCCCATCCATGGTCTGACTATGGTAGAGATTACAGGGCAGTCTATCTTTGTGTGTGCTAAGGCTCTCCCTTCCAGACTCCCTTCCTCAATTCCATGATTTTATGATTCTAAGTCTGAATCCTGGTCATGTCCTTTCCACCGGATATTGGTCCCTCAGAAAGTGTTTGCATAAACAAACTTAATGACAGACCGATGTTCTTCCTGCTCTTTTCCTTGCTGGAAAAGTGATTAAACTGCCCAGAGCAGCTGCCCTGGGCCTGACCTCAGCCTGGGGAAGTCAGGGAGGGGCTAGAAACCCTTGCTTCACATGAAAGAGGCCACCTCCAATTGTGGAACTGTGGGCTTATTTCTGTCATCGTGAGCCTCTTGCTGAGCCTGGGTTTTCCCATTCCGTGGCTGACTGATCCCCATCAGGGCATCTGATGCTAGAACACAGGCCTACATCCAAGCTCTTCATGGGGTGAAGACCATTTATGCCTGTTTGCTGAGGATCTGCCCTAGCACCAAGTCCTTGACCTTGGATGTCAACTCTCTTCCCAAGAGTTGTGATGGGCCTGAAGAAGAGATTGAGAAAGAAATACCCTTGGAAAAAGAAATGTCAATGCCAATAGAGCTTCACAGAGAAAGGCCTGTGATTTCATGGGTGTAGGGAACTCCCAGGTGAGGAATCCCCTGTTACCGTTGCATATTTGCACCTGTGTTGAAATGTATAATCTTAGATAATCACCAAGAGCAATTAGAGATTAGGCAAATTGCCCAAAAATCACACAAGCAGGATGAATTTCCTAGAGAAAGGGACTGGACCTATGATTTCATTCACATTGGGAATTTCCGGGTGAGAAAATTTCCTCTACCAACCAAAAGGATACATGTAGCTTATAATCAGAGCTTGTCAGGGGGTACTGCTCAGTTAGGTGACTTGCCCAGGGTCACCCAGTGAACAGCTGTCATAGCAGGATCTTCCTTGTTATCTCTCTAGACTGCAAGCCAAACTGTCCTTCATGAGATTCATAGTGGCTAAAAACCAGGCCCGGTGACCCTGAGCTCCTCCCACCCCCAGCTTTGAAAGGGATTTTTGACCTTCACTGATATTTGTGAAATAGGATTTTTCCTTCTTAATCCTTTAGGGGAAGGAGGTGGTGAGAGAAGATTCTACGTCTTGTCCTCTCTCTAGAACTTAGGGTCCTTTTGCTTAGCAATCAAAGGCTGCAGTTTATTCTCATTCTTCATTTCTTTGACCCCAACCCTGATTCCCATCCTTCCTTATCCTTTTGCATCATTGATTAGGTGTTTATTGCATAGTTCCAGTTACTAAGGGCATCTCCGCTGGCCAGAGAGCAATTTTTTTTTCGATCTTTCAGCAATTTAATTTAATTTTTTTCTGGACCCCATCAACAGTAGACTGTCATTATTAAAAGGGTTGGCCTTTGTTTCAGGCCCCCGGGTCAAAGTGGGGGAGCCAGATCTACTAATTATGCCTCCAAACTACGGTATCATAGGGGGAAATGATGTGAAAATACCTGACGTCTTTTAGTACTTTTAGTTACTTTAAATTTAAAGGGGGTTCAAATTAGATGTACTTTTTTCATCTGTTTTAATCCAGACCTATGATACATGGTGCAGGTATATACACACCTGGCATCTATTTAAGGCTTTAAAGTTTGCAAAGCACTTTACAAATGTGGGGGGGAGGTGCTATTATGACCCCCATCTCTCAGGCAGAGAGGGATTAAGTTGCCCAAGGTCACACAGCTAATAAGTGCCTGAAGCAAGATCTGGACTTGGGTCTTCACAGTTCCACTGTGCAATCTCATAAGAAAAGACATTGATATCAAAACACAAGATGCAATGAGGTCATATATGTCAACCTGTGACCTAGCAACTCCAGACCCCTTTTGTCCTGATTTCAGGACATAGCATGACAAAGGAGAGGCCCGAGCAGAAAGATGCTGGACCTGCCATCCCTACAGATCTGATTTGCTCCTTAACACTGTATTTGGCCTGTTCTATAGTCAGGAATAACCAGGGGGAGCTGGTACCCTTTCTAGATGCTAGCATATGGAATAAGCAGACCATCATACATCTAGGAACACACCAATCATGAAAAAGCTCCTTTGGGACTTGGTGGTTACACCAGTATATTCATTTGTTATTCTGATTATTTCTGTTGACACGTCTTCCCTTCCATCTGGGAAAAAAAGGGCCAAGACCAACTAAACCACCTCAATGTGTATAGAACCCTTGAAGGTCTGCAAAGTGTTTTCCTCATATTCACTCTGCATGGCCATCTTATTGATGAGAAAACGGAGGATTATTATCGCCATTTCACAGATGAGGGATCTGAGCACCATAGAGTTCATGTCCGAGATGCCTGTGGGCACAGCTAGTAAACATCAGATTTCCAGACTCCACACTGGGCAGGGATGATCTCCCCATTGCCCCACTCTGCCTTTCTTATTCTGTGGGAAAAACATTCTATAGAAAGGCCAGCGTCTAAATCCCAGCACAGTACTCAAATAAGTGTGCTTTAAACAGCATCCTAGCTAATTATAGTAATAAATACACCTTATATCTATTTCTAAATGGCCAACTACTCATCTTTCCAGTGACTAGCACCTATAGTGAGGATGAAGTTGTCAAGGAGTAGGTATAGGTGGGGACAGACTGGTCAAGGAAATTTTAGAACTGAGCAATGTGGTTAAGAGGCAGCTAGGTGGCACAGTGGTTAGAGCGCCAAGCTTGAAGTCTGGGGGACCTGAGTTCAAAATATGCTGTAAGATGTCTTTTTTTTTAATTCATGCATAAATTGGATTTAAGTGAGGTAGAGTTGCACAAAGTCATAGGCCTCACTGTCTCCTCCAGAGTCATCATGGTCTAAGTGGCAGGACAGAATCAAGATGGCTGGTGATGGCTCAAGATGCAATGGATGACCTTGGCATCTTTACTCTCTAACCAAACTCTATGCTTTCCTTCTCATTCTTCATATCTGCTTCAACTGCCTTCGTGGCCATTGGAACAAATTGTTCTTAATTGCCTGTTCCACCAGGGGAAGACTCCACATCCCTAACTCACCAATGGGTTTAGACCCATTTAAACCTTTTTTGATTTAATCCTGTTTGCTTCAGTTTCTTCATCTATAAAATGAACTGGAGAAGAAAATGGCAAACCATGCCAGTATTTTTGCTAAGAAAACCCCAAATGAGGTCCCAAAGAGTTGAACATGACTGGGAATGACTAAGTAACAACAACAAAAATATGGTTAAAGGAGTGACATTGTGGACCTGGAGTCAAAGACTCTAGGTTTGAAATTCTTTCTCTGACATGATAAAATCTTGGGCAAGACACCTGATTTTTGTGGCTAACATTCATACAGAGCTTGCCATGTACCCGGCACTGTGCTAAGCACTTACAAATATTATCTCATCTGATCCTCATAATGACCCTTGAAGGCAGGTGCTATTATCATCCCCATTTTACAGATGAGGGGACTGAGGCAAACAGAGATTAAATGCCTTGCCCAGGGTCACACAGACACAGTAAGTGTCTGAGGCCACATTTGAACTCAGGTCTTCCTGACTCTAGGACTATCACTCTATCCACTGAGCCATTTCAATGACTTAAGAGTAAATTGGTTTGCTTCCCAACTTTCTCCCTTCAGCTGTAGTTTTATGCCTGTTGCCCCCTCTCTACTTCCCCTAGTACCCACCTTTAGGGTTGTCATAGTAGTTGTGAGCCCTGGAGAAGTAAAGACAGAAGCTAATTAGAGGATGGGAGAGAGGAAGGTGAGCCTGAGGAGTCCCAAGGCTCAGTAACTTTTCTTTGGTACCAGTATTAAGCATGCTGGACTTCCTCCTCCAAACAATACCACGACCTTAAGCAAAAATGAGCTTGATAACTGAGGCCGAATGCATTTCACAGATTCAGGGTGACATCCCTAGGGCCAAACCTCCACATTTCAGGAAACAGATAGTACCCACGGATATTTTTAATGAGATGATCCAGGTTTTTAGTTCATTATAGGATGGTGGTTGGCAGTGAGACACTTTGCTCAGGTCAATATTTACCTCCTGAATTGAGGGGCAGGAGTCAATATCAATTTCCTATTGCTGGTTTGGACGTTTTCTATACGCTCTTTGTGGTCTGTGCGGGAGGAGGCCCTTTTGCTAAAGCACACAGACTGAATACACACAGACACACAAAGACATTAATAGCTCTATCAATAGAAAATCAATGATGATCATTTATTTTTAATGGAGGGCAGGCTTATCACCACGGAAAGAAAGAATGACACATTATATTTAAAGTAAACAGAAATACGTAGCTTGATAGATGACTGTGTGTAATTGCTTCAGGTTAACAACTCTCTTCCTAATGGTGCTAATTGAGTTAATCAAGCCGTTGATTTCATCATTTGTTCTAAAAGGCCCATCTAGAAGGTCGCCAGCTTCCATTCTGTATTTATGAATGGGCTCTGTTCAATCCTGTTCAACAGCATTGATTAACTGCCTACTGTGTACCAGATGCTTAGCTAGGCCACTGAACATGCAAAGACAAAAATGGAAAAAAAAAAGGCCCCTACTGTAGAACAGTTTGTCTTCTTGTTATCATTGTTTCTGTTCAGTCATGTCTGGCTTTTCATGGCCCCATCTGGGATGTTTTTTGCCTTTTTAAAAATTGTTTTGCTGGGGGCGGAGCCAAGATGGCGGAGTAGAAACAGCTCGTCCAAGCCTCTCTGCCCCCAGATTCTCCACAAACTATGTAAAAAAGGACTCTGAAAAATCTTCTGGAGCCCCAGCACCCACAGAACGACACAGAGAAGCTAACCTCCCGCTGAGGACAGCCCAGCACCCTGCAGGAAGGACCAGCGCAGTGGTCTGGGAGCCGGCAGCGCGCAGAGCGCAGGAGCCGAGCCGAGCCCAGGTCCACGTGAGCCGAGGTTTTAGCCCCAGGGCGGCAGGGCCAGCAGCCGGCTGGAGGAACCCCAGAACACCAGGAACTGTGGAGACTCCAGAATTATCAACATAGACTTGCCTAGGACAAAGTAAGAGGTTAGTGTCCTATGGACTTTGGGACCTGTATTTGGGGAATGCGTCAGCTCCCTCCCCTGGGGGCTAGAAGCCGCTGAGGAGACACGCCACTGTGTAGTTTTCAGAGGCATTTCCGGCTCCCAGCCTACAAATCGTGGGGAGATCCAGCGATCAGTCTTGGGGGGTAATCGCTCTTGCTTTAACCTCCCTGGATCTGGATTGTGATCTAGGGTGGAAGTTGTGGGTGGGTTTACAGCTTGCCAGAAACGGAAGTTGCCCCCCACACGTTCGGGACGAAAATTCCTCTATCTGGCCTTAAAGCCATAGTGTGGCAACAAGCCCAAAAGTCAAGCAATTAAGTGGCAACATGCCAAGGCAAAGGAAACAGAAAAATGCAACCCTAGACTCCTATTTTGGGGGCATAGGGCGGGAAAAGGACTGTGAGGTCAGAAGTCCTGCTCCAAAAGCCCCAGGGGAAAACATGAGCGGGTTGCAGGCCATAGAGGACCTTAAGAAGGACTTTAAAAATCAAATAAGAGAAGTGGAGGAAAAATTGGAAAGAGAAATGAGAAGGATGCAGGAAAAGTATGAAATGAGGGTCAACAGCCTGACTGAGGAAAACAACACCTTAAAAAATAGACTAACTCAAATGGCAAAGGAGGCCCAAAAGGGCAATGAGGAGAAGAATGCCTTAAAAAGTCGAATTTGCCAGATGGAAAAAGAATCTCAAAAGTTCACTGAGGAGATTCATTCCTTCAGAGTTAGACTGGAGCAAATGGAAGCTAATGACTTTATGAGAAATCAAGATGCTGTTAAGCAGATCCAAACAAATGAAAGATTAGAAGGCAATGTGAAATATCTCATGGGAAAAACCACTGACCTGGAAACAATCCAGGAGAGACAATTTAAAAATTATTGGACTACCTGAAAGCCATGATCAAGGAAAGAACCTAGAAATCACCCTTCAAGAAATTCTCAAGGAAAACTGCCCTGATGTTTTAGATCCAGAGGGCAAAATAGAGGTTGAAAGAATCCACGATCACCTCCTGAAAAAGATCCCAAAAAGAAAACTCCCAGGAATATTATAGCCAGGTTCCAGAATCCCCAGATCAAGGAGAAAATACTACAAGCAGCCAGGAAGAAACAATTTCAATATTGTGGAAACACAATCAGAATAGCCCAGGACCTGGCAGCTTCTACACTGAGGGATCGAAGGGCATGGAATATGATATTCCAGAGGGCAAAAGAACTGGGAATGAACCCAAGGGTCACCTACCCAGCAAAACTGAGTATTTTGTTTCAGGGGAAAATATGGTCATTCAGTGGAATAGAGGACTTTCAAGCATTCTTGAGGAAAAAACCAGAGTTGAATAGAAAATTTGACATCCAGACGTAAGAAGTAAGAGATGCCTGAGAAGGTAATCAGGGAAAAGAAATCAAAAGGAACTTATCAAAGTTGAACTATTTACATTCCTATATGGAAAAGCAATATCTGTGACTGATGATATCTTTCTCACTATGAAAATAATGGAAGAAGGGGGTGTGGTCATACGAATACATATGTGAATGTGTGTGTATATGGCTACAGTTATATATGGATAGAGGGCATAGGTTGATTTTGTTGGGAAGGGAGAGTACTCAAGGGATGAAATTATGAGGTGAGAGAGGAAAGTGGCAAGAGGAGATGGGGAGAGACATGGTAGGGTAAACTATCTCATGTAGGGGAAGTGGGTGCAAAGGAGGGGGAGAATAAGGAAGGCTAAAAAGGCAAAACCACATTCACATTGAATTTGGTTCAGGGAGAAAATGACATACATACTAAATGGGATATCTCAACCTGCAGCAGGATAGGGGGAAGGGGGATGAGAGGAGGGATGATGGATGGGAGGGCATCCTTGGGGTGAGGGGAGGTTGGAAGTACCCACTATAGAAGAGGGACAGGATCATGTAGGGAATGGACCAGGTGGGGGGTGGGATGAGTGGGAGGGAATTATAAGCAGCCTTGTACAATATATCTACTATGATAATGTTTTGCATAGCTAGACATGTACAACATATACTGAATTACTTATATCCCAAGAAGGAATGGGTGACAAGGGAGGAAGTGAAATGGATCTGAAATTCGAGGTCGTAACATTAAATGTTTCAAATATATATATAAATACTATTATTAATACTCTTTTGCCTATAATTGGGAGATAAGATGTGCAGGCATTGGGACACAAAGATTCATCTTCCTCTAATGGAAAAGTTGATGGGGGTATGGGAGAAGGTATGGGAGAGAGCAGATTGGAGGAAGCGATATCTTGTGGGACTTATTTTCTGGGAGGGTGGGTAGGGGAATAATGGGGGGAAAATGATTGTAACTCAAAATCTGGCAGAAATGAATGATGTAAAACAGAAGTTAATAAAGTATTTGTTTAAAAAAAAATTTACTAAATACTAGAACAGAATAGGTATGTGATACATGTTTGTGGAGTTGAATTTGACTAATAATGTGAGGCAATAATAAAGATAATTATAATTAAAAAAAATTGTTTTGCTTTTTGGAGAGGGGAAGTCAGGGCAGTTGGGGTTAAGTGACTTGCCTAAGGTCACATGGCCACGTAAGTCTTAAGTGTCTGAGGCTGGATTTGAACTCAGGTCCTCCTGACTTCAGGGGTGGTGTTCTATTCACTTGTCACCTAGCTGCCTCCATTTAGGATTTTCTTGACAAAGATACTAGAGTGGTTTGCTATTTCCTTTTCCAGCTCATTTTTACAGATGAGGAAACTGGGGCAAAGAGGGCTAAGTGACTTGCCCAGGGTCACACAGGTAGTAAGTGTCTGAGGTAGGATTTGAACTCAGGTATTCCTGACTCCAGGCCCAGTGCTCTATCCACTGACTCACCTAGCTGGTACTATTTAGTCTTCTACTTATGGAGTAAAATTAGCTATAGCATAGAGGACAGAGGGCTGGACTTCGGGTCAGGAAGATATGAGTTCAAATTCTACCTCTGACTATGTAAGCATGAGCAAGTCAATGAATTTCTCTGACCTTCAATTTCCTCACAAACCAAGCTGACAGAATAATTTGTGTGGTCTCCACCTTACTGGATGGTTTGGAGATTCAGATAGAAAAATGTTACCTGTTACCTTGTGTCCCAAGGTTCCCTAAGATTCTGTACTCACACAAATCCCTGGGAGCTGACCCCCCAAGAGACATTTTATTTCTTTGGTTCTGTGCATTCACCTGGGGCTATTCAGGGAAAAAAGAAGCTTACGCTTAGCTCATGTCTAGGTTTTTTTATCCCCACCCTCTTAACAAATCTCCTTGGTCCAGTATAAGCATTGAAAATAGCAATGCATGGGGGTAGGAGAACTTTTGTTTCACCCTGCCAAAAAAAAAAATAAATTCAGAGGCCACAAAGGACTCACAGGAGACCAGAAAAGGAAAGATCAAATACTCAAATAGTCCATCACCTTTCCTCACAAGGGAGTTGAATTGGGGGTTGTCATTGAGGTGACCTTCTGGCATTCTGGTGGATGGCACCGCCTTCTCAATGGGTCCTACATAATCTCTGCTTACAAACAAGATTTAGGTTGGATATTGGGAAAAAAACTTCCCAGCAATTAATGTTGTGCAGAGGTGTAATGGGCCACCCGGGGAGGCAATAGCTTCTCACCCCACTAGAAGGCTTTAAGCAGTGATTAGATGACCACTCATCATCTATGTTATAGCAAGGAATATTTTTAGGCTTGAGTTGAACTAGTTGGCAGAGAACGTCCCTTCCAACCCTGATATTCAATGAATCAAGATGTCGCTGTTAGGTTTAGATTTACTCGATCCACCTATTCCACCTTTCAGGGCTGCAAAGCAAGCAATCCTCTCCCCCCACTAGACATGCACTCTTAGAATAACTCATTAATTTTGTTCCCCATGTGTCTTATTGTCAGAAACTAAGAGGTTGATCCTCCTTTCTCTCTAAGGAATAAACATCAATAGTTCCAAATCCTGAGTCTGGTCATTACTTCCTAGGTAGGTAAATCATGTTTCCTCCTCTATATAATGATAGAGATGGGCTGGAAGAGCTCTGAGGTCCCTTCCAGTTATAAATATATGAACTTTATACACTGGTATATGGTATGATTTAAAGGTGTTTTAGAAGTTTCATGTATCTATCTATCTATCTATCTATCTATCTATCTATCTATCTATCTATCTATCTATCTGTATACTTTCTTCCTCCACTGATCCCTGACAATCCTACCATTGGTAATATATTCTCTAGGGGCAAGTATCATCCTCCCCCTTTGGGAGTTAGTCAACCTGAGATTACATCTCAGCTCTGCTCAATACTACTCATGTAACCTGGAACAAAATCCCTTAACTTCTTTTTCCCTCATTTTCTTGAGTAGTGAATTAAAGGCCCTCCTTCCCATCTGTGAGCCCATAGCTTAATCCTTTTATGACGTTGGACAAGTCATATAATAGAAGAGAGGCAATATGGTGGAATGACCATTGGTTTGGGAGTTGTAGGACCTAAGTTCTCTTCTGTTTACTATCTCTATGACCATAGAGCCTCAGTTACTTATACATAAATGAGGGGGCTACAGGGGACAGCCTCTAAGTTCTCTGCCCATTCTAAATTCTTTTTTTTATTTTTTATTTTATTTTATTTTTAATTAAACAAATGCTTTATTAACTTCTGGTTTACATCATTCATTTCCACCAGATTATGAGTTACATTTCCCCCCATTTTTCCCTACCCACCACCCCAGAATAGCAGTCCCACTAGATATCCCCTCATCCAATCTGCTCTCTCCCATATCTTCTCCCATACCACCTTCGACTTTGCCATTAGGGCAAGGTGAATCTCTGAGCCCCAATGCCTGGACATCTTATGAAACATTTAATTTTAAAACTTTGATTTTCAGATCCATTCCCCTTCTCCCTTGTCACCCACTCCCTCTGAGAAGATAAGCAATTCAGTATGTGTTGTACATGTATAGCTATGCAAAACATTACCATAGTAGATGTATTGTAAAAGACTGCTTATATTTCCCTCCCAGCTGTCTCACCTCCCACCTTGTCCATTCCCTACTTTGATCCTGTCCCTCTTTGATAGTGGGTACTTCTAACCTCCCCTCTCCCCAGAATGCCCTCCCCTCCATCATCCCCCCTCTCATCCCCCTTTCCCCTACTCAGGAGAGTGAGTGAGGGTAAGATATTCCATTTAGTATGTATGTGATTCTCTCCCTGAGCCAACTTCAATGAGAATATGCTTTTGCCTTTTTGCCTTCCTGTTCTTCCCCTCCCCTGCAACTACTTCCCCTTGCCTCTTCTATATGAGATAGTTTGCCCTACCCTGTCTCTCTCCATCTCCTCTTGCCATTTTCCTCTCTCACCTCTTGACTTCACCCCTTAAGAATGATCCCTTCCTTGGGCTGGCTAGGTGGCACAGCGAGCAGAGAGCCAGCCCCAGAGCCAGAAGGACCTGAGCTCGGATCCGGCCCCAGACACCCAACACAGAAACAAAAAACCAGCCACGTGAACCTGGGCAAGTCACCCAACCCCAATTGCCCTCCAAAAAAATAATAATCATCCCTTCCCATCAAATTCAACCTGTGCCCTCTATCCATGTATACCTGTGAACATATGCCATGTACCCTTCTTCAATTATTTTCATAATGAGAAAGATTTCATCAAACACAGTTATTGTTTTTCCATGTAGGGCTGTAAATAGTCCAACTTTGATAAGTTCCTTTTGATTTCTTTTCCTTGATTACCTTTTCAAGCATCTCTTGCTTCTTGTGTCTGAATGTCAAATTTTCTATTCAACTCTGGTTTTTTCCTCAAGAATGCTTGAAAGTCCTCTATTCCACTGAATGACCATATTTTCCCCTGAAACAAGATACTCAGTTTTGCTGGGTAGGAGACCCTTGGGTTCATTCCCAGCTCTTTTGCCTTCTGAAATATCATATTCCATGCCCTTCTATCCCTCAATGTAGAAGCTGCCAGGTCCTGGGCTATTCTGATTGTGTTTCCACAATATTGAAATTGTTTCTTCTGGCTGCTTGTAGTATTTTCTCCTTGATCTGGGGATTCTGGAACCTGGCTATAATATTCCTGGGAGTTTTCTTTTTGGGATCTTTTTCAGGAGGTGATCAGTGGATTCTTTCAACCTCTATTTTGCCCTCTGGATCTAAAACATCAGGGGAATTTTCCTTGAGAATTTCTTGAAGGGTGATTTCTAGGTTCTTTCTTTGATCATGGCTTTCAGGTAGTCCAATAATTTTTAATTGTCTCTCCTGGATCTATTTTCCAGGTCAGTGGTTTTTCCCATGAGATATTTCACATTGCCTTCTATTCTTTCATTTGTTTGGATCTGCTTAACAGCATCTTGATTTCTCATAAAGTCATTAGCTTCCATTTGCTCCAGCCTAACTCTGAAGGAATGAATCTCCTCAGTGAGCTTTTGAGATTCTTTTTCCATCTGGCAAATTTGGCTTTTTAAGGCATTCTTCTCCTCTTTGCCTTTCTGAGCCTCTTTTGCCATTTGAGTTAGTCTATTTTTTAAGGTGTTATTTTCCTCAGTCAGGCTGTTGACTGTCATTTCATACTTTTCTTGCATCTTTTTCATTTCTCTTCCCAAATTTTCCCCCACTTCTCTTATCTGCTTCTTAAAGTCCTCTATGGCCTGTAGCCAGCTTGTATTTTCATTTGGGGCTTTTGGTGCAGGAGTTCTGACCTCACAGTCCTCCTCCATGCTTTGAGCCTCTTTGCTCCTAAAATAGGAGTCCAATGTTGAACTTTTCTGTTTATTTTGTTTTGTTTGCCTAGGCATATTGCCACTTAATTACTTGATTTTTGGGCTTGTTGCCACAGTAGGACTCTGCCACCAGACAGGGGAGCTTCCGCCCAAACGTGGGGTCTTCATAACTTCCACCAGTTGGGTGGCCTCTGTAAAGCCTCCACCCACTCTGGCAAGTTGGATACCCACCCCAAACTTCCCCCCCAGACCACAATCCAGATCCAGGCAGTTTAAAGCAAAAGCGATTAACCCCCAGACTGATTGCTGGATCTTCTTACAGTTCGCAGACCAGGAGCTAGAGCCACTACTGACACTGCAAAATGGCTTCTGTGTAGCTGTTTCTTCTGCAGCTTTTTGCCCCCAGGGGAGGAAGCCACGTGTTCCCCAAATACTAGTCCCAAAGTCCATAGGGCACTAACCTCTCACTTTGTCCTAGGCATATCTGTGCTGATAATTCTGGAATCGCCACAGTTGCTGGTGTTCTGGGGTCCCTCCAGCCGGCTGAAGGCCTGGCCACCCTGTTGCTAAAACCGCAGACCTTGGCTCGGCTCTGCCAGCTTTGCTGTTGGTTCCCAGCGAGCTGTGCTGCCTGCTCTCAGAGCGCTGAGCTGGCCGCTCCCTGCAGGGCTGCTGGGCTGTCCTCAGCAGGAGGTTAGCTTCTCTGTGCTGTTCTGTGGGTGCTGTGGCTCCAGAAATTGTTCGGAGTCCCCTTTCACCTTATTTGAAATTTGTGTGGGGCAGAGCACCTTGGAAATGCTGTTTCTACTCTGCCATCTTGGCTCCGCCCCCTAAATTCTTTAATTCATTTTTATTTTTGTATCTCCAATGAGTAATACAGTGAGTGACAGATAGCATCTATTAAATGCTTGTGGGTTTCTTGTTTGAACAATCCTGTGATGGGTAAGAGCCCTTCTAAATCTCCCAGCTTTCTCTGCCTCATTTTCCTCCTTTGTGAAGTGAAAAGGTTTGGGCTAGTTCAGAGATTCTTAACCTAGGGTCTATGACTCCCAAAGGGTCTGTTGGATACAAATATTTTAATAAAATTTTTGATAACTATATTTCAATATAATTGGTTTCTTTTGCAGTCTTCTGATTTTATTTTGTACATTTAAAAACATTCTCCTGGAAAGGAGTTTATAGACTTCACCAGATAGCCAACAGGGTCCAGGACACATAAAAACTTTAAGGACCCCTGGGCTAGATAAATTCTAGTTCTTAAGTCTGTTATCTCATGCTTAATTAAGCACCTTATTACCAAGCTTAAAGCAGTGACTTTTCAGTTGTGCCAACAAGAACTTGGTTCCCTTTGTTCCTCCAATCCTGCACTCCCGGTAGGAGTTCTGACTGGCAGGACCCCTCAGGTGGGAATGGATTTATTTTCACCCCCAAACCAACACGGGGAAACTCATTGGGAACACCAACTCGTATCAATTCCTGTTCAAACTCTGCTCAAGCTCAATAGCTTCTCTTGCCATGTCAGATAAGTACATAGTGATCACTAGGAATTTTGATTTCTCTTCTGCTTGAGCCTATGAATGAAACCTATTCAACAGCTGTGGAGCATCATTCCAGGCTCAAATATTGACTCTGGACAACTCCAGGCTGAAGTTTTGTACCTGCAGGACCCCTGACTTCATCCAAGTTCTAATCACTTTGAACAATCTGGTATGACTCCTCAGTGCCCTGGAGAGGTGCACAATGACTTACAATGGGTTGGAAAAACCCCACTATTTGGGGAAAAACAGGGCAGGGTGGCAGTGACTACATTTTATATGCCTGAGGGAGCTACAGCCATCCTGAAGCTGTAAACAGAGAGTAGCGATACTTAAGCCTGCTTTGGGGACGTGTGGGGAGGAAGCACCTTGTAAAACTTAAGGATGCTCCTAGGACAGTAAAAGATCCTGGCCAGATCCACTTCTGGGGTCCTTTAATAAGATGGTTGTTTCACCATCATGGAGCTTGATCTAATTGGAGCCTCAGAAACCATCTGGTTCAACTCTCTTCCTTAACACTTGAGGAAATGAAAACCCCAGAAGGGTGGTCAATCAACAAACCATCAATAAATATTTATAAAGCACCCACTCTGTGCCAGATCCTAGGCTAGATGCCCAAAGAATCAGTGGTCCACTGGGGCCACTAGATTCAATTGAACCCCAACTGGCAGGTAGTGTACATTCTAACAGGAGAGATGACAGATTTTTTTCAAGGAGCTTGTCTGAGTCAGGGAAAAGAAAGGGCTGCTTTAAACACATTATCTTATTTAATCCTTACCACAGACTGTTATTCTAAATTTTTTTTGAGGCAACTGGGGTTAAATTACTTGCCCACGGTCACACAATTAGTAAGAGTCTGAGGTTGGATTTGAGCTCAGGTCCTCCTGAGCCCAGGTGCTCTATCTTCTGTACCACCTAGCTGCCCCTCATTATTCCCCTTTCTACAGAGAAAGTGACTAAATCTCAGTATCACATAAGTAAGGTCCCAAGGCAGGATTCAAACCCAGATCTTCCCACTGCAAAGGGCAGCACCCTAGCAGAAGCAGCTAGGGGGTGAAATCAGTAGATTAGAAGCCCTCAAGTCAGGAAAGCTTGAGTTCAAATCCACTTACTAGCTATGTGACTCTGGGCAAATCACTTAGCCTCTTTCTGCCTTAGTTTCCTCATCTATTAAATGGAGATAATAATAGCATTCAGCTCCCCAGAGTATTAGCATGGAATGAATAATATTTCTAAAGTGCTTTGTAAACCTTAAGATGCTATATACATCTTAGAAATAATGATTATTCCATCTATTAAACTATCGTGTGCCAAATGCCATGTAGGTAGAATTTCTATAATTTCTATAGAATCATCTTTAAATTATCCACACCTTTTCTTCAGAGTTTATGAGATCAGATCCCCTGTGGCATGAAAATAACATGTTTTGGGAAATCATACAATTCTTAGAGATCCTTGGGAGGTGTTGTGATTCTGTGGAAATAGTCTCGGCTTTTAAGAGAACCTGTGTTCAAATTCCACCAATGATACTGATTTGGGGAAGTCACTTCCCCTCTCTGAAAAGAACCTTAGTTTTCCCATCAGAAAAATGAACAGATTGGACTGAATGACCCCTGAGGTCTCTCTTGACCCTGGACTATCAGGATAGTTCTCACCAGAATTGCTGTGAAGTGAGCTTAAAATCACTCAGATTAAAAACCATTCCTGGGATCCTGGTTCCTACAGAGAGCATAGTAATTTAATCCCACCTGGGAAATGAATGAATGAAAGTATTTATTAAGCCTTCATCATGTGCTCCATCATTGTGGAGGATACAAATACAAAAGTGAGATAATGCCTGGCCTCAAGGAAATTACATTCTAAAGTCAGAGACTAGAGAGAAGGGGGTTACATATTAAAGAGTCAAAAAAGCTGAACAACAGAGTAATCCATTAATAGGCCCTTTCTAGAGACTAAGGTGACCTCTTTCTCTAAGAAAAAAGGAGGGGGTGGAGTCAGGGTGTCAAAGCCAAGAAAACCTCACCTTTTAAATTTTTCTTTTTTAAAGGTGGCTATTAAAGAAAAAATTGGCTTCAAGAAAGTATAGCCAGCTTTGCCAGGTACAGGTCAGAGCAGGCTCTCTCATGCCCCTCTCTGGGCCTTTTCTCCTTGGTGAAGCCACTCAAGTTCATGGGTAGGCCCCAGAGGTTGATTCTTCAGTCACCCTTAACTTAGAGGTTAAGATTTATTATCTCTGCTGCTCTCAGGCAAATTAGCCTTGGGAATTAATTTATGGTGTTCTGAAATGCCATCTTATCACGCCCACACTCCTTCTTACCTTTGGCCATGGGGTTGTGTTTCAATGTTTGTGAGTGTGTGTTTGGAGGGAGAGGAGGAGGGCAGTCAGCAGGGTAGAGGGCGGCCACTCACCCGGTGAGACTAGTTTGCCTTTGAAGGAGGGACACTCTTCACCTAGCTCTCCCCCTCCTCCCAAGGAGCTATCTCAGCAGGAAGATAAATTCACAGTTCATAAAGATAAGGGCCCCCTGAGAAGGGTAGAGCTTCTACCTGTCACAAGGAACCAGCGCCCTGTTGGCAGGTCAGTTTCCCAAAGCCCAGTGTGATTGCATCATGTCAACAGGAGACACCTCGGCATCAGGTAGGGAAGGCCTAGAGAATGTCACAAGGTCTGGAAGTCAACTCTGGACCAAGAGGAAGATGAAGGTCCTGTATTGTTTAGAGCTCAGGGCACTTCCTACCCTTTGATTTTGGCTCTCATCACAGGGCGCCCTGAGGTCCTGTCCTGTAACATCAAGCTCTAACAGGTTCATGTTACTCTAGGAAAAAGAAATGCCATCCCTGGACTGTACCTGGTTAGCGTTTGTTTTGTCCAAATGACCTTTTCCATGGCAGGGCTTTTTTTTTTTTTAATTCAGTGCCTCTCGAGTTAGTAAATGGGAACCATCCTGACAATGCTATCACACAAAGTGGATTTTTTTTCAGAGTATTAGGAATCTTAGACAAAGGGAATGGTGGAAGGAATGGGGGGTGGGGGACTTTTAGAGCCAGAGGACCAGGTTCAAATGCCAATCCTGCCAGGGTGACACTTCAGGCACATCACTGAATCTGGGTCTCTTGGAAAATGCAGGAGTTCCATTCAATGGCCTCTCCAGTCTCTTATAATTCTATGCATATGAGCCTCACTACTCTTCTGAACCTTTTCTTGAATCAATCCCCAACCACCTAATAAAATCACCAACCAAACACTATTCTATTGGCATATTCACATTTTAAACATATCATCTCTTCCAGATGACCACCCCGTCAAACCCCCCACCCCAACATTTGCATTTCCCCTTTGCCTACATTGCCTGATCTCTCACAATGCTTGGATGTGATGGGGAATCAACAAATCCATCTGTACTTTACGGTGAGAGAGAGCACCCTACTGTCTGCCCCGCTACTGTTGGATGGATCTTGCCACCCACCACTGTCAAACTCGTCGAACTCTAGGACTTTTCCTTCTGTCTTGTACTTAAATTTCCTCTGATGTCTTGTATCCCACAATTAGAGTGAGAGCCTCTTGAGGGCAGAGACTGCCTTGCTTTTTCTATTTGCATCCACAGTATTCAGTTCAGTATTCATCACATAGTAAGATCTTAATAAAAACTTCATTCATTCATTCATTCATTTGTTCATTCATTCATTCATTCATTCATTCATTCATTCCCTTTTAGATTTTTTCTGCCATCTCTGGGTTTCACATTACTTCTCGCTCTCTTCTCTACTCACCGTTTCTGCTATTGCTTGGCTCTTTTGGGAATTTAGGCACAAAAACACTTGCCCTCTCTAGGCCCCAGAATGTTTTATATCTTTTCGACTAGATGAGGCAGGATAATACAATGGAAAGGGTGGAGTTGGAGGATTTGGATTCAAATCCTGCCTTGGATGCCTACCCTGCTCCTCTCTGTGACCTTCAATAAGCCAATTCAAATCCCAGGCTCTCTTTTCTCCCCTGTAAAAAGAAGAGTTTGAACCTGGGGCCTCAAAGCCCGCCACATGTGGCCCCGTAGGTCCTCAAGTGCGACCTTTGACTGACTCCAAACCAGTCAGAGGGCTACACCTGAAGGAATCAAGGCGAGAGATTCCCCACCCCTTGTGTCTAGATCTATGACCCTAAAGATCACCCAGATCCCTTTCCCCTGAAACAGCTTATAAATCTAGTTTTTATTGTGCCCTGAATGGGTCCCTCTCCTTGTCCTGCTTCAGCTCTCTTTAATAACTTGTATTTTTATACATCATCTCCATATATTGTCATTTTTATATAATTTATATATTGTCTTCCCCTATTAGAATGTAAGCTACTTTTGATTCATTTGTAAGTTTTGCCCTTCTTTGAATACCTTGTGTTTGGCACATGGTAAGACCTGTAAGGCCCTAGTAGGCAGACACTGTTTTGCTCCTGGCATTTGTATCCTCAGTGCTGGGCACAGTGCCTGGCCCATAGTCAGTGACTTGTTGGGAATTCCTCTTTAACATTCCTACATCTGCTCTAAAACTTGGCACTGTTGACTTTTGGGGAGTTGTGATACCCTGTCACTTCCTGATTTTTCTTCTCCAAAAAGTGCTACATGATAGTGGAAAAAAAGATTTTTCTTAATCTTCAGGGAACAAAATTAAGTTTATTTGTTTTGTGGAATTTGTTGTATATTTTTGTTCGGGCTTTTTCAAAACTTATTGAAATACTCGGACACTTGGGAGCAGGGCTTGGCTTTGGTGCTTTCAAAGGTAAGCATTAATCTAGACAGTTACTGAGTATCTCCCCTCATTCTTGGGCAGCAATGGTGGGGTGGCATTAGAGATGTAGGTATGGAAATCACTTGAGTCAAAAGCCCCAAAGGAGAGTTCTCTGAGATACAACAGCATCAGCTAACTAGGCAGCCATGTCCTGGAGAGGAGAAATTGTCCAATGCATTGTACTTGTACCCCAGTGCTTAACCTGGTGCTTGGCACATAGTAGAGGCTTAAAAAAGTATGCTGATGGATTAACTAGATGTTAATGTATAAAGCATTGTTGTAGACTCTGGGGGTATAAAGACAAAAAAATGAAATTATTTTCTGCCCTCAGAGAACTTACATTCTACTAGGGGATACAGATTTTTGTGTCTGTCCTTTGTTCTTGAAGAGGACCATGGCATCAGGGAAGCAATGAGATGACTTGCAGTTGACTTTGATTTGAGTGAAGGAGGGCTATGCAAGGTCACCAGTCTCACTTTCTCCTCCAGAACCATCTGGGTCCAGTGACCAGATATTCAGTAGGATGACTGGAGATGACACAAGATGCAATGGAAGACCCTGACCCTTTTAGGCTAAGGCATTTTTACCTACCCGGAGTGAGGTAACACCTATTCAGTGAATAGGCCTCTTTAAGCAGTGAGTCAAGGGTCAAGGGAACACAATATATAACATGGAAGAAGATGAATCCTTAAGTAAGGCACACACCAGACCCTCCCCCTTTTATATATGTACATGCATATACATATACATACATATAAAATGCATATGTACACAGGTATACACATATGTGTACATATACATATAAATATATGGGGGACCATAAATACATATATACATACACCTATACATATACATACATACATACATGTATATAGACCCATACACACATACATATGTAGCAAGAGATTGGGGCTATCATTTTTCCAGGTCTCAACAGAGGATAGCTAGAATGTCTTCTTTATATTTTATATAGTTTTACATATATATATATATATTTATATCTTCCTTATAACCATTCAAGGTTATAACAACATCCATATCCATAGCACTGTCCGATCTTAATTTCCACCCAAGCCTATGAATCCTGTAGACCGAGCCTTCATGGCCCACTTCATGGGTCCCATTTGGTTTCAATGGGTCCCTCCAGAGATAGGGAGGCTAGATAGGGAGGTAGAGCAGCTTCTAAGGAGTTGGCACTTTCTGTCCCCACTGTTATCAGTCCATCTCTTCATAATCCTCAAGATTCTTGGCTCCTAAGGATGGTGTCAAAGAGGGTGTGGCGTCTGCCTTCTCTACTTCTGTCTCCTGCTTACGGGGCTGTTATGCCATGATTAATATTAATAATTGATTTATATAGCACCTTTCACAAGCCTCAGAGTGCTTTATAGAATCCTTCCGTGTGTGTGTTTACAGGGATCACTTCATTTAACCCGCTGATGATAAGACTCTATCTCTGGGGGTGGCCAACAGCCGCCACCATGTCGGCGCCAGTGGCATGACAGCAGCGGTTCAGGAGAGGAAATAGGGAAGTGAATTATCTCCAGTGACAGCAAAGAGGAGGCCAGGGACTGGGGTGGGGTGGGGTGGAACCTGGCAGATTCAAAGCCCCTGCATCTCTTGTGCAAATTGTCACTAGACATCACATGGCCAGAACCATCTTATTTTCCTGGTTCCCTAAATCCCTCCTAGAGAGTCAAGTCAACAAGCATTTATTAATCCCCTTCTGTGTACCAAATAAGAATAAAGAACAAGAACAAAACCCAAGAGGGTCTATCATGTTATCATATTCAAGTCTTAAGGGATCCCACTTCCTTTCTCACATCCATACTTTCTACAATAGGGACTGCTAATTCTTTTGGAATTGCGTGAAATGGCTTATGGTAAGTGGGGCAAGTGAATTAGTCTGTGTTCATACACTTAGGAATGATTACATTCTAGTTGGTAGTTCACAAGCCCATTATGCAGATTAGGAAACTAAAGCATGGAGAGAGAAAGAACATCTCAATAACTGGAGTTATTCAAAAGGGGAATGGGCTTGCCCTCACTGGAGGTCTTCAAGCAAGGGAAGAGCAACCATTTTTCCAGGAGGTAAAAAAAAATTCTCTCCTCTGTAAAATGGTGGGTAGGGTGAGGGATGAGGGAAGGAGGGGGTCTGGCCTTGAAGGCCCCTTCCAATTTGGAGATCTTGTGATAGCAGGAAAAGAAATATACCTAAACTCATTCACCAAGTTACTGTCAATCAAAAGAGGCTTCCTGACAGAGAGCAAAGACCTTTGTGCCTCAGGTTAGCTGAAATTGCAATCTGGGCTCTTAGGATCCTGGGACCACCACTTCTGTTCTCTGATCCTTGGTTTGCCCATCTGTAAAGAGGGAACAATAAATCCCTGAACTTTGTACCTCATTGTGAGGCTTTGAAGTAAGTGTTTGGCAAGCCTGATAGTGAGATGGTCACGCTAGTGGATGAGGCTGCAGGAAGAGGTGGGTCCAGAGAACACATTCCAGGCTCTCTATTCCCCTGATAGCAAAGAAAGTAGAGGCTAGCATCCAGGTAGTGGCCCCATCTTTAACTTGGGAAACAAACACTGGAGTGTAAAACAGTGCAGACGGTAGGGTAGAAGGGAAGCTTGTCACCCCTTCCTGAAAACTATTTAGTGGAATCAAGCTTCTGTGTGCATGTGTGTGGGTCTGTGTTTGCATATATATGGACAGAGAGAGACAAAGAAATAGACAGGGATAGAAAGAGACAGAGACAGAGAGAGAATTAGAAGGAATTGAAAAAGAGACAAAAGCAGAGAAATACAAAAAGAATTAAAAGGATAAAAGCCAATTTTTATTTCTTCTTATAGAGGATCATAGCATTAAAGGAAGAGGAAACTTTTGAGATCATTAATTCCAATTCCTTAATATTACAGAGAAGTAAACTAAGGCCCAGAGAGGTGTTGTCTCCTTGGCCAAGGTTGCCCAGGTAGGAAAAAGCAGAGCCAGGAGCCAGCACGAGCCTTCTGACTTAAAATCCCTCACAGCTGCTATCATGGTTCTTTGGAAATAAATACCTGCAGAATATTTGAATTCATTTGAAATTGGTAACTCATTCATTTGAAAATATTGATGGAATCCTTACAGTGCACATATTAGACTTATTAATATTATCTTATCCCTGCCAGGGACATATTTCTTAGGTGGGTGGGCTGAACTTCATATTCTCAGTTCCAGGAGGAAATCCTGGGAGGCAGAAGTACTGAGGAGTGGGAAGAGGCCAGACTGGGGATAACAGGCCAGAACAAATCCCTAAGTATACACATGCATACCAAAATGGCCTGGGAATCAGATTAGAATAGATCCCAGATCACAAAGTTCTGAGAGCTGAAAGGAACCTCAGAGACCAGTCTTTGCCTGGAAAGAATACTTCCCCTCACTGCCCCCTTACCTATGATGTGTGCCACAAATGGTTATTCAGCCCTTGCCTGAAGACCTTGGAGAAAAGACAGCCCTCTACCTCCCAAAGCTGCCCCAAATGGTCAGGTGGTTCTTACTGACATGGGCCCACATTTCTTTCTTTGTAATTTCTCTACCTTTTGACCCTAGGTCTGTTCTCTGGGGCCAAGCAGAGAAAGCCTAATTCCTTTTCCACGTGGCGACCCTTTGGGCACTTGAAGACACCTATCATGTCTCCCCAAGGTCTTCTCTTCCCCAGACTAAACATCCTTATTTCTTTCATCTGATCTTCCTATGTCTTGGTCTCTGATTTCTTCACCATCCTGATTACTTTCTTCTTTTTTTCATTTAATAGTATTTTATTTTTTTCCAATTACATGTAAAGGTAGTTTTCAACATTCACTTTTATAAGATTTTGAGTTCCCATTTTTTTCTTCCTTCCTTCCTCCCTCCCCTCTCTCTCCCTCCCTCCCCTCCTTCCTCACCAAGACAGCAAGCAATCTAATAAAGACTATACATGTACACTGATTACTTTCAGAAATAACTCACAATTATAACATCCTTCCTAAAATGTTGCTTAGTTCCTAGACAGAGGCATTATTGCTAAGAGGACTCAGTGGAAACTATTCCAAAACTTAAGTCAATTTCTAAGAACTATTCCATAAACTATAATCTACAAAATATGCCCATAATCAATTATCTGAATCTTCCTTCCTTCCTTCCTTCCTTCCTTCCTTCCTTCCTTCCTTCCTTCCTTCCTTCCTTCTTCATTTATTAAGAGCCTAAAATACACTGTTGAATGATTCCACACTCTAAGAGACATAAAATTTAGATTCTGCCTGCCCTCCTAGTACTTTTAATGGAAAGGGATGGGTGGGGTGGAGAGGGGATAGAATTAGACAAATGGTTTATAACTTCAGAATATATTTACTTTAACGCTTTCTGTTGTCCTCAGGATTGACCTGTGCTGAGGTATCCCAAGGGTCAGGTGATGATCCAAAGGCCTTGACCACAAGAGAGAAATCCCCAATGGTCAAGACAGTAAGCTCTTTGAGGGTGGGGTCTTGCTCATTTTTGTCTTTGAATCCCTAGTGCTCAGAACAATGCTTAGCACTTAATAGGGACTTAATAAAGGCTGACTGAGTTGAATTGGATTTTGCTTTTTTTTTTCTATCCCCAATGCTCCCTGGCACATAGTAACCACTTCATAAATGTTTATTCATTCATTGTTTAAATTGAGTAGTAACGGAACCAAGATCCTTGTGTTCTAGCCCATCAGTGACAATAAGGATTCTAATGATAGTGGTGGTGATGATAAATGGTTTTTATCCAGTACTTGAAGATGAGAGAACTTTGTAACCATTGTCCCATTTGATCAGCGCCATAACCCTATGGGGTAAATATTCTTCAGGTGTTGTCATCCCCATTTCACAGATGAGAAAACTCAGGGTGAGAAAGATTAAGTGACTTGACTGTGATAGTTTAGCTAGTGTCAGAAGTGAGAATGGGATTCAGATTTCTCATGATTCCCAGTCCAATGCTCTTTCTACTATTTAGTTATCTGCATGGATTCCCTAAAAATAGAGTTGTTCCACCATGGAATGGGTTTTGGGAGGTAGTCAATTCTCCATCCTTGGAGGTCTCCATTAGGAGGCCAGATCAATACCACCAAGGATGTTGCTGAAGGGACGAATGCTTCTTAGAGTCCATGAGCCCATGTATTCCTGCCTCCAACTCCCCAGTTTGCCTCAGGTGACTACCGTTTGCACTCAGAACCTCCAAGTTGTGGGTAATTAGAATGTAATTACCTATGTTTGCCTCAGTTTCCTCATTTGTGAAATAAACCGGAGAAGGCAACACATCCAGTAGTGTCTTTGCCAATGGGATGTCATGGAGAGTCAGATACAACTGAAAAAATCATTCAACAACAACAACCAAAAGATCCTAAGAAAGAAAGGGAAGGAGAGAAAGCGTATTAAACAATGGAGGGCAGCCTGGGCAAAGCCACAGACATGAGTAGGAAATAGGATTCTGCACTCAGAGAAAAATGTTGGACAGTTGGGCTGGAAGTGAGGGTGTCTAAGGTATGTGTGTGTGGGAGGAGGGTAATGGGAAATCAGTCTGGAAGGAAAAGTTGGATGGAACCAGAGGAGTTTGGCAAGTGGATATTTTTCCTCTACGTATATCAAATATATCTGCTATTGCTATTATGTTCGTTTATTGGAAGTATGTGTATATATGTGTGTGTATATGTATGTGTGTGCATATACATATATACATACACACATTAGTATATACACATATATGTAAATACAAACCATTCATTTTATATATACATACATTTTTAGACATACTCATTTGCTGGAAGCATATGCATATGTCTCTATATTATACATATATTCTATATTTCTATATGCAAAAATTATTTGCTAGTCCATTTTGAAACCTGCTGATTTCTACTTATAGACATATACATATAAATGCATGTATCCATATGCATATAGTAGGCAACTGACAGTCAATTTCTACTTATAGGCATATACATGCAACAGACATTTAATAAATGCTGGTTAACTGGTGTGTGTGTGTGTGTGTGTGTGTGTGTGTGTGTGTGTGTGTGTGTGTAATTTCTCAAGCTGCACATGGGCCAAGCAGTCTACAGAAGAGAGGAGGAAACTAATAATAGATGTTTAGAATTGGAAGGGATCCTTGAGGATACCTGGCACAGCTTAGTACCAGAGAAATGCTAGTCAGATTCAGGTCTAATAAAACAGCAACAATAGTGTTTTAAAAAGCCCACTCTGATTTCATTAAGCAGTGACAATATTGAAAATGACCAATTAAAAAGGAAGAGGTTGGCTTATTTTTTTTTAATTTGGCAAGGCAGTTATTTATATCATTGGCTAAATAAGAGACTATATAACTCCTCTACAAAGTGATGCTCTGATGCCTTATAGAAATGTGAAGATGAGCCTGGGTTCCTAGAGGCAATGCCAGGGAAGTGGGATCTGACAGGGCCCTTCATGTTGGGCTTTGCTTTGAGAGCAAACTTGGCTGCAGGTGGAGTTTGTTGTCAGAGGATCTTCTTAGCTAAAGCCCCAGAAGCTCATTCCTCAGTGGCTGGCCTCTGGAGGACAAAGTCTTTGCCTGTGAAACAAAGAAAAATAATATTCTCTAACTCAAGAGAAGTTTTTTTTAAGGTTTTTGAGTACCTTGACTTGGGATTTGGGGAAGATATACCCCTCCATTTAATTTTTTTTCCAAAACTAGCACAGGCTGGTTCACTTGATACCCTATCAACCATTCTCTCCTCCCATTAAAATGTAAGCTCCTCTCTTTGTATCCTTAGCACTTAAAAAAAGTGGTGCTTGAAACATAGTAGGTACTAAATAAATGCTTGTTGATGGACATAGAACAATGTCTGACACATAGTAGGTACTTAATAAATGTTTATTAACTAACTGGCCTGGCACAGTGGAAGACACATAGTAGGTGCCTGACAAATACTTAATGACTAGCTGAGTGAAGTACCCAAGCCCACTTTAGTGGGGCTGATTCCTACACATAGGATGTTCTAGATCCATGTTCCATTGGCTTGGTGATGTTATTTATGGGATCTTTTCTCTATCAAGGCAAGTCACTGATGTTTCCCTATGTGACCTCAGGCAAGCCTCATCACCTTCCTGAACCTTACTTTTCTCAGCTCTAGAATCATGACTCATAACCCATCCTTGCCTACTATGTGCCAGGCATTCAAAAAGGTACTGGGAATTCAAAAAACAAGGAGCTTTTGGAGGAGGTAACATGTACGTATGTAGGTAGACAGGGAGTTTCAATAAAGTTGGTGCAAATTTAAGTTTTTAAAGCTTAAGAATTTTGGGACACCCTACCTCTGAGATAGCCATGGAATAAGGAAGACCTGAGCTTGTAACATCACAGATTTAGAGCTGGAAATAACCTTAGTGACCATGGAATCTTCATTTTACTGAAGAGGTATTGGAGACCTGGAAAGGGTCAAGCCAATGGTCCAAGGTCACACAGAAATTAAGAAACAGAGTCAGGATTTGAACTCAGGTATACTGAGCTGGGGGAAAAAGCCTGTCATGATGTCATCTTATGTACTTCTTGCTAATAAGGGGGTCCACATTCCCCTAAATAGTATATGGGTCAGGGGCTAATCTCATGTCTGTGTCTGTGCAGAGAGAGCTGTAACTATGAGGTTTCTTTTCTCACCTACTTTTAATACTAACCCTGGGTGGCTGGCCTCTGGTCCTTCTGACTTTAGTCCTAAGGTGATGGTGGCCTAGTTCCCTTATGGAAACATGATCCCTGGGCACTGATCCTGTCAGCAGCCCAGAATTCTTCTACACTGCCAGGTATTGCAGGCTCTCAACTCTGTTGTAAAACCAGAGTCCCCAGGGACCTCATCAGTGCAAGCACTGAAGAGAAGCTCATAAGGATTTTAATTTAATTTGCCTTAAAAGCTCTCATTAAGGAAAACCTTTGAAACATCAGGCAGAAGGGTTTGGGTTTTTTTAAATTCTGGGACCCTTCTCTATAAATGACATAAACTGGCATTTGCTAATTACTTCTGTAGGATTTGGATAAAACACATACCATGAGTTGCTTAGGGCCAGGGAACTAGAAGTCTTTTAAAATTAATGCAGGGGTGGCTAGGTGGCACAGTGAATAGAGCGCCGGCCCTGGAATCAGAAGGACCTGAGTTCGGAGCCGGCCTCCGACACTTAATCCATACAAACAAACAAAAACCTAGCCGTGTAACCTTGGGCAAGTTACTTAACCCCAATTGCCCTAAAGGGGCGGCTAGGTGGCGCAGTGAGTAAGAGCACCGGCCTCGGAGTTTGGATGACCCGCGATCAGATCCTGCCTCAGAAAATGAGCACCCACGCATAAATCAAATGACTAGCCGTGTAACCTTGAGCAAGTTACTTAAGCCCAATTGCTTTTGAAAAAAAAAAAAATAAAAAAAAATTAATGCAAAACTCAAGTCCTCTGGTTACCTCGTGGGGCAAGGTCTACTTCCCTCCTCCTCTCCTCCAAAGTAAGGGTGATGAGAGGAGAAGACAGGAACACAGGTGTGTGTGTGTGTGTGTGTGTGTGTGTGTGTGTGTGTGTGTGTGTGTGTGTGTGTGTGAGAGAGAGAGAGAGAGAGAGAGAGAGAGAGAGTGAGAGAGAGACAGAGAGACAGAGACAGAGAGACAGAGACAGAGACAGACAGAGACAGAGATAGACAAACAGATGAATAGACAGATTGTGTGTGTGTGTTTGTTTGTGAGAGAGACAGAGATAGAGAGGTGGGGAGGGAGACAGTGACAGAAAGTCAGGTGGATAAATAGGTACTTATGTGTGTGAGAGACAGAGACACTGGAAGAGAGGAGACAGACACAGAGACAGAAAAAGGCACAGAGAGAAACAGAAGAAGAGAGAGGAGAGTCACAGAAAGAGACAGAGACAGAGAAAGATACAGAGAGAAAGAGATTATTATGTGCTAAACTGGGGGTATAAATATAAGCAAAGAAGTCAGGCCCTGGCCTCAATAAGCTTACATTTTAATAGGGAGTAGGGACCTAGAAACAGGGAAGAAACAACTTGGTGTGGCAATGCGTAGGGAGGATCATAGAACCCTGGTTCTGGTTCAGACAACATGAGAACTCCCCCAACAGAGTCTAGCATCCCAGGGAAGGAGTTCAAAGTTACTGAGGATAGCGATGGGAGATGATGGCTAGGGGGCAAGCCGGCAGCCTGATGTAGGGAGAATCAAGAAGGACTGGGGGAGTTGGAGAGTAGATGGTCTTCCCAAATTCTTCAGGGACAGCACCATGCCTCTGGAAAGACAAGGCTCTCTCGAAGTCTGCCTCTGTCTGTCTCTGTCTGTCTCTGTCTCTATCTCTCTGTCTCTCTCTGTCTCTTTCTCTATTTCTCTCAGTTTCTCTGTCTCTGTCTCTCTCTGTTTCTGTCTCTGTGTCTCTGTGTCTCTGTCTTTCTGTCTCTGTCTCTCTCTGTCTCTGTTTCTCTCTGTCACTGTCTCTCTCTGTGTCACTGTCTCTCTGTTTCTGTCTCTGTTTTTCTCTGTCTTTGTATGTCTCTGTCTCTCTGTCTCTGTCTGTCTTTCTCTGTCTCTGTATGTCTCTGTTTCTGTCTCTCTGTCTCTCTCTGTCTCTCTGTCTTTCTGTCTCTCTGTCTGTCTGTCTGTCTGTGTCTGTCTTTGTGTCTGTCTTTCTCTCTCTCTCTCTCTCTCTCTCTCTCTCTCTCTCTCTCTCTCTCTCTCTCTCTCTCTCCTTCCTGCAGGGGAGGACAACCCCTGACCTATCCCTAGAAGACTTGGCTTCAGATCCTAGGCCTGTGTTACCATGGACAGTCCCTCTAGCGCCTTCTCCTTTTAAAATGCATGGGTGCATGGGCTGAATGAAATGCTCTCTAAGCTTCCTCCCTGCTCCACGTGCTATAATCACCTGTAAACAGGTGACCTCTCAGGACTTTTTCAGCCCCTGGTCCCAGGGTTCTAGAGACCAACCCAACCCAAGTGCAGTCTAGGCTGATGGAGACAGATACTTGGCAAGACCTTTTAGCTTTATACTTTTCACTGGGTTCTTGGCAACATTTGCTTGGTCAGAGACAAGGCTCCCTAGCCTTCCTCCCCCTCCTTGCCCCCTTCCCCCGTGACTGTATAGTCTAGTAGGCATCCCCTGCAGGTGGCTGCTTAGGAAAACTATTGTTTAGTCAAGTGCAGCACACTTTGGCAATTCCCTAGGCCCAGCAGGTCAGAGTCTTCTCCAGAACTTCCCCGCCTGGGGCATTCTGCCCTTGTTAACAAGAGATTTATGTCCCATTGGTACAGGCCAGCTCCAACTTAGCTGGAGTTTCTGACGATGGTGGTATTCTCATGCCTGTGTGAGGCTGAGAAAGGGGGCAGGATGTGGAGACAGCCCTTCCTGCTGAGGGCCTCCCCTTCCCTCCCATTCCTCCCCCTCACCCCCACCAGGATGGCCAGTTCTGATCCTCTCCAAGCTCCTTCCCATTCATTGCCTTTTGTTGGAATACCAGCCCTTGCATACCTACACACACACACACACACACACACACACACACACACACGTGCGACATGCACACATGCATGTATACACATACAAATACATATGTACATGCATACATACCGAGTCTTTTTCATTAGAATGTGAATTCCTTGAGGGTCTGTTATTGTGTGCATGTGTGTGTGTGTGTGTGTGTGTGTGTGTGTGTGTGTGTGTCCCCAGCACTTAGAACAGTGCCTGACACACAGTAAGGGCTTAATAAATATTTGTTGATTGATTGATTACGTATTTAATGTTACACCAAAAGAATGTAAGCTTTTGTTCATTTCTGTGCCTTACATGCATGGAAGGAGGGAAGGGGGAGAGAGAGAGAGACAGAGAGAGACAGAGAGACAGAGACAGAGACAGAGACAGAGAGAGAGAGAGACAGAGAGAGAGAGGCAGAGAGACAGAGAGAGAGACAGAGAGAGAGAGAGAGAGAGAGAGAGAGAGAGAGAGAGAGAGAGAGAGAGAGAGAGAGAGAGAGAGGAGGAGGGAGGAAAAAATGAAGGAAAAAAGGGTGAAGAAAGAGAGAAAGGGAGGGAGGGATAAAGGGAGGAAGGCAAGAAAGAAGACAAGAATGTGGGCAGGAAGGAAATACACTTTTATTAAGTGCCTACTATTTGTCAGACACAGTGCTAAGCATTTTACAGTTAAGAAAATTGAGATAGCAGAGTTTGTGACTTGTCCAGAGTCACACAGCTAATAACTGTTTGAGACTGAATTTGGACTCCGGTTTTCTTGACTCCAGGCCCTACACTCTATCCACTGTGCCACCTAGCTGTACTACATGATAAACGTTTAATAAATATTTGTTGAACTAACTTGAGTTAATATTCATAGCTTTAGTAGTATCACTAATATGGTACCAAGGAACTATAGTTAGAATAGAATTAACACCAAATTCTATTCTAAGCTTTCTGGGGACACCATCATCAGCTAATTTTCTAATTTTTCCTTTCAAATTTGGATTAATACCCAGATTATTCAGGAAGAGAGAGTCCTATGTTCCTAGATTTTAAAGGATGCTAAAAATCATTCCCAGGAGCTCCTTGGGGTATCAGCAGGTTCATGATGCCAACTACTCCTTTGTCCTTTGCCAAGTTCTCGAGGCATCCTGCAAACTGGAGTCCCTTTCCCACTGGGGGAAGGCCAGCCAACTGGAGTCCCTTTCCCACTGGGGGAAGGCCAGCCAGTCCATCTTCCCAGCTATAGAAAACACCATGTGTAAGCCACTCTCCAAACAAAGGAGAATAAATTGGGTTCCATTCATCCCCAGATCCCCTTGGCAAGTGCACTGAGCACTGACTTGTTGCTAATGATGTTTTTGTCCCTGAATTCTCTGGATGGCTGGTCCAGTGTGTATATATATCTGCCTGGCTGGTGGAACTGACCAATCAATCAATGCATAGATATTTCATGTTTTGTGGGAGGTGCCAAGAAGTGAAGGGCATGGTGGCCACCCTCAAGGAATCAGATGCCCATCACTTAGGGGAAAACAACTGAGGACAAAGTGTATTCATATACATTGTTTATTATATCATTCATAATAACCATGAGGCATTGTGGGAGAGAGAGCCAGCTCTAGAATTAACAAGAATTGTGGTCAGATGTCACTTTGGACATGTTATAACTGTGGCCAAGTCACATCCTCTCAGTGCCTCCCAGGCAGCTCCCGCAGATGAAGATGGTAGCTTGGCACCATTCTGCATTTGTAAAGGGAGTTTTTGTGAGAGGATCTTCTATGGGCCAGCACTGGGCTGAGCACCTTACAAATCCCTCATTTGGTCCTCACAACAACCCTGGGAGGTAGGGGGTATTATTATTTTCATTTTGCTGTTGAGTAAACTAAAGTTTCTTTCAAGGTTAAGTGACTTGCCTAGGGTCACACAGTAATAAGTATCTGAAGCTGGATTTTAACTCAGGTCATAATGACTCCAAGTCCAACATTCTATTGACTAGTTATCTGAAATCACAGATCCTGCCAAATAACTAAACCAAGTAAGAGATAGGTAGTAGGTATATAGATAGATAAATAGATAGATGAATAGATGACTGAATAGATAAATTAATAAATGAAAAAACAGAAAACCAAAAAATGAATGCATGAAAAAATTACTAAATAAATATATAAATAGAAAAAACAGATAGATGAATGAAGAGATAAATTAATAAATGGATAAATAGAAAAACAAAAATAAATAAATACATGAAAATAAGTTATTGAATAAATATATAAGTAGAGAAACAGTGGTAGATAGAGAGGGATAGATTAGATAGAGAGATAGACAGAAAGGAGAGACAGAAAGAGACAGACAGACAGAGACAGAGAGACAGAAAGAGACAGACAGACAGAGACAGAGAGACAGAAAGAAAGAGACAGAGGAGAAAGAGAGAGACAGAGAGACAGAGACAGAGACAGAGAGACAGAGAGAGAGAGAGAGAGAGAGGTAGATAAGTAGATAGATAGATGGATAGACAGATAGGATAGATGATAGAACAAAAATAACTCCAGTATAGAGAAAGTAGGTAGCATTATGTCATTTTATAAGCAAGAAAGTGGATAATTAAATATCAAATCCATAGGACAAGATGTACCCATGCCAGGTACCCCCTATTGCACCCCTCTTTCCTGCCTCCATTTGGATGCTGTCTTTCCCTATTCAAGTTTAAACTTCTCAAGGGAAGAGATTGTCTTTCTTTTTATTAATTCTATTTTCAACCATTAGCACAGTGTCTTGAACATAGTAGGCACTTGTGTTTATTGGACTGAATTGGATTGAAATATATAAACACTTGAATACGCATTATATGATTTGTTATTTATTATATAAACATATAATTTGTTCTTTGTGTATTAGATAAAATGTATGTTATATAATTTATTTGTAGATTTTACCTCTATCATTTTTCTATCTATCTATCTATCTATCTATCTATCTATCTATCTATCTATCTATTCATCTATGCAAACACTCATCTATCCATCCATCCCTCTATTTTTCCATCTATCTATCTATCTATCTATCTATCTATCTAATCACTTGTTATAAGGAAGGATCCCCCAAGGGTTATATATTGTTGTTCAGTCATTTCAGTTGTGTCTGACCCTTCATGGGTCCATTTGCAGTTTTCTTGGAAAAGATACTGTAGGGGTTTGCCATTTCTTTCTCCAACTCATTTTACAGATGAGGAAACTGAGGCAAACAGGGAGAAGTGACTTGCCCAGTGTCACACAGCTAGTGAGTGTCTGAAATCAGATTTGAACTCAAGTCTCCCTGACTCCAGATCCTGTATTCTATCCCCTGTGAGACCTAGCTTCCCACAGAGGATACTTATGTATATGTACATATGTGTATGGTGTGTGTGTACACATGCAAGTGTACATATGTGTACACATACAGATACATTCATGTGTATATACATGCATACATGTATGTCTGTGTGTATACATGCATACATGCATGTATATATGTGTGTATCAGAATAAAGTTCAGCAAAATTAACCCCACACATCTACCAGGTTAGACATCATAGGCCATTTGTCTCAAGCACCATCTGTTCCTAAGTTTTTTCTGGGCTCTCTCCCAAACCACCTTGTACTTAATTTTGTTGTATATATCAGACTTAGGTCATTTGATATTTATGCTGTATGTATGTATTCACATGCTTGCTATCTCCCTCATTAGAACACTATCTCTTTGTAAGAAAGGATTGTTTCATTCTAGTATCTGTCCCCCCAGCCTGACACAAGCAGGTGTTTAATAAATATTTAATAAAATAAATAAACACATAATAGATAAATAAATAAATGTTTAATAAATGCTAATAAATTTATGAATAAATTAATGCATAGTAAAACAAGCATTTATTAATTGAATGATTGATTGAGTCTCCACAAAGGGGACCCATTCTTACACCTCTTCTTTGAAGCCAGGCTCCATTCCTGGATTATACAGTGCTCAGGTAGATTTTTTTTTTATTGTTGCTTTTTTTATTTAAACATTTTTTGTGGTCAAAGTGTATACGATTTTCCTGGCTCTGCCGACTCCATCCTTTTCTGGATTCTTCTATTCAATATTGGTGGTTTCTTATGACACGTGCAATATTCTATGGTGTCCATACACCATGCCTTGGTAACAACTCCCCAAACAATGGGCATCTCCTATACTCGATTTCTGGTTCTTCTCTACTACAGAACATGTTGCTATAAATATTTTCAATCTCTATGGTGAATCTGTATGTCCTTTGATCTCTCACATCTTTTTAAGTCTATTCCATAAGGGTAAAACTTTTTTCACCTAAGTAATGCCAAGGGAATTGCTGAGTAATGTAGTCCTAACAAAGTCTGCACCTGAGGGGATTTAGTGGATTCCAAATGAAATGTGTAACAATATGTACCAATGCCACCTTAGGCTGCATTGAGAGCTACGGTGTCTGGAAGGGGTCAGCTAATAGTCCTGCTGCACTCCCCCCCTGTTCAGATCACATCTAGTCTACCGTCCCACATTCTGGACACATTTTCGGGAAGATGATGACAAAATATAGGACAACCAGAATGGGGAGGGAACTGGAGATCTTGCCATTTAAGAATCAGTTAAAAGATTTGAAATATGGTTGCCCAATAATAGACAACATTTTGCAGAAGATTAGAAAGAGTATTTAAAAGGCCCTTCTGAGGAAAAGTGACTTGTTTTCTTTGTTTGCAAAAGGAAGATTTCAGCATTGATATAAGAAAAAAATCTTCCTAATAATTAGAACAGGAAGTCAGGAATAATTAGAATAGGAAGTCACTGGAGTTAATTGATTAGGGAACTAACATGGAAAAATCTGAACATAAGGAATATTCACTTCAGTAGGATGGACCAGAGTGGGAAGGAGACACTTTAGGACAAGAGGGACCAATTTGGATGGATTTGGACCCTGGCGATAATCTAGGTGAGGAGTGATGAGGAACTGAGCTAGTGTGAAGGCTGTGTGAGTAGAGAAAAGAGGTTGGACACAAAGATGTGGTGGAGGTAGAAATGGCTAGATTTGTCAATTAATTGGATATGTGAAGTGAAGATGAGTGGGGATACCTGTGAGGTTGAAAACCTGTGAAGAAACTAGGAGAACGGTGGTATTTTCTTTTTTTTTTTTTCCCAAGGTGTCCCCTCCTACAACCACCCTGTTTATTTTTTTAATTAAACAAATGCTTTATTAACTTCTGTTTTACATCATTCATTTCCACCAGATTATGAGTTACATCTTTCCCCCACTTTTTCCCTACCCACTACCCCAGAATAGCAGTCCCACTAGATATCCCCTCATCTAATCTGCTCTCTCCCATATCTTCTCCCATACCCCCTTCGACTTTGCCATTAGGGCAAGGTGAATCTCTGAGCCCCAGTGCCTGGACATCTTATGAAACATTTAATTTTAAAACTTCGATTTTCAGATCCATTCCCTTCCTCCCTTGTCACCCACTCCCTCTGAGAAGATAAGCAATTCAGTATGTGTTGTACATGTATAGCTATGCAAAACATTACCATAGTAGATATATTGTAAAAGACTGCTTATATTTCCCTCCCACCTGTCTCACCTCCCACCTGGTCCATTTCCTACTTTGATCCTGTCCCTCTTTGATAGTGGGTACTTCCAACCTCCCCTCCCCCCAGAATGCCCTCCCCTCCATCATCTCCCCTCTCATCCCCCTTTCCCCTACTCAGGAGAGTGAGTGAGGGTAATTTATTCCATTTAGTATGTATGTGATTCTCTCCTTGAGCCAACTTCAATGAGAATATGCTTTTGCCTTTTTGCCTTCCTGTTCTTCCCCTCCCCTGCAACTACTTCCCTTTGCCTCTTATACATGAGATAGTTTACCCTACCCTGTCTCTCTCCATTTCCTCTTGCCACTTTCCTCTCTCACATCTTGACTTCACCCCTTAAGAGTCATCCCTTCCTTGGGGCGGATAGGTGGCGCAGCAAGCAGAGAACCAGCCCTAGAGCCAGAAGGACCCGAGCTCGGATCCGGCCCCATACACCCAACACACAAACAAAAACCCAGCCGAGTGACCCCGGGCAAGTCACCCAACCCCAATTGCCCTCCAAAAAAAAAAAAAAAAAAGAATCATCCCTTCCCATCAAATTCAACCCATACCCTCTATCCATGTATACCTGTGAACATATGCCATGTACCCTTCTTCAATTATTTTCATAATGAGAAAGGTTTCATCAAACACAGTTATTGTTTTTCCATGTAGGAATGTAAGTAGTCCAACTTTGATAAGTTCCTTTTGATTTCTTTTCCTTGATTACCTTCTCAAGCATCTCTTGCTTCTTGCATCTGAATGTCAAATTTTCTATTCAACTCTGGTTTTTTCATCAAGAGTGCTTGAAAGTCCTCTATTCCACTGAATGACCATATTTTCCCCTGAAACAAGATACTCAGTTTTGCTGGGTAGGTGACCCTTGGCTTCAATCCCAGCTCTTTTGCCCTCTGGAATATCATATTCCATGCTCTTCAATCCCTCAGTGTAGAAGCTTCCAGGTCCTGTGCTATTCTGATTGTGTTTCCACAATATTGAAATTGTTTCTTCCCGGGGCAGCTAGGTGGCGCAGTGAGTAGAGCGCCGGCCTTGGAGTCAGAAGGACCTGAGTTCGGATCCGGCCTCAGACACTTAACCCACACAAACAAAAACCTAGCCGTGTGACCTTGGGCAAGTTACTTAACCCCAATTGCCCTAAAAGGGGAGGCTAGGTGGCGAAGTGAGTAAGAGCGCCAGCCTTGGAGTTGGGATGACCTGAGATCAAATCCGGCCTCAGAAAATGAGCACCCACACATAAATAATGACTGGCCATGTAACCTTGAGCAAGTTACTTAACCCCAATTGCTTAAAAAAAAAAGAAAGAAAGAAAGAAATTGTTTCTTCCTGGCTGCTTGTATTATTTTCTCCTTGATCTGGGGATTCTGGAACCTGGCTATAATATTCCTGGGAGTTTTCTTTTTAGGATATTTTTCAGGAGGTGATAGGTGGATTCTTTCAACCCCTATTTCCCCCACTGGGTCTAAAACATCAGGGCAATTTTCCTTGAGAATTTCTTTAAGGATGATTTCTAGGTTCTTTTTTTGATCATGGCTTTCAGGTAGTCCAATAATTTTTAAATTATCTCTCCTGGATCTATTTTCCAGGTCAATGGTTTTTCCCATGAGATATTTCACATTGCCTTCCATTCTTTCATTTGTTTGGATCTGTTTAATAGTATCTTGATTTCTCATAAAGTCACTAGCTTCCATTTGCTCCAGTTTAACTCTGAAGGAATGAATCTCCTCAGTGAGCTTTTGAGATTCTTTTTCCATCTGGCAAATTCGACTTTTTAAGGCATTCTTCTCCTCATTACCTTTCTGAGCCTCTTTTGCCATTTGAGTTAGTCTATTTTTTAAGGTGTTATTTTCCTCAGTCAGGCTGTTGACTGTCATTTCATACTTTTCTCGCATCTTTTTCATTTCTCTTCCCAAATTTTCCCCCACTTCTCTTATCTGCTTCTTAAGGTCCTCTATGGCCTGTAGCCAGCTTGTATTTTCATTTGGGGCCTTTGGTGCAGCAGTTCTGACCTCACAGTCCTCCTCCATGTTTTGAGCCTCTTTGCCCCTAAAATAGGAGTCCAATGTTGAACTTTTCTGTTTATTTTGTTTCTTTTGCCTAGGCATGTTGCCACTTAATTACTTGATTTTTGGGCTTGTTGCCACAGTAGGACTCTGCCACCAGACAGGGGAGCTTCCGCCCAAACGTGGGGTCTTCACAACTTCTGCCAGTCGGGTGGCCTCTGTAAAGCCTCCACCCATTCTGGCAAGTTGGATACTCACCCCAAACTTCCCCCACAGACCACAATCCAGATCCAGGCAGTTTAAAGCAAAAGCGATTAACCCCCAGACTGATTGCTGGATCTTCTTACAGTTCGCAGACCAGGAGCTAGAGCCACTACTGACACTGCAAAATGGCTTCTGTGTAGCTGTTTCTTCTGCAGCTTTTTGCCCCCAGGGGAGGAAGCCACGTGTTCCCCAAATACTAGTCCCAAAGTCCATAGGGCACTAACCTCTCACTTTGTCCTAGGCATATCTGTGCTGATAATTCTGGAATCCGCCACAGTTGCTGGTGTTCTGGGGTCCCTCCAGCCGGCTGAAGGCCTGGCCACCCTGTTGCTAAAACCGCAGACCTTGGCTCGGCTCTGCCGGCTTTGCTGTTGGTTCCCAGCGAGCTGTGCTGCCTGCTCTCAGAGTGCTGTGCTGGTCGCTCCCTGCAGGGCTGCTGGGCTGTCCTCAGCAGGAGGTTAGCTTCTCTGTGCTGTTCTGTGGGTGCTGTGGTTCCAGAAGTTGTTCGGAGTCCCCTTTCACATTGTTTGAAATTTGTGTGGGGCAGAGCACCTTGGAAATGCTGTTTCTACACCGCCATCTTGGCTCCGCCCTCCAAACGGTGGTATTTTCAACAGAAATGGAGAAGTTTGCAAGCAGAGTAGGTTTGAGAATAAAGATAATGAGTTCTCTTTGGGATGCTTTGTTTTAGAAGTCTTCAGTACATGGGTGGTTAATGAAGGACTGCAGTTCATGGGAAAGACTAGGGCTGGATAGATAATAGAACTGTGAGTCATCTGTGTAGACATGATGTTTAAAGCATTGAGAGCTGATGAGGTCAACAAGAGAGAGTGATCAGAGAGGGAAGAGATTGAAGCTTTGGGGAACATTCACCGTTAAGGGAACTGGGAAATGGATGATGAATCAACACAGTTGATGGAGAAAGAAGAGAATCAGGAAAAAGAGGGATGATACAACTCAGAGACCAACCAGCAGGACGCTCATGGACAATGCCAAATACAGCAGAGAGGACAAGAGGGATGAAGGCTGAGAAAAGATTATGAGATATGGCTTATTACTGCATACAGAGCCAAAAACAGGTCATACAAACACCATGTCACTCTCTGAAGCTCTCTGGTCTTAGTTCTTAGAAATGAATGAGGTATGAGTGACCATTAATTCCACACTGTAACGTGACAGTATTCCCCTTCCCATGAAGCAGTGGGGAGGCACAGTAGGCCTGGAGTCAGGAAGACCTGAGTGAAAATCTGGCCTCAGATACTTACTAGCTGTGTGACCCTGAGCAAGTGACTTCACTGCTGCCTGCCTCAGTTTCCTCATTTGTAAAAAGAGGATAATAACATTTACCTCAAAGAGTTGTGGTAAGAATCAAATGAGATAATATTTATAAAGCTGTAACCGGCACATAGTAAGTACTATATAAATGTTTGTTCCCTTCTCTTTGTCCCAAAATGTCTTCCTCCAACTGCTTGCTGTGATGACTCAAATCTCACCATTTATTATTATATTTTATTGATAACTTATTATATCAATAACAACTCCATTGTATTTATAATAATTTTATTTTACTATTTATTAATTATAATAATTATTATATATTGCTAATGATTTTATTATATATTATCAATCCCACCAGTCACAATTTTAGATTAGACATTGTCCTCACTATTTTATGCTTTTTTAAAGATACAAACACTCCTGGGGATACAATGCACTGAGGAGGTTAACAAAAACCCACAATTAGTCTATCCTTTTAAGAAACAAGGACATCAGGAAAAGTGGGTGGGTGGAGATTCAGAAGGAAGATTTTACTATGATGTATCTCACTTTTGTTGGACTATATATATATATATATATTTGTTTTGTTTTGTTTTGTTTTTGGAGCGCAATTGGGGTTGAGTAACTTGCCCAAGGTCACACGGGTAGGTTTTTGTTTGTGTGTTAAGTGTCTGAGGTCAGATCCGAACTCAGGTCCTTCTGACTCCAGGGCTGGGGCTCTACTCACTGCGCTACCTAGCGGCCCCTGGACTATACATTTAAAGTTGGGAGGACCATTAAAGGTCACATGCTTCAATACCTTCATTTTGCAGATGAGAAAAGTGAGGCCGCAAAAGGGAAAGGGACTTTCCCAAGGTCCCCCGTTTTGAAAATAAGAGAGGTATTTGGACCCATGGCTTATGGCTTCCAAGCCACTACACTATCCAACGAACCACTTCTTCCTCTACAAAGTGAGTTTAGACTAGATGTTCTCTGAGTCAGTCAGTCAGTCAGTCAGTCAATAAACCTCTTTTAAATGACTACTATGTGCCAGGAACTGGGGAAAGGAAGAAAAAGCAAAAGACAGTACTTGAATTCCAGGTGCTCACAGTTTGATGGGGGAAACAACATGTAAATGAATATGTAGCAAACAAGCTATGGACAAGATAAATAAGAAATAATTAACAGAGGGAAGACACTAGAATTAAGGAGGATTGTAGAAGGCTTCCTGTAGAAGGTGGGATTTTTAGCTGGGACTTGAAGGAATCCAGGGAAGGCAGGAGGTAGGGATGGCATGGCATGGGGAACAGCCAGTGCAAATGTCTGGAGTGAGGAGATGGTGGCCAAAAGGAACAGTGTCACTGGGTTGAAAAGTACACATGGGAGGTTGGGAGTTGAATGGGGGAGGAGCAAAGATGGAAGAATATTAGACCGAGGAGGCAGCTTATGAAGGGTTTTAGGAGTCAGAGAATTTTTTATTTGGTCCTAGAGATAATAAGAAACCACTTGCATTATTGTTAACCCAGTGAATGATGAGAATTGAAATGAAAATAACTGCTGAGGTCAGAGGTTCCAGCTGATAATTGACCTTGAATGGTAAAGTGAGGATCCCGGGGTGATCCCTTCATTTTCTTTATTCAATCCTTTACTGAATCATGTAAGAGTCCTAATCATATCTCTTGTACGATTCCAAGAAGCTCAAATTGCTTTCAGGACTGTTATTAACTACATACTTCTAACATCCCGACTAGATAGGTGAAGACAGTTATTATCAATTATATCTTTCAGAGAGAAGCCGGAGAACACGTACTGGGGAAGTGACCACCCCAAGGTCACACTCTGAGTCAACAGCTTGACTGAAGAATGAGGCAATCCTCCTGCTCCTCCTTGCCCCAGTAGCCTACATCACCATAAATCAGGGCTACTCTGGAATTTAGGCAGGTCCCTTCATGGTGAAGAAGCAGGTTGTTTGTAGAAGAAATTTAAACAACAGGTTAGATTTTTTTTCCTCGTTAAACCAGTGTGGAGACAAAATATAATTAGGGGCTCATATTCCTACTGTATTGTAACTATTGATAACTTCTGATTCTATAACATCAGAAAGCTTTGATCATAGAAAACATAAATTGTCAAATCTCATTCTTTAAAAAAAAGAAGGAAGGAAGGAAGGAAGGGAGGGAGGAAGGGAGGAAGGAAGGAAAGAAGGAAGAAATCAAGAGATAGACAGAGACAGAGACAGAGACAGAGAGCCTGAGGCTAGTTGATTTCTATTTTAATTCTGTGGAGGAGAACCCTGATTTTACTTTCTATTACTATCAAACATAAATGAATTCCCATTGTTAAACAGCTTAATCTTCACTTAACATAGAGTTTTCAGGCATCCATTAAGCTGTGATAATAAATACTTTCAACACCCCCCCACTTTTAAAAACTAGGTTGTAGTGATAGGTATCAAAGTAAGATCCAAACAATTTCTGGAACATTTTGGGGGTTTTGAGTAATATGGATTTTGATGGCTATGTGGAGTCTAAAGGAGAACTATGGCCATGACATTTCAAGGTAATTGAGTGTGGTTCATTAGGAAAAAAGTCTCAGCTTTAGCAGCCACGGGACTGCTTCCCCCAGAATAAGGAAGTATTGACAAATGATGTTCCCACATGGGTAGGGATGTGTAAGTTGAGGCCTATTGACTGTCCCAGAACATCAGAACTAGAGGGGGCTTAAAATATAGAACACTAGCTGCTTAAAAGAAACTCAGAACCCAGAAGGTCAGAGAGGAAAGTGATGTTGGAGCATAGAATATCAAAGCTAGAAGGAACTTTAGAAGGCAAAATGTCAGAATTTAGAAGGCCTTAGAAAACAGAATGTCAGCTCTAGAACACAGAATGTCAGAGGGAAACTTCAAATGGAGAATGACAAAAGTAGTGGGGCCTTGCAACACAGACCATTAGTGAGTTTATTCTTAGAATGACAGAAATGGTGAGGGTGTTATAACATAAAAAGTCTGAGTTAAAAGGGACTTTACAAGCATAGAATGGCATGACAAAGTTTATAGGGGCCTTAGAACATAGAATATCCAATTTTGAGGGTCCTTAGAACATTAATTAGACTTAAAGACTTAGAACAAAGAATGGTAGAGCTGGAAGGGATCTTAGAATATAGAATTTTAAAGCTGGGAGAGACATTAAGACATAGAATATCAGGCTGGGAAAAGGGTGAGAGAAAGGAATAACATTTATACAGCACTTACTAAATGCAAGGCACTCTTCTAAATGTTTTACAAATATCTCATCTGAGCCTCACATCAACACTGAGAGGTAGATGCCATTATTATCTAATTTCTACAGTTGGGAAAACTGAGACCAACAGGGTTAAGTGACTTGCCCAGGGTCACATAGCTAGTAAGTGTCTGAGTCTGGGTTTGCACTAAGGTCTTCCTGACATGAGGCCCAGTGTTCCATCTATTGTACCACCTAGCTGCCTCCGTCAGGATTAGAAGGGATCTTAGAACATAGAACATGGGAACTGGGAGGAGGTGTTAGACATGGAATGTCAGAATAGAAAGGACCTTAAAACCCAGAATATTAATTAGAGTTTAAAGCATACTGAAGGGGTAGGCAACCTGTGGTCTTGAGGCCCTTTAGATTTTCAAGTGAAGCCCTTTGACTGAATCGTAACTTGGAAGAAAAATACGCTTAATAAAAAGATTTGTTCTGTAAAACTTGAGCTTATCAAAAGGCCTCAACCAATGACCTAGAAGGTCACATATGGCCTTGAGGCTTCAGGTTCCCCACCCTTGCTAGAGTAGAGATTTTCCAGCTAGCGTTCATCTGTTCTCCCCCTCTCATTTCACAGGGGAGGAAGCAGACCCTCACAGAGGGGAAGGGATTTGCCCAAGTCCACATAGCTAGTCAATAGCCAGTCTTTACTTCCTGATGCCCAGTCATGTGCAAGGAGTAGATATGCTGAATTACTCTAAGCCTCCATCCTTATCAGAGGCACCCTGGTCTCAGCCCAATGGGTCTTCTCTTCTGTAGCTTCCCAAGGAGGGGGCAATCAGTTCTAAATAAATACCACTAGGTCTTAATGCCACAGCTCTCTCTGCTGACAGATTGGTCCATAAAGTGACCAATTTCTAACGTAAACTGTAGGCTTATGAATCAAATGTGTGATAGCTGGGTTGGAAGTGAACACAAAGACACTATGAGAAGCATATCTCTACCTAGCTTCATTAGGGTCTAGTGAAACCTTTCCCAAGAGGAAGTGTGGGATTGAGGGCAGCTAGGTGGCACAGTGGATAGGTCACCTGCCTTGGAGTCAGGAAGCCCTAAGCTCAAACAGTTAGTACCTGTGTGACCCTGGGCAAGTCACTTAACCCTCTTTGCCTCAGTTTCCACACACACACACACACACACACACACACACACACACACACACACACACACACACACACACACGGCAGACGGCCATAAGGGAGTCGTTCTCTGAGCCTCAGTTTCCCCAGCTGTAAAGCATCTAACAAATAGGATTTTGTGAGGAAAATGCTTCGTATGCCATTAGGTATCACAGAAATGTCAGCTCTCATTACTGTCTAGTGACCTGGCCTCAGGTGTTAGTCCCCATAAATCTGACAGTCTCCTTCCTCCTGAGTCTGAGCTCCCTTGTGTACTGACTGCTTGTGTGAACGCTGCCAGGCTAGCACTTGTGGACCAGGACAAACTAATTTTACCGGACTGTGCCCAATGAACTCTGATTGGGCTGTAAATATAGGTAAGGTGGCTGGGGCAGTAGAAACAGGACAGAACTTGGTGACATAGGAGGTGAGTGTGAATTCGGACCCTCCCACTTATTCCTGATTGATCTTGGGCTAATCATCATTTCTTTGGGCCTCTGTAAAATGAGGACTCCAAGGTCTCTCCCAACTATGGGTCTAGGACCTATGCCTCTCTGGGGCTCAGTTTCCTCTTCTGAAAAATGAGGAGGCTGAGCCAAGTGACGTCTGAATGCCCTTCCTTTTCTATATTTATAATTCTAGAGGATGAGGGCAAATTAAAAATAGATAGCCCCTTAGGGGCACACATGACCTTTTGGTACAGGAGCCTGGTAGGCAGCCTGGGCAAATATGGGTTTTATTGGCAGGTAATCACGTGGTCCTCTTCCCATAAACCCCACGCTAGTCTTGGCCACCGCTAAGGATAGAGTGGAGGCACCTTGGATGGGGTGGAGGGGTGTGGACGCCTCTGCCCAAGTAACCCAAGGGCCTTAATCTCCCCTGGGCGTCTGTCAGTCTGGATTCCTCCCCCAGCCCCCTCCCCCCCCAGCCCTAAAGTAATCCAACCGAACGGTTGGGGAAACATTAATAACGAAAGTAAATCAAATAACAGTAGCTGCCAATATTCTTTGCCTGGCATCCCAGGTGGGGTTTTAATGAATGTTTGTTAAGCGCTTGGAGATCCTCTGATGAAAGGCGCCCAGGCCTGATTGCTCCCAGAACACCTGCTCGGGGGCTGGTCTCTTAATCCCCGACCTGTGGGTGCAACCCTCCGTGGCTGGCTGCCTTCAACTGCGTGTATGGAGAGCTCCCTGCCCGGGCTGACCCCCTCCCTCCTCCGACACCCGGTGGGGGAGGTGAGGGGTGAGGAGGGGGGGAGGAAGCGGGCCGGGGAGCCCCGGCGACCCCCCCCGAGGTGTCCCCCGCCCCGCACCCCACCCTGTCCCCCCGCTTTCCCCGCGGCCCCCCGCTGTCCTCCCCACCGCCCCCCCCAGCGGCTCTCCTCCCCCCCGCGGCTCTCCCCACCTTTCCGTAGCCCCCGCGCCCCCCCCCCCGCCTTCCCCGCTGCCCCCCTCCCCCTCCGCGCCCCGCGGCCCCCCCCTCCATCCCTTCGCCTTTGCACGCAGTGAGGGGCTCAGCCAGGCAATTAAAGGCTACCTCTGGTTATCAGGTGAGCAATAAGGAGTGTGAAGGCAGATAGGGGCTGGGCCGGGCCCTTGGCCCTGTGCAGGAGGCACAAGCGAGTTATTACAGGTTAGCCGGCGCCAGGCAGTCTGCAGCACGAGAGGCGGGTTGTTTCACTGGCAGTGGGGGAGCGGGGGCCAACAGGCACGGGGGAGGCGGCTGCCGCTGGGAGTGTGTGTGTGTGTGTGTGTGTGTGTGTGTGTGTGTGTGTGTGTCAGTGTGTATGTGCGTGTGTGTGGTGTGTGTGTCAGTGTGTGTATGAGTGTGTGTGTGCATGTGTGTGGTGTGTGTCAGTGTGTGTGCATATGTGTGTGTGAGTGTGTGGTGTGTGTGTGTGGTGTGTGGTGTGTGTGTTGTGTGTCTCAGTGTGTGTGAGTGTGTGTGTGGTGTGTGTGTATGATGTGTGTTAGTGTGTGTGAGTGTGTGTGTGTATGTGTCTGTGCCCACTTGAGCGCTCCAGTCAGCTGGTCCTGGCCCTCGGGTGCAGAAACAACAGGACAAGATAAACAAGGCATAGTGCATGCTCCAGGGTCCCTCCACTGTCCACTCCCTTTTATTGTGGGCCCTTGGGTGAGCTTCCTCAATGCTTTTTAGGAACTTTCCATCCAGAAACTGGGACAGACCCATTGAAATTCGGAGCCATGATGAGTGATGGAGAGGGACACGAGGCTGGGAGTCACCAAGGGCATCAGGAAGACTGACCTTCCCCAGAAAGGTGGGACCTCTAGGTTGTCTTAGAAACTTTGACAGGAGGAGAGTAGATCACACCCCTCTCTCTGGCTTTCTCCCAATCCCTAGTGTTTGTAACCTTGGTGTCCCCTTCCTCTGGATGGCAGAGTGGTCTGGAGAGTGGAGGATGTCACCCTGGGGGCATGAGGTAGAGCAGAGGGAGCCCCAGATTTGGAATCAGGTCCTGGCTTAAATCTTCCCTATGCCACTTATATAGAACCTATATAGCACAATTGTGGCCCAGTTATGTGACCTCTTCAGACCTCAGTTTTCCAATCTGCAAAATGAGGGAGTTGGACTAACTGGCCTCTAGAGTACCTTCTTGATCTGTCTACAGTCCTGATTTCTAAGGACTGTTTAGATCAAAATCCTCTGGGATGAAGAAAAGATGAGTGGATAGCTGTTAGACTGAGTCCAATGCAGTCTCTGCCGCCTCCTAGATGTGTGACCTTGGGCAGGGATAGATGCTCTCTGGGCCTTAGTTTCCTCATCTATAAAATAAAAGGCTGGAGAACCTGTGAGGGACCTTTCAGATCTGTATATCATATCATGTCATGTCATGTCTTGTCATGTCACATCATATCTTAATATCATATCTCATATTTATATATAATATTATACTATATCCTAATAGACCTATTATAGATCCTATGAGTCCTAAGTACCCTTCTAGATCTAAGCCCTTTGTTTGATGCAACAGGGGAAAAAATCAATGGATTTGAGCAAGAAAGTTGAGTTTAGATCCCATCTTTGTCCCTCACTATGTGACCATGGGCAAATCACAGCATCTCTAGACCTCTGTTATCTCATCCATAATATGATGGGGTTGAACTCAAATGATCCCATCCAGCTGTATGATCCCATGATTTCCCAGGAACCAGGAAATGTATGATCTTGGGGCTCCAGCTTGACTACTTATTAATTCTTTATGGGGACAAGTTACTTCCTTGGCTTTAGCCTCATTTCCCATCTGTAAGATCAGAGGGTTAGAACTAGAAGTGACCATAAAGACCATGTTGTCTAACATGACCATTTTATGGATGAGGGAATGGGCATTCAGAGTTGGGAAAGGGATTTATTTGCCCAGAGTCACAAAGATTCTAAGTGCAATCAGACACTGTCAAAAGTTTTCCAAAGGAAGTGACAAAGGCAGAATATGAACCAAGGTCTTCCCTATTCCCAAATGCTATCTGTGTGACACTTGGCAAACCTCAGCTTTCTCATCTCTACAGTGGGAGTGACAATAGGAGAATGTTGTGAGGACCAGAGAGATTATATGTGTAAAATACTTTGCAAACGTTAAAGTAGAAATAATAGCTATAATTGTTATAGTTTTAGCATCATTATCAGTTGGAGGGGGCTTTGAAACAAGATACAGTGTGGGTAGCATGTAGCCGAATATGAATGAGGCTTTGGGCTGGGAGGTCTGGGTTTTAATCAGCTGGTGTTAATTAGCTCTGTGACTTTGGGCTCTGAGCCTCAGTTTCCTTATCTGCCAATGGGCTAATAATGCTTGTCCTGCATCTGTCTCAGGGTTATTGGAAAGAAAGTATGAAATGCTATAGAAACAGGCATATGATAGCCTCAGGCTGCAATAGTATCAGTAATAGCAGCAGCTGTAACAATAGTATAAACAGAAAAAACAAAAACAAAAAAACCAAAACACACACAAACCCCCCCCCCAAAACCTGAACTCTCTGCACCCTCCCTCTAGAGTATGACAGTGCAGGTAACATGGTGTGTCTCCCCAGACCTTACAACCCCACCCTGCAAACACCTGGTCACTCTCAGGTCACTTTGAACCTGTTCCCATTACTAGCTTTGCAAACACATTCTGTTCTGTAGAGTTGACATTCCAAGATGTCAGTTTGCTCATATGGAATGATCCAGCCAGAAAAGGATCTTCCTACCTTCATTTCAATCCAGCACACTGCCTCCTATGTGTGAGGAGGCAGCGTCCTTGACTCTCAGGGGGAGAACTCCTGCCCTCCAACAGCTTATATCTCACTGGAGGCTTTGGCACATGGGTACCCAGTATGAGGTAGGGAATAATGGAGGAGCACGGGTGCCTAAATTTAGAACTGACCCTCAGAGGGGCCACTTGGTCCAACACCCCCATTTTACAGATTAAAAATAATGAGGGCTGGGGAGGTGTCCAAGGTCCCTCAGATGACATGGATGGGCTTTAAATCTCTGTCTTTTCATCACAAAACCAGCACTCTATTCTATAGTGTCTCCCAATGGCAGTACTTGATTAGAAAGTAAGCTTCTTCCATGTGACCTTGGACAAGTCACTTAACCCCAATTGCTCTACCTTCCCTCCTCCAAAAAGGAAAAAAAGAAAAGAAAAGAAAGTAAGCTTCTTGAGGTTAGGGACTGCTTCTTGTTATTGCGGTTGTTGAATCCCCAGCACCCATCCTAGTGTCTGGTGTATAGCAGGTGCCTAATAAGTGCTTGTTGAGTGGAATTTCCATTGAAATAGTCTAAGCAGTTTAGGAAAATTTGAGGAGACAGAGAACATTTTCATTGAATTTACCTAAATCACTTAGAAGTTACTTCTGCCCTTTCGTACTCCCGTTGTCTCCCCTCTCCACTACCCTTTCCCACTTCCCTTCTAAGTCATTTCTACCGTTTCCCACTCCCTCCCAACTCCCCGATGTACCTAGATCCTAGGGGATTGAATTAGATCTGCCTGTATTTAAAAATTCTTCATGCTGCACCTCCAATAGTCTCTTGAAGTCATTAATTCTCAAGACAGAGGAGTGAGATAACCAGAGTGCTCATTACATTTTACTGATGAAAAAAGGCAGAACTCGATAGACTAGCCCATGACCACCCAGGAAGTGGGGGTGCAGTGTTACGTTCCAGATTCTTGCCAGCTCCTCCAGAGCTCACCTCTGGGGCCCTGCCTTGCCTCACTGTGGAGAACTGCAGACTTGACTGACCCTGATTTATCCTCCCATTCCTCCAATGGTAGAGTGGGAGCTCATTTATTTTTCTCTCCCTTAATCCTTTCTTGGGGCTTTTCTATCTTTTCCATTTTTCATCATAATTAAGATGGGGAGCATTGACCGAAACATTGAAAAGAAATGAATCAGAGAAAATATAAAGAGACCAGTTGAAGTCTCATTGGGAAACGAAAAATGAATTCCCCTCACTTAAAGAAAGCAACAGTGACCACACCAGTCAGAGACCAAACTTTGTGTCCCTAACCAAGAACATTATTAGATATTTCATTAAAATAATGCCCTGTCTTTGAAAGGCAATTAAAAAAAAATCAGAGACTGAATGAAAGTCTTACTGTGAGATGCCCCAAATGTTTTAACAAACCATTGATCAGTCGGTAATGTGGAGTGGGGAGTTTGATTTCCGTAATCATGCTTTTGATTTGATTCTTCTGGTCCTGAGGCACATCCAGGGCAGGTAATCTTTGCTTTCAGACTTCCTGAGGAGGTTTGGTAGCGGCTGAGCCCTGACAATCCTTGGTTACTTGGAATGGTCCATTAGTTAATTGCTCCGTAGTGATGAGCTTAGCCAGGCAAGGGAGCAGGATGGCTGAGAATGCCCCATTAGTGTGCTTGGATGAACTTGGTCTTCCCTTAAGCCCTGATGAGAAACTGACTGCCAGGAGCAGGGCCTTTTAATGTGGTCTTCGTGATTATCAAACAAAGTATTAGCTTTGTTATCAGTGTGATAGGGTGAGAAGAGGTCTCTAACACCATCTAGTCAAATCTCCTGATTTTACAACTCAGGAAACTGAGGTCTAGAGCTAACTTGGCCAAGGTTGTCCAGCTATTAAGTATCAGAAATGATTTGAAATCTACCTCTTCCTGACTGCAAGTCTAAATTCCAGTCTGGATATCAACTCTCAGTCAGGAGGAACCTGGGTTTGAATTCCAATTTTTAATATTTATTAATATTATGACATTGGACATGTTATTCACTCTTGAGTCTTGGTTTCTTCAGCCATAAAACAGGGAGAATAACAGATTATTATATTAATATAAAGTAATATATATAATTATAATATATGCAATAATATAATATGTAATATATGCTATATAATTATAAAGCAATATCTAGAATATTATACATAATATATAATGATGTAATGTATAATATATTAATGTAAAATAATATATGTATAATTATAATGTATTACTATAAAGTAATACATGTAACATATAATATATTGATATGTGAATATAAAACAATATATAATAATATGTATATAAACATGCAATAGTGTGACTATAGCATATTAATATAAAGTAACATAGGTAACAATATATTAATATAAAGTAATATCTACTTTATAGCAGAAGTTCTTAACCTGGGGTAATAGACCCCTAAATATCTGTGGCTAGATTTCAAAGGGTCTATGAATTTGAAAGGAAAACACATCTTTATTTTCACTAATCTCTAACTGAAATTTGGGCAGCTAGGTGGCTCAGTGGATAGAGTGCCAGGACTGGAGTCAGGAAGACTCATCTTTGTGAGTTCAAATCTTGTCTCACACACTTGCTATTTATGTGACCCTGGGTAAGTCACTTAAGCCTGTTTGCTTCAGTTTCCTCATCTGTAAAGTGAGCTGGAGAAGGAAGTGGCAAAACCACTCTAATGTCTCTGCCAGGAGATGGGGTCATGAAGAGTTGGACGTGATTGAACAACTGCTGAAATTTATAATTTCCTTTAATTTTTCAAAAAGAATTATTTTGAGTAGGGGTCCAAGGCTTCACCAGACTTTACCACCAAAGGTGTCGGTTACACAGCTTCAGACTTTACTAGATTTTTCTTTACTGTGAAAGGAGTCCATGACACCAGTGAGAACCAATGCCTCACATGCTTATTGTCAGGATGGAAGGAGATAAAATATTAAGAGCTTTGAGTTCTTGAGAGGGAACAGCAACTTTGCTCCTGGCAGGTGAGTAGGACCCAGGTTACTAACCCTACTCATTCCCTCTTGATCTTATTCTCAGAGTGCTTTAGCTGGATCACTATTGGCAACATGGGAGTGGAAAAGTTGGATGAGAATTTTCCAATTATGTGTTAAATAGTAGACTGAGTTGGGGAGAAGCATTTTAAGGGGATCAAAAGAGTTCAAATGATAGATTTAAGCAAAGTCTTTCCTGTTGCCACTTTGAGGTTGAAATCCCAAAAGACTGAGGTAGCCCCTGAAGCTATGTGAAAAAAAAGAAGAAAGAAAACCTATGGCCCTACATGAAACCATGTAACTAGTGCAGTTTAGTAGAAGTCCTGCAGGTGGCAGCAGGAGCATAAGAGGACACCAGAGGGCACCCAATCAGCTGGAGAGTATCAGCCAATAGTGGAGATAATAAGGCCAGCAGTGAAACACAACAGCTTAACACAGTAACCATGTAGTTTGTAATTTGACCCATAGGTGATACAGTAGATAGAGTATTGGCCCAGGAGTTAGGGGGACCTGAATTCAAATCCTGCCTCAGACACTCACTAGCTGTGTGACCCTGGGCAAGTCACTTAATTTCTACTGTCTCAGTTTTCTTATCAGTAAAATGGGGGTATTAATAACATCCACCTTTTAGTATTTGTGTAAGGTTAAAATGAGATAACATTTGTAAAGCACTTTACAAACCTCAAAGTGTTAAGTAAATGATAGTTATTATTATTAACAGAAGACAGCAATAACTCTGTGTGAGGGCCAGCAAATGATATAGAAGTGTTCCAAGTTGTATAGTACCTATAGGAGTACTTTTAGACATATCCCCTCTTCCATATATATTCGTTGGTCATGCATGGTCCCTTTGCTTCCAGCAATCAATCAATTAACATTTGTTAAGAATTTACTAAGTTCCAGTCACTGTGCTAAGTGCTGGGGATACAAAAAGAGACAAAAGATAGTCCCTGCCCTCAAGGAGCTTACAATCTACTGGGGTACATAGCATGTAAACATATATTCAAAGCAAACTATACACAGTAGGGGATTCCCCTTGTGTATATCAGGGGTATGTTCCATGTCATTTATTTTGTTATGCAGCTTAATTAAACGTCTTTTGCTTGAACTCATGTATCCTTTGTTTGGTCTGGTAAGAGAAAGATTGGTGGGGGCTTATGAACCATGAGTTTGAATGGATACTGCCCCAATGGATGTCTTGAGTTTATGACAACTTTCAGACGACCAACGTGTGATGGAACTCTAGGCCATATATTATATACCCATCTGTTAGAAAGGGAGGAGGACAGTTCATTTTTACCCTTTCATGATAAAGCAGTGAATCCAAGGTCCACCCCAATTGAAATCTGTTATAATAATAAAGTGTTAACAGCAGTTATAAATAAGGCAAGAGTTTATGTTAAGGTTCATTAGCCTATGTAATGATTTTATTAGCATTCTTTTGCTCCACAATCACACATGGTGCCCCTCATCCCATGTGGCCATCTTGCTATATGTGCCACTGGTCACGTTTTGATTGTAGGCAAATCAGTCAGGATGATAATAGCTCCCCTTTCTGCAGGCTTTATGGTTTAGGGAGAGATTTCATCATAATTTTATGGGGACCACAGTACAGGATCCTCTATCTAGAGCTGAAAAGGAGCTTAAAGGGTATCTCATCCACACTCCTTATTTTACAGAAGAGGAAACTGAGGTCCACCCAGAAGAGTAAAGTACTCAGATTCTCACAAGGGGCAGAGTCAGGACTTATGGCCAGGACCTCTGGCCACAGACTTGTGACAAAGTCTTCCAGATGAGGAAATCAATCACAGAAATGTGACTGGGCCATAGAAAAATCACATAGCTAGTAGGAGGCAGAGAACTATAGGTCTGAACTGGAAGAGACCCTAGAAGCCATTATGTGCTAATCCCTTCATTTTAAAGAGGTGGGGGCTGAGGTTCAGACAGGTTAAGATTTAACTAACTAATGTCAGTTCTTTCTGACTCCAAGTCAAGGTCCTTATCCATTATTTCTTGAGGCAGTAGCAGCAATAGCAACAACAAAAGTATGGTAGTGAGGGTGGTGGTGGTGGTGGTGGTGGTTGTAGTCATAGTAGTAACAGTAATAGAGGTAGTAGTAATAGTAGTAGTAGTAGTAGTAGTAGTAGTAGTAGTAGTAGTAGTAGTAGTAGTAGTAGTAGTAATGATAGTAGTAGTAGTAGTGATGGGAGTAGGAATAGGAATAGTAATAATTGTGGTAGTGGTGGTAGTAGTAGTATGGTGATGGTAGTAGTACTACTACTAGTAATGGTACTAGAAGTAGTACTAGCACTGTCATGTTATAAGAAATTATGAGAAAAAAAAATGATGAGCAGGATGGTTTCAGAAAAACTTAGGAAGACTTAGATGAACTGATGCAGAGTGAAGTGAGCAGAACCAGGAGAACATCTTACACAGTAACAGCAATGTTGTTCAATGATCAACTGTGAATGATTTAGCTCTTCTTTGCAATACAATAATCCAAGACAATTCTAAAGGACTCATGATGAAAAATGCTATCCTCCTACATAGAAAGAATTGATGGAGTCTGAATGGTAATCACAGCATACATTTTTCACTTTTTTTCATGCTATCATTCTTTTTTGGTTCATACTTTCTTTCACTACAGGACTAATATAGAAATATGTTTTGCATGATCACACATGTATGACATATATTAAATTGCTTATTGTCTGTGGTGGAGAGGGAGGGAAAGAATTTGGAGGTCAAAATTTTAAAAAGCGAATGTTAAAAATTGTCTTTACATGTAATTGGGAATAAATAAAATATTATTTAAAACAAAAAAAAATGAGGAAGTTGGACTCTGAAGTCCCAACTCTAAATCTACAATCCTGAGACTTCTGTGGGCCTCAGTTTCTGGGAGTCAGAATGGATGATATTTGCTGTCTCTGTCTGTTCTAGATTCATGATTGCATAACACTATGTTTTTGTACCTCACATGATTATGAAGGAACTACTTTCAAATTATTAAGGTTTTATAGATATAGCTTGTTATTATCCTTGCTTATTTGTCTGGTCTTCCTTGTTGATTCAACAAGCATTTATTAAATGCCTTATTGTATGCTAGGCACTAGAAACACACAGACAGAAATTAAAGAGTCCCTGCCCTCAAGAAGCTTACATTCAAATAGGAGAGGTATCATGTAGAGAAATACATACAAGATACAAAATAGAATTGATTTATTGAGTCTCAACAATATATTCTGCGTGGTCCTAAGCCAATGCCTAAGTAATTTATTTCATAGGGAATTGTAGCAGCAAGCACCCTAGCATACCCAGGATGGCTGCTAGCACAGATTCCTAGATCTGCTTCTCCAAAGGAAAGCAACTCAAAATAGGTGAACAATATTGCTTTAATCAAACATATGTCATTTACCTAGTTCAGGGGAAAAAGTTCAGCACCCCAAACTTCAGAGAATACAAACAGAGGTTATGAGTAGACAGAGAAACAGATAAGCAGACAGGCTTCCAACTGTCTGACCATTACATCTATACCTAGTCAGTTACCAGAGAGGGAAGCACCAACATCTGGGTTTTCAAAGCCAGGTCAAACCACACAACTCTTCTCAAAGTGAGCCCCAAAGCAAAACCTCACATCAGGGTATATATAGCCTTCAACTGGCTCAGAGAATGTAACAGCCCTCTTGACCCACTGCCCAATCACAAAGTAACAAGTTGTGGGCATTCCTGAAAAGCCTCACACCACAGGCTCCATGTGAGCACATTCAGCCTATTAGGGAGCAGAGTATATTTTCAAATCAGGGAAGGTTCTCAGAGTCACTTAAGCCTATCAAAGGGCCAAGGGACAGAGAAGTTCTTCAGATTCCCATTCCCATAACAGAAATCTCACCTGGATTTGAGTATCATTAGTTACCAGTATGGGATAGAAAAAGTAAAAGATGAAACATTTGACCTTGGAGATAAAGCCAAGAAAAGCATCAAGAAAGTCACATGCAGCAGAAGCTTTTTATTCAAGTTGGTTTGTAACCTGTGACATCATCTGTGGATTTGGGATCAGTTTCCCCTACCCTACTCAAGAGCTGAAAGTGCTTCACATCTTCAGAGAAGAATCCTAGGAAGTTTGGATGGCCAGAACAACATCCTAAGATTTAAATCTGTCCAAACATGAGGTTGAGGGGTTCTTTTCACTGGAGCTCCTCCAGACCTTAAATTGGTGCATTGTGGAGGATTTCTTTCGGGGTATTTGGGCTAGATGGCCTCTGAGACCCCTTTGAAATCTAAGATTCTGAGTGGAATTCTGGGAAGAAGAATTATCTCCCTATCCAGGATGCAGAAAGAGGCACCATGGTATAGTAAAAAAGAGTATTGGCTTTGGGTTCAGAAGGTATCAGTTCAAATAGCACTTCTGACAATAATAACAACTTATATGTTCTATTGTTGTTGTTCAGCTGTTTCAGTCATGACTGACTTTTCATGACCCCAATTGGGGTTTCCTTTGCAAAGATACTGGAGTGGTTCACCATTTACTTCTCTAGCTCATTTTTACAGATGAGGAAACTGAGGTGAACAGGGTTAAGTGACTTGCTCAGGGTCACACAGCTAGTAAGTGTCTGACGCTGGATTTGAACTCAGAAAAATGAGTCCAGATTCCACACCCAGTACTCTATGAACTGTGCCACCTAGCTACACCAACTAACATTTATATAGCTTTCATTATGTATCAGGGACTGTGTATTTTTATAATTATTATTTCATTTAATCTTCATAGCAACCCTGGGAGATAAGTGCTATTATTATCTCCCTTTTGCAGAGTAGGAAATCAAGGCAGGCAGTGGTAAAGTGACTTGCCCAGGGTCCCACAGCTAGTAAGAGTCTGAGACTGGATTTGAACTCAGCTCTTCCTGATCCCAGGTTTTATGCTCTGTGTTCTGCTACCTAGTTGCCATGTGTGACCCTGGGCAAATCATTTAATTTCTGCTGGTCTCTGCTTCCTTATCTATAAAATAAAGTGGTTGGTCTGGGTGGGCTCTTAAGTGCCTTCTAGATATATTCTTTGTTTCTTGGCTATAGCTTTTAGAGTTGTGAGTGTCATTTAACTCTCTCACTTTTCAGATGAAGAAGGGCCTCAGAAAAGCTAAGTGAGTTGCTCACTGTAAGAATCGAGAGTCAAACCTAGGATCTCTGACTCCAAATCTAATGATTTCCTCACTGCAACACGAATCTTCTCATTCCATATGAGTTGCAATGCCTGGGCAGCTAGGTGGACCAGTACAGAAAGCACTGGACCTAGAGTCAGGAAGATTCATCTTCCTGAGTTCAAATCCAGAGTCAGACACTTACTAGCTGTGTGACCCTGAGCAAGTCACTTAACCCTGTTTGCCTCAGTTTCCCCATCTGTAAAATGATCTGGAGAAGGAAATGGCAAATCATTCCAGTATCTCCACCAAGAAAACCCCAGAGGGGTCACAGAGTTGGATATAACTGAACAACAATAAAAAGCTATGAAAGACTTTTGAATAGGGGAATGATATTGAATTCTAGGTTTAAAGCTATAAGGGACCGTTAGAGGTCATAAAGTCCACTTATTTTCTTTTACAGGAAAGGAAACTGATGAAGTCTGTTTTGTAATAGTCAATCCAGCAGTGGTACAAGGGCTAGATTATAACATAAAACACCCAATGGGAAGCTTTATCAATGTCAGGGCAGACCCCAAAGCAATGCTTCTAATTCCTTCATCCAACTTCCTTTCTATACCAGCTCCCTATGAGCTGGGAAGGTGGAAGAGGTGTCTGGCTTTCCTCTTGAGTTGGTCTGTAACTGCTTTGGGGAAGGGAGGGTAAGAAAGAATTTGTGGACAGATGACTTAGAGAAAGCCTGGGTGGAGAAAGTCAGGGATGGAGGCATTGTGGAGGCATTGTGTGAGGTCTAGAGGCCAACTTGTCTACAGAGTACAAAGGAGGCTTGCAGGCGTGGGTGTCAGAGAGACCAAGAGCTGATCTGAGATTAGGAATAGAAGGTAAATCTTGGTGAAATCTCAAGTGTGTAATTTACCACATGAATCACTTGGTACTGGATTAGTATAAAACTTACAGCCTGAGGTGGCGATTAGTGTAATTAAGCAGGCCTCTGATTGACTCTGAGGTGGAAACACACCTTGGTTCACCTTTGAGGTAGAGGGACAGTATGGATCAGTCCTTTGGGGAATTGGGGGATAGTCCTGCTGTATTCTGTCCTGGATGGACTATACGGAGGATCACGTTGGATTCCAGGAGCCACATTTCAGGAAGGATGTTGATGAACTGGCTAGTACCCCAAAGAGGGCTCCCAAGATTAAGACCATGCTATAGTAGGATTAGTTAAGAGAATCAAGCAAGTTTAATTTAGAAAAGGAAAAACACAGGGTGTGTGTGGGAGGAGGGGGGAGAGCGTCAAGGAGGGGGTTGAACATGAACACACACGAACATGATAGCTGTGTTCAAGTATCTGAAGGGTTCTCCTATAGAAGATTAGACCCCTGAGGGTAGGACCAGAAGGGCAAAGTTGTGAAGAATCTGTTTTATTCTTGATGTCAGAGAAAACTTCGTAACAATTAGAGCAGAATGGAAATGGGCTGCCTTAATGGTTAATGACATCCCTATCACTGCAGATATCCAAGTAGAGCCTGGTCATAGACTTGGGGGTAGAGAAATTTTCGAGGTGATTTCTCTACAGAGCTATGAAGACAGCTGAAGGTAAATGGGATGTTTGATAAATGACGTTGACTAAAGTCAGCCAGTGAAACTAGTCTCTAACTTTTCTGTGATTGATTTTTAAAAAATATACATTTAGCTTAAGCAGAAGTAAAACCCATCAATCATATTTACACCTGTTTAAACACAAAAAAGAACATTCACAAGGGTTTGTTACTTCTTTGGTATTCCCCTGTTTTCTACATGTCCATTCACCTCTTCTTTCTGTGTCTGTATTTCCTTTCAAATGGTCATGGTTGCTAGCTCCCACCCCTTTGGGTGGATCCTGTTTATATATGTACATGTTGTCTCCATTCAAAAGAAAGCTATTTGAGAAAATTATTCCTAATTATATTTGAAGTGATGATGTAGAAAATCAGTCATGAGACAACTGTAACCTACATAGTATAAGGATCATAATAAGCACATAATAAATAAATACTTGTTGATTGATTGTTGATTAAATAAATGACCTTTGATGTCTCTTTAAACTCTAAGGTAGGGGTGGGGAACATGTGATCCTCTAGGTCCTCAAGTGCAGCCCTTTGACTGAATCCAAACTTCACAGAATAATCTGTGACCTTGAGGCTGTAGATTCCCCACCCCTGCTCTCAGGAGTTTCTCTGATTTTGTGATTTTAACACTATATTTGGACTAGGTCAAAAGAATGAACTTGCAGGTAACAGATATGGTGGGCCCTTAAGAAAAGGAGTCAGAGGCTGGGAACAGGTCTCACAAAGAACAGATTTAATCAGTGGGTATAACTAGGATCATTTCTATCACAGCAGAGAAGTCAAGTTAGAAAAATGTGTCTCTTTTTCATTGGCCTGTGATTTTTTTCATAAACTTGTGATTTCTTTGACATTGGAAACTCCAAGTGAGGAAAGTCATCCCAAAGCATCACCACCTGCTATTAAATGTCTAGCTTTAGAAACCTCAGAAGCAGGGCATTGGGAGTTTGGAGCCAATCCATGTTATCACAGCTAGCATGTGTCAGAGGTGGGACTTGGAATGGGGTCTGTCTTCCTGATTCTGAAACCAGCTCTCTGGCCCCTAGAGCACCTTGTCTCATCTATCTATCTATCTATCTATCTATCTATCTATCTATCTATCTATCTATCTATCTATCTCTATATGTATATGTTTGTATGTGTGTTGCAATTTCTTTGTAATGTCAATATATTTTTTTTTCTGTTTCCTCTAGTGGGAACCATCAAGCCACAAATTATTCTCAGTGAGCCAGGCTAAACCCTGCCCTACATGAGCCGGTGGCTAAGGCTGGTATTACTGGTTTGATGAATGAAAAGAGGTGATTTCTCTTGGGGAACCCAGGGTGAATGATGAGTCATTTCAGGGAAGAGCTCCCTTACAGGCTGACTTTGTTTATCCTGCCTTCTGTTCTGTGCTCTCTAGGCTAGGCAGTGTAATATAAGGGATAAAATAGTGGATTGAGAATCAAAAAGACTTGAGTTCAAATTCCACCCCAGGCATGTACTAGCTGTGTGACTCTAAACAAATAACTTAGCCTTTGTGGCACCTCAGTTTCTTAATCTGTAAAATGGTGGGGTGGGTGCGGGCTTGACCTTGTTGGTCCTTTTTGACTCTAACTCTCTGATCCTAAGTAGACAAGCTCAAGGCTCTCACAGTCTTCTTTTCCTCTTTGGTATGCCACCTACCTGACGAAGATCAATTTAATCCCAATTCAATTTAATAAGTTCCCCCTATGTGCCCTGCCCTTTGCTAGGCAATCCAGATATAAAGACAAAAAGGAAGCACTTTCTGACCATGAGAACCTAACATTTTTTTCTGGGCAGATGAAACATATAATAACTAAGGAAGGCCCGAGGAGTTGGGAGGTAGGGGGGTAGATGATGGGGGAGGGGAGGTAGTGTGGGGTACAGTAGGAAGAGACCTGGATTTGGAACCAGAGGACCTAGGTGAAATCTAAGCCTGACAATTGTAACCTCTACACACCCTGGAGCATCCTTCCCTTCCTTTTTCCCTTCCCCTTCCTTTCCCTCCTCTCTCTCCTTCCCTCTTCCTTCTTCTTTCCTCTTCTCTTCCCTTCCCCCTTCCTCTTTCCTCTTCCCTCCTTTCCCTCCCAGCCCCCATCTCTTTCATTCTTTCCTAGCGTCCTTCAGTTGTATCTGTCCAGGACAAATATAAACTTGAGAGGAAGGCTCCCTCAAAGGTCACTGACCTTCTCTCCCTGAAGCCTCATTAAAGATCCCAAGTGATGTTTTGAAGTCTCAGAGTAATCCCTCAACAAACCATGGGTAGAAACAGAAGCCTTCTTGGGCCCCTATGCTACTGATCTGAGGCTGGTTGGCTGGGCAGCTCTGGAGCCAGCTGTGATAGGGATCAGTCCCCCAGATTGTTTGAGGAGGGACACAATGGGTGCAATAAACCTTTATGGCCAGCTTGAGATGTCACTCCATCGTCTGGAGCTATCTTTTCCAGCATCACTGAGGATCCACCTTCTTTGGAAGTGATAATTACAGGTAGCAATGCTGCTGAGAGGCCCTTAATCCCCAGGTTTAGCCAGGAGGATTTATGTGGCTTGTGGTCTTTGCCCTCTCCTCCCCAGAGACTTCGGACTCATTGTACAAACAAGCAATGGACTCCTTGGCCTGCACATTGTCAGCATCAGGAGCCAGGGGCTTGCCAGTCCCCCAAGCTAATGATGCAAAGGGGTGTGATAGGAAAACAAAATTGGTAGTCGGAGCCCCTGGGTTAAAATGGCAGCCCTGTTACCTACTGTATGGCCTCCAGAAAATCATTTAACCTCTCTGGGCCTCAGTTTCCTCCTCTATAAAGGGAGACTTGGGATTAAACAATCACCAGCATCCCTCCCAGCTCTTGGTTCTGTCTTCTTAAGGAAACCAACAAAAATGAGACTAAAGATGGCAGGACAGACGTTACTCCTCTTATCAGAACTCTACAGTGACTTCCCATTGCAGAGGCAATCCCTGGAGAAAACATTTCTATAATCACTCTCCAGTGCCTATATGACATCTCAGGATCATTGATTTGTAATAGGGGACATTCCCTCTTTTTGTGTCATGGACCCCCATGACAGAGTAAAGATACCTATGGACCCATTCTCCATGTAATGCTTTTAAATGCAAACAGAAAATGTTCCAGGATTACAAAGAAAACCAATTACATTGAAATATATTATTGCCAAAATGTAAACAAAAAACAAGTTCACAGACATCCCAGGTTGAGAATCTTTGCTTTAGAGGCAGTAATATTGTATTAAAAAGACAACCAGCCTTGGCTGTGCTGAGATCTGGGATCAAGTCTTATTTCTGACCCACGATGGCTATGTGACCCAGGGCAAGTAATTTAACCTCTAAGATCTGTATCTAGTAAAGAAAGCAGTGAGCTGCATTAGTTAGGGGAGGGACTTTCCTCCCTTGGGAGTCCCCTACACCAACATTAGTCAGTCCTTATCCCTATCTTACTATATATATATATATATATATATAATATATGATATATATAATATATATATATATATATATATATATCTCGCTCTATGCAGACCCATTCTTTCCTCTTCTTGAATGGAAGAATTTACAAGAAAAGATTTACAAATGTAATAAATAGTGTAAGGTAATATTATATCGGACATCAGAGATCTAAGGGACCTCAGAAATCATTTGTGCCCAAGGAACTTAAGAAATTATCAAAGCCAAAACTTCATTTCACAGAGAAGGAAATTACAATGTGGGGGCAAGTGATTTGTTCAAGGTCTTATGGGAAGTAAGTGACAGAATCAGGATTCAAACATTATCCCAAATCTCTGACTTTTTCTAAGTCACATTCCAATCACCATCACAATCCTCCTAGCTCCCCTCTCCATTCCTTTTCGGCCATCCCTTGGCTCTGTATCAGCCCCTTCCCAGACATGCTCAACCTCCCTATTCTATTATCTTCCTCTATTTACCCCACAGTCCCACTTTCCTTTCTCCACTCACTATTCCTCCATTACAGCCCAAGGGTCATTAGGTCACTAAGGTTAGATATGCAGGTTGATTTTTTTTTTTTTAGTGGAACTATGTTGACATAAGGAATCCTATTTCCCCAACAGCTATCCCACCACCACTCTTCCAGACACTGAGGAATGAGATAGGGGTGAAAAGGTGGGCCTGGTAGTGTGCTGGTAGTAAATGTCTAAGAACTGGCTTTTATTGCTGCCCCGCCCCCCCCCCCCCAGTGTTCCTGGGGCACACATAAGGTGAATCTGCATTATTAACATTTTTCCTATAGCTTTCTTAAATCTAAACAATCAACAGAACTATAAATTAAGCTCTGACGTGTAGCTTTGCTAATTTCAAAGGGGTAAATGCTCACACAGAAATTTTAACAAGTGGCTCTAACAGACTGGTTTCAGCTGACTCCAGTGCATTCCTGGAGAGGACCCAGAGTTCTGCAAATTTCTCCCTTATACTAGAGCACTTCAAACACACACAGAGCCACATAAAGCCAGGAAGACATGCATATATGCACACATGTATGTGTCCAGGCTCTTCCATATCTTCTCAAACTTGTGTAGTGTATTTAGAGAAGTCTACTAGGGACTATACTCTCAGAGTCTCTGGGACATGGGAATCCCCCCTTGACCAGGGAATCTGAGAGGATAGAATCTAAATTTAGTAAAGCATTGAATGCTCTCCATAAACTGTCCTTAGTCTTTTTTTTTTCATTTATCTCCTCTTCCCTGCCAACCCCCACCACCAAGAAAACCCCAAGAAAAAAACACCCTCCCCATATTTCATGCTTCCTGAACAATTCTTTCCCACCTCAGCCTCTCTCTCTCTCTCTCTCTCTCTCTCTCTCTCTCTCACACACACACACACACACACACACACACACACACACACACACACACACACACACACACACACACCTCCTTCCAGGAATGATCTCTCTTCTCCTCTTTACCTGTCCCAATATTACCCATTTTTCAAGGTCTACCGAAAATCCCACTTCCAATATCCATCCTTCCCAAGTCTATCCAACTCCTACTGATCCCTCCTTCCTCGGAACTCAGAAGAATTACCTTCAGGAATGCTCATTTGGCAATTAGCAGTTCATATACTGACTCATTACATTGCTTGCCTTCTATCTCTAGTGACTTCTCACAATGCTGCTGAACTTTTCACACATCCATTTCTTTTCTCTAGAGGCCCAGGAGGACTTCATGGGATCACAGAATTCGAATTGGGAGGAAACTCAGAGCTCATTGAGTCCAACCTATATCTGAACAAATCCCCTCTACAGCATCCCTGGCAAGTGGTCATCGAGCTTTGCCTCCTGAGATGGCCTAATTCCATTTGAGACAACTCTAATTATTAGCCATTTTTCCCAATGTCATATCTACCTTTGCCTCTTCCATTCATTATTCCTCATTCTGCTTGTTAAGACAGGCTGAACAAGATGGTCCTTCATAGACTTAAAGACATCTATCATGCTCCTATACCCTTAGAAGTATTCTAAGCATTCTTTTCTTCAAGTGAAACATTCCTAGTTCTTTCAAAATATCCTTATTCAGAGCCCTTTCCTCAACCCCCCTCCAAGATGATAGTGCTCCTCCTCTTAATAAACTGTATTTAATTTGCTTATCCTTATTCTGTGCATATTTGTATGTGTATATGTACCCACCTAAGAATGTAAATTCTTTTTTTTTTTTTGGCTTCTTATTTTTTGGAGGGGGGAAGTTAGGGCAACTGGGATTAAGTGACTTGCCCAAGGTCACAAGGCTAGTTTTGTGTTAAGTGTCTGAGGCTGGATTTGAACTCAGGTCCTCCTGATGCCGGGGCTGGTTCTCTATTCACCACACCACCTAGCTGCCCCAAGAATGTAAATTCTTTATAGCAGCAATTGCTGTTGTTTTATCTTTATATCCCCAATACCTAGGGCATGTCGTAGGTACTTCAGAAGTGTTTATTGATGGATTGATTGATCAATGGTATGAACCCAAGACTCTTCACCATCCTGATTTATTGTTTCTGAATTCACCAGCTTATCAATACCTGAGCTATGGCCTGACTAATGCAGAGTCCCAAAGGATAATAATTTTACTAGTCCTAGACACTAAGCCTTTTTTGAAAAATACAACTGAAGATCACAGACTCTTTTAGCTGCCATATCTCAGATTAATGGGTGGTATTTGTATGGTTACTGTTTTATGATCTCTTCTTAGTAAATGCTGTTATTAAGAGCTAATTGGATCTACTGGCTGATTGTAAATAGGAAGCCCTCTGGTGTGGACTTGTGAGCCATAGTGTTAAGAGGTTAGTACTTCTGCTTACATCTTAGAGTGGTAACATAGGCTCATACCCTGGTCTTGCCATGTACTACCAATGTGACCTTTGCCAGGTCATTTCCTATATCTAGTCTTAGTTTCTTCATGAATTGTTGTATTAGATGACCTCTGAGTTTCCTTCCAGCTCTTAAGCTGTGATCCTATGAAGTTGCAGAGTAGGTGCCAACCTGCATTGGTCGAAGAAGTTTCTGCATGGGGAATTCCATAGATGGATGAAAGAATAAAATCAATAGCCATTGATTAAAGGAGTTGCCTGGCTGTGAGTTCCCTACAAGGATGCAATCCTAGGTCTATTTGATATTATTTTTATTGGTCCAACATTTTTATTTATTTTATTTAATCAGCATTGTTTTAAAAATAAATAAATAAAACACCTCCCATAAGCCTTAAGTACATCCCAACCTTCCCAAAGTTATTGAGGTTAAAAACTTACATTATATTTAAGAGCAAACACTTGTGTGCTGATCCTAGGAAATAGCAGCAGAGAATAGTCATCTTTGGGGGGGAAAGCCATGCCTCCCCTCTTCTGGTTTTTGTATATTTAGGTTATACCTAAGCATGATGCTAAACCTCTTGAAAAAAAGGAAAACAAACAAACAAACAAAAACCAAACCAAACCAAAACAAACAAACAAAAACAAAGTCATATGGGGAAATAACTTCAAAGTCAGAACTTCTCCCTTCCTGGACTCAAAGTACCTATTCAGAGCTCTTTGACACTTAGTTCTTAGTCACTGAATTCTCCAGTGACTCTTATTAGGGAATCTTCTATAAGGACTTCTATACTTCTCCAATAACAATCAGATCAGCATCTTTTCTGTAGCTTCCATTTGTTGGAGAAAAGCCCCAGGGGGAAAGGGGATGGGGAAGAGTACTTAGGGGTTAAGTGACTTGTCTAGGATCACAGTCAGGATGTGTTAGTAGCCCAGAAATAAGTGATCATCCTAGTCTCCTTCCTTCCTTCCTTCCTTCCTTCCTTCCTTCCTTCCTTCCTTCCTTCCTTCCTTCCTTCCTTCCTTCCTTCTTCCTTCCTCCCCTCCAACCCTCTCTCTCTCTCTCTCTTTTTCTCTTTTCCTCCAGAGACTGGATAGCCTTATCTCACCCAGAATGAAAGTGCAGCAGTTACTCCTGGGTCTGATTCCCGCTATGATCTACATGGAAACTTTCAACTGCTCTATTTCTGACTTGGGTTGGTTCTCCCTTTGCTAGGTAGCTTGGTGACTCCACTCCAGGATGGTCCCCCATATTGGTGCCAACCTTAGTGCAGATGCCCAATGAGCCTATTCCACTGCAACTCAGAACTCCTGAAATCAATCACTCCACCAGTTTTCCTTTCCACATTAGCAGGGATTATGCACTCAACGAGTTTCTACGATCTTTTGAGTACTTTCCCCTTAGAATCCCTTTTATATTGTTGTTTCCCTCCTGCTCTCTTTTTATTCCTCTTTTTGATATGTGATCCATCTTTTAAAAATATGTCAACATCTGATGCTTCCAAGGGAAAGAATCCTTGGAGTCCTAGCGAGACTGTTCCAGAGCTGGTAACAGAGGGACTAGTGTTCCCTGAACTTGGAGAGTTTCTTGAGAGACTGTGTCAAATTCAGGGGCCATGTATTTTACCCCTGGGTCACCACTCTCACTGTTCTCAGTTCCCTAAGAGATACTCATGAAAAGCTCTCCCAGTAGGGGCATGTGCTGATGAAGATGGCTTTATTTTTGTCTTTGTACCCCCTAAGGTATAGCCCAATCTGAGTGCTTAATAAATGCAAACTGAATGGTTAGATTCATAGAATCAGTGTTGGAGGGGATCCCAGAGACCATAAAATATGTACCATCCCTGGACAAGAAGTCTTTCTAGAACATTCCTAACAAATGACCATCCATGCAGCCTCGGCTTGAAGGCCTTTAAGACAAGGATCTCACTATTTCCCAAGGAAATCTGGTCTTCTTCAAGATAGTTCTAGTTGTTAGGATACTTTTCCTTACATCAAGCTCCAATTTTCCTCTTTGCTGTTTCCAGCTGCCAATTTTAAGGTTTCCCTCTGGGAAAAAGAAAAACAACATGGATTCTTCTTCCAAATGAAATCCTTGTGAATAGCTGAATGTCATCCTTCATCTTCTGTCTGCTGAGGCAAACACGTTGGAGGTAATGGGGGGAATTTGCCCTGCTCTCATCTTCTGTGGCTAGAGTATAACCCATGGAGTTGATGGCAAGGTGAACTGAATACCTCTGGCTCCTTCCAGACATCTAGATGTGCAATTGGCACTGAAGGACTTTGAGATACCCAGCAATACCTTGGTCCCATTGAAGGCAGCAGAGGAAGAGGGGTTGAGTTAACAGGAATTGGTCTCTGACTCAAGAAGAGTTTCCAGCTCGCTAGAGGGTAAATAGAGGGATGGACTCCCTCCCTGATTATTCCCATTACATAAACAGTCTTGATTCATTTAACCAATCTTCATATGGCATGGCCCCAAGGCTCTTCACCATCCTGCTTGTCCTTTTCTTAACAATCCCCAGCATCACTATGTCTGACCTAACACTTGGTGCCCACAAACTGAACCTAACACTCCAAATACGACCTAACCATTGTCAAGAACAGTGGTGTTCTCACTTCCCATATCACTTCTCTTCCATTTACTCTCCCTGTCCCTATAACTTCCCAAATCAAAGTATACCTTTCTGTCTACCATTCCCCTCCATGAATTGTTTCCCCCTATCAGACCTTAATCCCAACTGTGAAAGACTTAGATACTGGGATCAATACAATGATCCAAGACAATTCCAAAGGACTCATGATGAAAAAATATGATCCACCTCCCAAGATAATACGAATGAACTCTGAATGCAAATTGAAGTATAATTTTCTCTCTTCATTTTTAAAAATATGGCTAATGTGGAACTAGGCCTTGTTTGATTTCACATGTGTAACTGATGTCATATTGCTTACCTTCTCAGCGAGGGAGGTAGGGGTGGGGGGAGGAGACTATTTGGAAATCAAAATCTAAAAAAAAGAGAATGTTAAAAATAAGTAATTTCTAAAAAAAAAGAATGTAAGCCTCGTGAGAACAGGGACTGTGCCCCTTTTCTCACATTTATTACTAGTGCTTGGCACACAACATATGCCTAAATAAGTGCCTTTTTAGCTATTTGTTCATTCTCTTGCTTGACTATTTTTCCTTCTCTTTCTTTCACTCCTTTCCAATGAATAGTTCCTTTCCAATTCATTCATTCATTCATGTGTCTGTTTATGGAACTAAGGAATTAAAAATTCAATTCAATTTCAACGGAATTCAACATCGTTGTTGATTGACACTGCATTGTGAATTTGGATGTTGTAACTATAAGGGAGAGGAGATGAGGGGCTCTAAGAAAGATGCAGAGAAATGGACAAGACATTGGACTGGAAACTCAGGAAAAGTGGGTTCCAATCCCAGTTTCTCTTTTTGCTTACTTCGTGAAACCAAATTCAATTCAACAATGACTTATTAGACAGCTATGTCCAGGTTGCTGGGACTTCCAAGATGAAAAATGAAGGTTTTTGCCCTTAAGGCACTTCCACTCTGCTAGTGATCATTCATAGGATCCTAGGTTTATAATCAGAAGGGATCTCAGAAGACATTTTATCTGTTCCCTTCATTTTAAAGATGAAGAAGCTGGCCCCCAGAGAAGTAACTTCCCTGAGGTCACATGGGGAGGAAGGGAAGGAGGCAGAATTTGAGTGGACACATTCTGATTCCAGGCTTCACCTGACCATGCTACTTCTGAACAGGTCTACAGATCAATAGAATGCTAGATGGGGGGAACAGGGGTAACAGAGAGATCAGGCTAAATGTTCTAGAACACTGACACCTGGGGATTCTGAGAAAGCTTCATGGAGGAGCTGGTGCCTGAGCTGAGAGGTTTGAAGAACAAAGACTCTGAGAAAGAAGAAAGGGAGGGAGGGAGGAAAGATGAAAGGGAAGGAGGTAGGGAGGAAAGGAGGGGTGTAGAAAAGAAGGCAGGAAGGAAAGAAAGAAGGAAGGAAGAAATGAAGGAAGGGAAGGAAAGAAAGAAGGAAGGAAGAGGGAGGGAAGAAAGGAAGGGAAGAAGGAAAGGAGGGAGAGAGGGAAGGAGGAAGGGAAGGAAGGAAGAAAGGAAAAGAGAGGAAAGAAAGAAGGGAAGGAAGGAAAAAAGAAAGGGAAAGAAAAAAGAAAGGAGAGGGAGGGAAAGAGGGAGGAACAAAGGGAAAGAGATAGTAAACAAGCATTTATTAAGTTTCTCCTGCATGCAAGGCACTATGCTAAGTGCCTAATATTATCTTACTTCATCCTCACAGAAACCCTGGGAAGTAAGTGCAACTAATATCCCTATTTTACAGATAAGGAAACTGAAGCAGACTGAGGTCTTATAGAGGGTCACACAGTAAAACACCCCAGAGATACACAACAAAATAGTCCTTGCCTTCAAAGAGATTGTATCCTACAGCAAGTACACAAATGGGTAAAGCAAATTATCTGCTTTGGGGGTAGGACTCAGATTTCTGGTTGCATGGGTTTGGAGAACTCCCTGCTTTCCTTAGGTCACACAGTGGATAGAGTGCTGGGCCTGGAGTTAGGAAGTCCTGAATTCAAATCCAGTCTCAGACCCTTACTAGCTGTGCGACCGAGTCACCCTTTAGATCCCAAATAGTGCCACTGACTATCTGTGACACTGAGAGTTATCTAGCACCCCTTCCCCCTTTCCTTCCACACATACCCAAGGGAAACTATGGATCAACAGCTTGTGTTAATGACTAAAATTCCCATTGATCTTCATCTGTATGTCTAGTATCAATGACTCAACTTGCCACCTTTCACCCCACCCTCTTCCATGGTAACACACCTTGCTAACACTCCTTTAACAAAAGAGACACTGATGCAGAATTGTCTTCACCCCTGCCAGGAATCCTGGGGTGTGGGGAGAGACCATGTCCCACCCACCTAATCAGTCTTACCAGCTGTGAGGCTGTCATCTAGCTCCCAGCATGATAAGAGGATCCCCAAGGGAACCAGATTCATTTTGCAACCCCAGAGTCTCAGAGTTAGACAGCAGCTCAGACTAATCATACCTGACCAACAATGCCCTGTCCATCATCACTGACAAAGGGTCCGCCAGGCTTTGCAGATCATCAGTGAGGGGAAGCCCGCTTTTGGACAGCTCTCGGTGTCATGACATTTCTCTGTCGATCTCAACTTACTACAAGGAGCAGATGTTTCATTATCCTCTTAAATCACACTCTCAGAACTTCAAGGGACCTTAGGCATCATCTGGTCCAATCTCTACCTGAATAGGAATCCCCTCTCTAAAAACTCTAACAAGTGGTCCCCTAATCTTGGCCTAAATATGTCTAGTGCAAGGAATCTCACTACTACCATGGCATGCCATTCCACTTTGGAATGTCAACTAGACTGGTTAATAAACATTAATTAAGTACTTACAGTCTATCTAAGCATGGTGCTTTGAATTGGAGACACAAAGGCAAACTAAAAGGGCCAGTCCTTGCCCTCTAGGAGCTTATATTCTAATTGGGAAAGAGGATGTAAAAGGATCAGGAAAGTCAGTACTCTCTGACTCTTACTGCCTATGTAGCCTTAAGCAAATTGCTCAGTTTCTGCGTCTACAAAATGAAAGGTTTGGATTAGATTCTCTCTTTCTGAATCCTGTGACTCTCCAACCCTCCTGGCAATGACACTCTAAGAATCAATAAAGATATTTAACTAACCTTTTCAAAAGGTACACTCAGGGATCCTCACTCAGATGCTTATCCACTCTATGACCTTGGGCATGCTGATTCTTTTCTCTGGGTTTCTCTTTCAAATAAGACCTAAGGAGCACCACATATCATGGTCTACAGTCCCTTCCAAGTCTTAAGATTCCCTTTAGCTCAGACACTGAGTATTATAAGGTCCCTTATCATTCAGACTTTTTGCATTCTAAGGTTCCTTCCCACAACATTCCACATTCTAAGATTCCCTCCCACCCCTGTTTTAAGATACAGTTATTTCTTCCATATCACAATTTTCCCCATTGTGGTTTAGATATATCATGGGTCGGAATAAGAAATTAAATGAGAATTTTGGGGGAATTTTGTGGAAGCCAAATACCACAGTTGAAGGCCTGCAGATGAAACAGAACCTATGACCAAAAGCTTAACCCAAATTTTAAAAGAAGGTACTATAAGCACCCCATAAAAGAAAAAAGAAAAATTCAGACTTCTCCTTTGGTATGGAAGGAGGGCCAAAAACATTTTATATGGATTTTCCAGGTCCCTGGAATGTTGTGCCCCTAATTACCACAATGTGGAGGGGATAACTCTATTTCTAACAGCCTCGACATTCTATGTTCTATATAGTTCCTGTCAATTCTACATTCTAAGGCCCTGACCAGTTCTGACATTCTCTCTTCTAAGACCCCTTCTAACTTGATATTTTCTCTTCTAAGGACCCTCTCAGCTCTGAAATTCTCTGTTCTAAGGCCCCTCCCTATTCTGATATTCTCTGTTCTAAGATTTCTTCCAGACCTGCCATTCTCTATTCTAAGGCCCTTCCTAGTTCTGACACTGTTCTAAGGCCCCCCTCTGCCTCTAACATACCTAGATTATTATTTTTGAATGCATGTTTGCATGATAGGATATCCAACAGCATTGTAATTCTAGATCTGGGCATAAATAAAGAGTCCAACGGAAGGGGAAATGTGTGTCTATCCTCATGTGTGTTTATCCCCATTGTTTTCCTACACCATCAGCTAATACATTGTTTTTTAAATAGATCTTTGAAAAACAATAATATCCGGGCTTCTGTCCCTCCAGAAATAGGACTTGGGAAGCCATCCTTTTCATTGAGTTCAAATAGACCATCACAACGGGCCAGGTCCCTCCTGGGAGGGTGTTTGCAGCGACAGTCAAGGGATAGAGAGAACTGTTGCCAGCCTGGAATCCTGCACAAGGGCCAAGCTAATGAGTTCAAGCCCTGCAGTTGATTGCCACTAACAAATGGGAGTTGGAGTGAAAAGTTGGATTCTGTAGGAAATAGCCACTGTCCAAGGCCACAGTAAAGGTTATTGATGGGAAGATAATGGCCGGCACACTCATCGCTGTCTGCCAATGGATTGTAAAGTGCTCTTGAAAGCACTGTCTTTTCTGGAGGCCCCTCACCTCTGCCTGACCTTCCTTTCCCCAGGCACCTAGCCTAGCTAGCCAAGGCTGGCTGGCCAGCCCCAAGCACCCAGTGGAGAAAATCTGATCAGACCCTGCAGGGCTCCAGGTAACCTGGGCCTGAGGAGAGAAGGGAGACAGGTTTTTTTGATCAATTACAGAATGCCTCTTTTTTTTTTTTAATGAGTTCTTAGTTTCTGCCTGATTCTTCTTTAATGAGGTCCTAGTTTCTTCCAGTTATTATCAATCAATCAATTGATAAACATTTATTAAGCACTTATGTACCAAGCACTATGCTGAGGGCTTAGGGACACAAAAGGAGGGAAAAGACAGTTTCTGCTCTCAAGAAATTCACACTCTAATGGGAGAGACAAAAAATACAAATAAATATATACAAAGCTAATTATATACAGGATAAATAGAAAATAATTAATGGAGGGAAGATACTTCAATTAAGAGACATCAGGAAAGGCTTCTTGTAGAAAGTGACTTTGTTAGTGTCTTTCTCCCCATGGAAATTGTATCTACTATGTGTAGGCATCATGTCCCCAGTGGAATATAACCTCTTAGAAGATGGGGACCTTTCCATTTTTGTCTTTGAATTCTCCATTACTAAGCACAGTGCATGGCACACACTAAGTCCTTATTAATTGATTGATTAAGGACAGCCCACATTCTTATAGAGCTTAATGTTTTTTTTCTTTCTTCCCAGTGACCCTCTGAGCTAAGCATTATTATCTACATTTTTTAAAACTGGAAAACTGAGGCTGAGAGAAGTCCATAGGGCCATAGAGTCCTAGATCTGGAGCTGAAAAAGATCTCAGAGGCTATGTAGGCCAAACCCCTCAATTTACAGATAGAGAAACTGAGGCCCATGGAGATTGAATGACTTTTCCAAGGTGACACAAATAGCTGCTGTCATTGGAACCCAGATGCTTTGATTCTGATTTCAATGTGTTTTTCATTGTATGATACTAATTTTCCCAGTGAGGTAATTTGCCTCTCATGCATTCCATAATTAGTAAGTTTCAGGGCCAAAATGGAAACCCAGGTCCTCTTGGTTCTAAGTTATGCTCTTTCCACAACTCAACACTGATTTTCCTGTGAGAAATTGCCTATCACATAGTAGTTGCTTAATAAATATTTGTGAATTGATCAGTTTATATACCATACAGAAATATTGAATAAATGTTCATGTTGTCACATGAAGTTTGGTTGAAGGAAATGGGGATGTTTAACTTACAAAAGAGATGACTGGGGAGGGGGAAGTGGTCGGGGAGTGAAAATTGTCTTAAAGTATCTGAAGGGTTTTCATGTGGAAGGAAGCTTAGACTTGCTTTATCGAGCCCCAGATGGCAGAACTGGAACAATGTATGATAGTTATAAAATGGTCAATTTAGTCTTAGTTTATACAGAAGAAAAAAATCCATATAATTAGAACTGTGTGGAAGTGACCTACATTGCAACATGATGAAGCTGATTTACTTTAGTTTAAATTTAAACTTAACCCTAACCCTAAATTTGATAAACTTGTTCATTTAAAATAAAAAAAAAACATTAAAAGTCTTCAAGTAGTAGATTATTGGCTCTTTGTCAGGGATGTTATATTGGGGATTTCTTTTAAAAAGAGGTTGGACAGGGTGGAGCCAAGATGGCGGAGTAGAAACAGCATTCCCAATGTGCTCTGCCCCACACAAATTTCAAACAATGTGAAAGGGAGCTCCTAACAACTTCTGGAGCCACAGCACCCACAAAACGGCACAGAGAAGCTAACCTCCTGCTGAGGACAGCCCAGCAGCCCTGCAGGGAGCAGCCAGTGCAGCGCTGGTGGAACCCCAGAATACCAGCAATTGTGGCAATTCCAGAATTATCAGCACAGATATGCCTAGGACAAAGTGAGAGGTTAGTGCCCTATGGACTTTGGGACCAGTATTTGGGGAACAAGTGGCTTCCTCCCCTGGGGGCAAAAAGCTGCTGAAGAAACAGCTGCACAGAAGCCATTTTGCAGCGTCAGTAGTGGCTCTAGCTCCTGGTCTGCAAACTGTAGGAAGATCTAGCAATCAGTCTGGGGGTTAATCGCTTTTGCTTTAAACTGCCTGGATCTGGATTGTGGTCTGTGGGGGAAGTTTGGGGTGGGTATCCAACTTGCCAGAGTGGGTGGAGGCTTTACAGAGGCCACCCAACTGGTGGAAGTTGTGAAGACCCCACATTTGGGCGGAAGCTCCCCTGTCTGGTGGCAGAGTCCTACTGTGGCAACAAGCCCAAAAATCAAGTAATCAAGTGGCAATATGCCTAGGCAAACGAAACAAAATAAACAGAAAAGTTCAACATTGGACTCCTATTTTAGGAGCAAAGAGGCTCAAA